>CANSZD010001420.1:0-460011 GCA_947648045.1 Beta corolliflora
AGGTTACTTGGGATTGAGGAGAGCATGACGTTGGATAGAAGTGAGTGGAGGGGCAGTATCCATGTGGAGGAAGGGGTGTGATTTCTGCATTTATTTGTTTTTCTCAATTGTGTTAGTATTAAAACCTTTTGTTGAAAACCTCTTTTAAAACTTGTTGGTGTAAACCTTGCTTTAAAAAAAAAAAAAACCTTTTTATCACTCTTGGCGATGCCATCTCCTTTGGTGACGGTTTCAGTTGACGATTCATGTTAGCCGACCCCAAATCACTTTGGGAATAAGGCTTAGTTGTTGTTGTTGTTGTATAGGAGCTGCTTCTGCCGCTGCAATGAAAAGATGGGAGAAGGCTGCCATGGCTGGTGTCTCCTTGGTTGCTGATGCAGCTGAGCACCTGGAGCGCACTGCTGGTGAGTGGATTGGCTGTGTTGTCTGTTCAGGCAGTTGTTTTAGCATTGATGTCCCTTGACCTATATTAAATTATAAATTCTCAATTTCTTGATACCTCAGAACTTATACTGATCATTTGAACTGTGCAGAGCAAACTGATTCAGGTCCTTCACTGCAAGTACCAGCGAACTCACCAAATCGTTCCAAAGGCATTGCCATAGAGGACAATTTACAACCTATCGTAAAATTAAAACTACAGCTGTTCCCAATTGATGAAACTACCAGAAAAGCACTGGAAATGGTAAGATAAATGTAGTTTCTCTATATGTTACATTGTATCAATAAAAAGCAGTTAAAGTAAGGTGTCAATATTGGTATTTTGTTGATGGTTGTGCAGGACAAGCATAATCCACATTTGGAGCTGACTTTAAGTTCACGAAAGAAGATATCTTCTATTCTGGAGCATCTTGATCGTAAATGGGGAACTTCCAGTGTAGCATCTGAGGAACTCATGCTTTTTCCTTTCAGCATCCAGAGAGAAAATCTGTTGGGATATCAGAGATGGTCTCGGGATTCGGTTGTAACTGCTGCTGAAGTCTATGCCATGATTGGTAGCCCTCTAGTGTTCCGACTGAGGTTCTGTCTCCCCTATCTTTTTCACGTGTTTATGTTACTTTCAACTGCTTATTATTCACATGTAGATTTTTTTTTTCTTGATAAAGATATGGCTGGATTTCTAGCAACGAGCTTCAATCAGGCAGCTCACAAACGATTTCAGTAGCTTCAAGCCATTATAGTGAGCAAGAAAATAGAAGAAATCAAGCACTAATGGAACAATCATGTCCACCAACAGAAGTGGAAGACAAGCTGGAAAAACTTGTCAATCACATGCTAAGCGAACATCAAACCTCAGATAAACAAAACAGTTTTCTTAAAGAGTCAACAGCTGCTACTTCTGGTGAAGCGAATAAGAATTCTGACATTGATCTTCAAAATGATGCCTTTGAGATGCAGAACTTAGTATCGAGTGTATTGTCGAAGAGAATTGAAGCTTGTGTTGATTCTACTTCAACAAATATGAAAAATGTGGTAATTTTCCTTTTTTTTTTTTGAGAAAAATGGGTTTGCATTGCCATCTATATGCATTATAACTGCTCTTTACTAAAATAATTCAATTGGGCTTTGTGCACGCCTGTACATCATTTTTTCATCTTAATTTCTGTTTTTCATCATCGTTGGCATTTGCATATTCATGTAGCGATTCTTGAATATTTCCAGATACCTTTGCTTATTTTTTTTCCTATAAATTTCCTTCTCTTAACTCCGCCTGTGAGTGTCTGTGTGACATTCACTGCCGGTCTCAAGCCCGGATAAAGGAGGAGAGTTGCGGTAGGTTTGGGGCGGCCAGCATAAAACATAGTCCCATATCATGACATGAATCGACAAATGAAAAACGTGGGGGCGTCCCCTACTCGGCCGACGCGCCGCACTTCATAGACCCGGGTGTAGTGATAAGTATGCGAGGTTGCTAGGTCGTCGCCGGAAGCGGCGCGCCATCCCGGCGCCCGGGGTGGTGTCAAATATGCAAGGGTTCCCGCATCGGGGACGGGTGCGGGTAAAGAAGTTAGTCCGGGGTAGTGGTAGTGGTAGGGGTAGTAGGTTGCGCTTTGGAACATGGAACATTGGCTCTTTGACGGGAAGATCGGCGGAGGTGGTGGAGGTTATGAGGAGGCGAAAGATTCACATAATGTGCCTTCAAGAGACTAAGTGGGTTGGTGGAAAAGCAAGAGAACTAGCCCCGTGGGGTTATAAGCTTTGGTACTCGGAAAGGATAAGTGTAGGAATGGAGTAGGCATCATTATTGATAAGGAATATATTGATGATGTGGTGGAAGTTTCGAGGAAGAGTGACCGCATTATGAGTATCGAGGCTAGTATTAGGGAGTAATGCGGTGACTATCATAAGCGCATATGCGCCGCAAGTAGGATTGGAAGCATTTATTAAACAACAATTTTGGGAGGATTTGGAGGAGGTTGTGCAACGAGTGCCTATTAATGAAAAATTGATCATTGGTGGGGATCTTAACGGACATGTGGGCACTAGTCGAGTTGGCTTTGAGAGCATTCATGGAGGTTTTGGGTATGGGGAGAGAAATGAAGTCGAAGTGATATCTTGGATTTCGCATTAGCCTATGGTCTTAGTATTATGAACACTTGGTTTGAGAAAAGAGAATCTCACCTTGTGACGTATAGGAGTGGAAGTAACGCGAGTCGATTGACCTCTTTTTAGTAAGGAATGGTTGGCGGAAGAGTTATACAACCGCAAGGTGATACTGGGTGAGAGCACGACCACCCAACATAGACTAGTCGTGCTTGATTTCCGGGGTAGGGAGTCTTTAAGAAAGCGAAAACCCAATGTGGAGCCGCGAATCAAGTGGTGGAAGCTCCAAGGGGAGCACAAAGAGAACTTCTTAGCTAAGATGGCTAATAAAGATATTTGGGCTTGTAACACGGAAATGGATGTAGATTCGATTTGGACAAAGATAGAACTTGGTATAAAGGAAGTGGCGAAAGAGGCCCTTGGAGAATCTAAAGGAACTGTACCATCAAGTAAGGACACATCTTGGTGGAACGAGGAGGTGAGACAAGCGATAAAAAACAAACGAGAAAGTTATAAACTTTTGGGAAAAGATAGAAACGATGTGAACTATGAGAAGTACAAAGAGGCGAGAAAAGAAGCCAAGAAGGCAAGACGTGGGAAGCTAAAGCACGGGTAAACAAAGAGCTTTATGCAAGATCGATACGACGGAAGGTGAAAAAGACATTTATAGAATTGCGCGTATGAGGGACAAGAAGACAAAGAGACATAAGAAAGGTAAAATGTGTCAAGGGTGTGGACCAAAGAGTGCTTGTGGAGGATGAAGAGATAAAGGATAGGTGGAGGTCGTACTTTGATACCTTGTTCAACGGTGATAAAGCACAAGACATCGGGGATGTACACATTCCGCCAAGTATGTTAAATCGAGAGTTTATGAGGAGGATTCAAAAGGGAGAAGTCGTTGCGGCATTAAAAAAGATGGGATCAAGAAAGCTACGGGGCCGGATGGCATACCTATCGAAGTTTGGAGGTGTTTAGGGGGAGAGGAATCGAATGGCCGACAACATTCTTCAACATGATTTGGAGACACAACAAAATGCCATTAGAATGGAGGAAGAGTACTTTGATTCCTTTGTATAAGAACAAAGGCGATGTACAAGATTGTACCAACTACCGAGGAATCAAACTAATGAGTCATACGATGAAACTCGGGAAAGGGTGATTGAGCAAAGACTTAGGAAACATGTGAAGATATCGGAGAACCAATTTGGATTTATGCCTCGGAAGATCGACTATGAGGCCATCCACCTCTTAAGACAAACAATGGAACATTACCGTGATAGGAAGAAGGATCTACATATGGTTTTCATTGATTTGGAGAAGGCATATGATAGAGTACCAAGAGAAATACTTTGGTGGGCGTTAGCAAGGAAAGGTGTTCCACAAAAATATATAGATATCATCAAGGATATGTATGAGGGGGGCAACTACGAGTGTGCGGACTACGGTGGGGAGGACAGAAGAGTTTCCTATTACGATCGGAGTGCATCAAGGTTCCGCACTTAGTCCCTTTCTCTTTGCCCTAGTCATGGACGAACTAACGAGGTCAATTCAAGATGATATACCATGGTGTATGATGTTTGCGGATGATATTGTGTTGATTGATGAAACAAAGGAAGGTATTGAGAGAAAGTTGGAATTGTGGAGACATACATTAGAAGCCCGGGGTTTTAGATTGAGCGAAGTAAGACGGAGTATATGGAGTGCAAGTTCGGTGGGGTTACAAGCAGCGAGGCGAGGGCGGTCACTTTGGATAGCAAAGTGGTTCAAGGATCGAACGTCTTCCGTTACCTAGGATCCATTCTCCAAAAGGATGGAGAACTGGATGGAGACGTGGCTCATAGAATTAACGCGGGTTGGTTAAAGTGGAAAAGCGCCACTTGGATTCCTTTGTGATTCCGGTATTCCCCAAAGCTTGAAGGGAAAGTTCTACCGTACGGCAATTAGGCTGCTTTGTTATATGGCACCGAATGTTGGGCGGTGAAACAATGCCACGTCCATAAGATGAACGTGGCGGAGATGCGTATGTTGCGGTGGATGTGTGGCCACACAAGGAAAGACCGATTAAGAAATGAAGTGATCCGGGAAAAAGTTGGAGTTGCATCCATTGAAGAAAAGATGAGGGAGAATCGGTTAAGATGGTTTGGTCATGTGAAAAGGAGATCGGGTGATGCCTACGGTGAGAAGAATTGAAGAGTGGAGGAGTAACCAAGTTGTAAGGGGTAGGGGAAGACCTAAGATGACTTGGATGAAGGTAATTGAAAGTGATATGAGGTTACTTGGGATTGAGGAGAGCATGACGTTGGATTAGAAGTGAGTGAAGGGGAGTATCCATGTGGAGGAAGGGGTGTGATTTCTGCATTTATTTGTTTTTCTCAATTGTGTTGGTATTAAAACCTTTTGTTGAAAACCTCTTTTAAAACTTGTTGGTGTAAACCTTGCTTTAAAAAAAAAAAAAAAACCTTTTTATCACTCTTGGCGATGCCATCTCCTTTGGTGACGGTTTCAGTTGACGATTCATGTTAGCCGACCCCAAATCACTTTGGGAATAAGGCTTAGTTGTTGTTGTTGTATAAATTTCCTTCTCTTCAAGATTTGCCTCGGTTTTCTTTCATTCTATCACGTTTTAATCTTTAATTCTTTGTTGCTATAGTGTGCTGGCAAATAAATTTATGACCATATGGCATATGGTTCTTGGCAGGAGAGCAATTAGTTTGAGTTGTCATATCTTTGAATTTCTATATAGAAAAATATATATTTTTAATGTCTTTCCATTTTAAATTGGTTGTAGTGCTTCTACATTCTATTAAGAGGGTTGAGGAGATTATGGGGTTGGGTTATTATCAATTATTTTTCTATACTTCTTTGTTTTGGGAGCATCTAATTGAGATTGTGATGTTTGACATCTGGATACCACGATTAACAATCTGGTAAATTGACATGAGTTGCCTTTGAGGAAAATATGGACGTGGTTAATGATATTTGAGAACTGTTTGTAAGAGTACTTGCCGCCTGAACTTCATGCTTGTATTAAGCTTCTCAAGTACTGCCTCCCTGTGCTTTATGTAGGTTGATCAGAGAGCAATAAAGAATCCAAGTTTGTCCACTGGAGAGTGGGCTGATAGAGTTACAAATGCTACTGTTGGGAAACAATCAACTGAAGTTTCGGATGTTATGGATGCCGACTGTAATGAGACTCCCTATTTCAAGGACTCTGAGCGTGTTGAGGAGATTCCATTCACTTGTGACTCATTTGATGCAGCAATTGCTGCGCATATAATTAGTCAAAGCAAGATTGGCTTCTCTGGACCCCCTCCACATTCATCATCAATTTGGGATGCTGAAGAAACATGTGATGCATTTTCATTTCAGAATAGAGTTGTATCTAACCAGGTTCCAACTTCGGCCTCAGGTGCTGCTTCAATTGGCGGTGCAGGGCTTTTTAGAACAAATTTAGCAGGGACCAGCACCAAAGTTCAGGTTATTTTCCTAATTGGATTCTGTTCTCTTCAACTGGAAAGATAATTAGTAAAATTCAGTTTTCATCAACAAAAATAAGTTATAATCAGTAAAAATGAGATTTATACTACAATCCAATTTTAAAACAACCAATAACTGCATATGAGAAAATTGTAGAGTATCAACAATCAAATTTAATCAGCAAAAATCAGGTTATATCTGCAAAAAAAAAAAAAAGCATAGGTAAAGATGTGTTATTACTTCAATTGTATCATGTACTAGAATATCTGTCCATAAACACTTTTTGACTTGCCACAAAATTTTGTATCCATGCAGGATTCACAGGATAGAACGATGGCTGAGAATAATGTCCTGGAGAACACCATAAATGAGTGTCGATCTGATACCCATGAAATAGATAGTTCTGCTAAAGATTTCAGTAGTCTTACAGATATTTATTGGGTATGTTTTCATCTTCTTTTTTTTTGGTTTATCATTTTGTTCAATTTTTAGAGTTGTGTTTGGTCCTCTTCAGGATGAGAAATTGAGAAGTGACATTATCTTTTCATTAGCAGCATGTCATCATATGGTGGTACTCATTGCTTGTTAAATCTTTGTTTGCTTTTCAGCCTGACTCATTAGGACCGTTAGAGTTGGATGTACCTTCATGTAAATACTATAGCGAAGATCTAATTTTAAGCGATAGTTTGAGTGGCTTGAATCGTCTTCTAGCGAGCAGCCTTGATGCATTCCAAAACTGTTCTTTCTTTGGCTTGGATGAAAAAAGGCCCCCTTCTCCAGCTACTGGAACTCAAGGAGGTGCTACCTTCGCTGGCAAAATTGGTACAAGTGATAGTGCTGGAGTGCAATCTCTTCAAGTATAAGTTTTGGAGAACAGGAATCATGATCTCGGTAGCTTGTCGATGGCTTCATCAGTTTTATGTCATGTAATCAAAAATTAATTTCTCTTAGTCTGTTTTTTGGGGTGGTGGCTGAGGTATATATGTTCTGCCTACATATTCCCTTCACTCTGTACAGAAGTTGCATGTGAAGGACCTCATAAAGAGTTCTGTCCCATATTTGATGTTGTTCGTCACTGTAAATGTATTTCAAATTCACTTTTATGAAAAGACTTCAGGAAAGATATAAAAATGAACGTCTTCCTTAAATCATTTTATGACTTGCTCAGACATTTGTAGAACTTTGATAGGGAATTACCTTCTCTTACTTTGGTTCTTGAGACTTGAGATGGAAAAAGCTCGAAGATTGTAATTAATACTTTGTTGCATTTTGACTTGTAGTTTTTGCCGATCAACAAACTTGATCAATAACATTTATATAATAACCCCCTTATCCAATCGTCCTTATACTGCTCTCTCGAAACTTCTCCCTAAAACGTCTTCTCTGCGAGCCTAAAGTATCCTGCTCGCCGGTGGCTGTGTTCCCCACAGTCGCCGGTGAGTCACCAATCATTCTGGCGAGTTTTCTTCCTTTTCAATTTCTGTCTTGCGGTCTTGTTTTTCAGGTTCTTTTTTTTCATAATTATTGAAGTTTGCAAATCTATCTAAAGTCCTACATCCAGAGTTGATCTGTGAAAAGTTGTGTGGTGTATGGGTCATCTAAATATGGTTTGCAAGTTCAGGGGAGTTTGCGTTCAACCTGTTCTTTCGTTGTGTTAAATTGGGGTGATTACTTTTGGTTGGCTGATAGATTTCTCATATAATTTTAGTTACTTATGTTGTGTGGTGGGTTGTTTTTCTTCATTGGTTAGTAGTGTTATTGTTTAAGTATGGTTGTGATTGAAGATTTGGGAAGATCTTGTGCATTTTCTGCTATTATTCAGCATCATTTATCTGTTTTAGACTATGAGGATAAAGATGTAGAGGAGATGTTTGAGAAATTCTCAGGTCTTGAGGAAGTAATTCCTTTTGTGTCGTCTTTGAAAGAAGAAGGAAATCTACTATTTATACTAAATGACTTCAGTGGTGCTTTTGTTAAGTATGAGAAAGCTATCAAATTATTGTGCGTTGTGATCACCGTAGTTTGTGAGGATTTTTCTTTATGTGAGGATTTTTGTTAAGGAAGGTATTGAGAGAAAGTTGGAATTGTGGAGACATACATTAGAAGCCCGGGGTTTTAGATTGAGCAGAAGTAAGACGGAGTATATGGAGTGCAAGTTCAGTGGGGTTACAAGTAGCGAGGCGAGGGCGGTCACTTTGGATAGCAAAGTGGTTCAAGGATCGAACGTCTTCCGTTACCTAGGATCCATTCTCCAAAAGGATGGAGAACTGGATGGAGACGTGGCTCATAGAATTAACGCGGGTTGGTTAAAGTGGAAAAGCGCCACCGGATTCCTTTGTGATTCCGGCATTCCCCAAAGCTTGAAGGGAAAGTTCTACCGTACGGCAATTAGGCCTGCTTTGTTATATGGCACCGAATGTTGGGCGGTGAAACAATGCCACGTTCATAAGATGAACGTGGCGGAGATGCGTATGTTGCGGTGGATGTGTGGCCACACAAGGAAGGACCGATTAAGAAATGAAGTGATTCGGGAAAAGTTGGAGTTGCATCCATCGAAGAAAAGATGAGGGAGAATCGGTTAAGATGGTTTGGTCATGTGAAAAGGAGATCAGGTGATGCACCGGTGAGAAGAATTGAAGAGTGGAGGAGTAACCAAATTGTAAGGGGTAGGGGAAGACCTAAGATGACTTGGATGAAGGTAATTGAAAGTGATATGAGGTTACTTGGGATTGAGGAGAGCATGACGTTGGATAGAAGTGGGTGGAGGGCGCAGATCCATGTGGAGGAAGGGGTGTGATTACTCGCATTTATTTGTTTTTCTCAATTGTGTTGGTATTAAAACCTTTTGTTGAAAACCTCTTTTAAAACTTGTTGGTGTAAACCTTGCTTTAAAAAAAAAACATCTTTAAAAATTCTAAAAAAAAAAAAAAACCTTTTTATCACTCTTGTCGAGGCCTTCTCCTCTGGTAACGGTTTCAGTTGACGATTCATGTTAGCCGACCCCAAATCACTTTGGGAATAAGGCTTAGTTGTTGTTGTTGTTGATGATGAACCTCCATTCAAGGATCTGGTTATTCCTCTGCATTTGAATCTTGCAGCTTGTGGTTTAAAATTGAATAAGTTCAAAAATGTTATTGAGGTGTGCTCGCTGGTTTTGGGGGTTGATAAGAAAAATGTTAAGGCATTGTTTAGAGGGTTAACGTTTAAGAAAATGGGATATTTGGAGAAGGCTTTTGAGGATCTTTTGAAAGCCAAGGAACTCGAGCCAAAGAATAAAGACATAAGTACAGAGTTTCCTAATTTGGAGAAAGCCCTATTTCCTTTAATTCAAGTGGAGGGTGATGATGATCCGTCTAACGATCTAGGGTGTGGGAAGCTAGAAATTCGGACTCAAGGAAAGTTTGAAGCCCAAGAATCAAAACCTGGATTACAAGAAAAGCAAGTGAAATATGAAAGTAAAGGAAAGGATAAAGGGAATGAATTTGGTGATTCAAGTATTCCTATTTCAAAGGCAAGTGTAGGTCCAGCGCATCGGGAAATGGATGTAAGGGTTGATTACATGATGGTTGATAATGAAGAAAGGGTTGCGTCTTCCCACGAAGGTAAAGTTGTGTTCACTAATAAAAGAAAACCCTTCATGCGTTTGTGTGTTTCTCGCGCAGATGTCAGCAAGATAAGGAAAGGAAGTGAAGTTCAGATGTTTCAACCCCGTTCTTTGTCAGTCCTAAAGGTTCGACCTTACATATCTAACCCTCCTAGTTCAACTATACTGGCAAGGGCCTCCACAAATCCTGATTCTAAGAGTGCAGAGGTCATTGATAGCTTTCCCAATGAGGAAGAAAGTTCATCTGAAGGCATTCATATCATGGTTAATGCCCAAAGCCATCATAGAATAGAAGAAACGTCAAATGTTATGAAGGATGTCCCGGTTACTTCTTTGGAGGATGATAAGATTAGTGAAGGAAAGAGTAATGTGATACGAAATAAGAATGAAGTTCAAATTCAAGATGAGTTGAGAAAGGATCATGAAAGAAGTCCTAGCACTGTGAAGAGGAGATGCAGTGTGGCTGATCGATCTTCAAGTCTGTTTAAGGTTCAAGAAAAAAGGCAGAATGGCTTAATTGCTACTCTTGCTCGAGAATCGCTCGTACAAGAGCCCGAAGAAGGCATTCAAAGATTGGTCAAGTTGTGTGCTATGTTGGTTCAAAAAGAAATTGTGGATCTCCTCCCCCATCGGATTCCTCGTACCATGTAAAAAAGAAACATGCTTGGTATATGAATTTAGGGTCTTGTAATAATGTTTTAGATTGTCAGAATAATGGTTGCGTAGATATTTAGGTGTTGTAGGTTTTGTTTGTTGTTTCGGTCTGGTGTTGTCTTGTGTCTTTAGTTGTGGGTTTTATGTTTGTCTCTTTGCTTGTGTGTACTTATTGTAAAAAAAAACATTTATATAATAACGTTTGTTTATATACTTCGTACATTTTCTAATTAATGCATTATATTAATTTTTTACTCTATTTGGATATCAATTTTGGCTATAATTAATTACTAATAGACCTCCTCTGTTCTCTTAATAGTGGCATCATTTTGTCTTTTACGCTATTCATGTATTTACTTTGGTTGTGAATTTGTGACTATATAATATAAACTCTAGCATGTAAGATGTTGGATTTATCTCAATATTTCTTTATAGGACTTTTATTTTTAATGATTTTCACAAATAGATTATTAGAGATATTAATGATCAAATTGGTTTATTGACAAGTGTGAAAGTAAAAAAGTTGCAACCATTAAAATGTGGAAGAAGTGTAATGATAAATATCATTTTTTAATCGTTGTTGGATTTATTTCAATGTACATTTTCTCTTCAAAAAATATGTACATCTACGAGATTATTTTCATGATTTTTAATAATATGTAATTGAAAATATCAATGGTCAAAGATGTTATCGACAAGTATGCCCAATCAATATGATGTATCGTGAAAAGAAACAAATAAAGTATATCGTGAAAAGAAATAAGGTTATATTGGAACTTGTTAATAGTGCATAAAGTTAGTTGAACAACTAAAAAACAAGATAGGGAATATTCTAATATAATATTATAACATGAGCTACGAACTTTTATTACCAATTATCAACCAATTTATTATTTTCTTTTTGTTGGGGGTTGGTAACATAGTAGTTCAAACAAGATCCATTTACAAATAACTTAAATCGAGTTTATCTTCTCAAAAAATACGATTAAAGGAGGAAATTATCAATATATATTTTCATGATGATCTATAAGCACACCAAATTAGCCTAGACATGAATGCACCTTCTTTGCTATCCTTATCCAAAAACAATAGAATAGATCTGTAGATTTCTGTGTATTCCGAAATTCTGGTACCGATATTACCATCAGCTTTGGATTTTTCATTTCTAAGTCCTATGATATAGACAATGAGATTAAAAGTAGTCAAATTTAGTCCAATCAAATTTATTCTGAAAGGCAAAATTGGCCTCAATATTTTGAACTATGGCGCAGGTGCACCCAACGCCACCAACTACGACTTATAGCCATAACACCATCAAGTATGGACCTGGGTGCACTCCATACCATAAATAAGGCCGGAGACCAGAATTATCACCGACGACGGGAAAATCTTAATATTATATTATTACTTTTCCATTTTCCCCAGGTCTCCGGCCTCATTTATTTTATTATATGACTTATTTTGAGGTGAGAATTCTGGTCTCCGACCTCATTTATGGTATGGAGTGCACCCAGATCCATACTTGGTGGTGTTCTAGCTATAAGTCGTAGTTGGTGGTGTTGGGTGCACCTGCGAGGCTACGCTATAGTTTAGAGTGTTAAGGCCAATTTTACCTTAAAATTAAGATTTAAGATTTAAGCGATGGTCTAAGCCCAAATAATAATCATTTTAACCCAATTACTGATCAATTTAGTTTAATCTGTTTAGTCACCAGTTTAATCAATTTAGTGATCAGTTTAATCTATTCCGTGTAGGACTGTTCAAAAACCGGTCTGGACTTGTAAAATTGACCGAAGCGTACTGGACCAAAGACAATCGGTCCGGTATTTGATTCTCAAATTTCCATTTACCAGGTTTCGGTCCATTTACTGGGTTTGGACCGAACCGGACCGATTCAACCTTTTGCATATGAATAGTTTGTTGTTAGTCTTGGATATCTAATTTTTCTCTTATATGTTGATATACTTACTCATGGATAAGCTAAAATTCCCGATAATAAATGTTGGTTAGTTAAAAAAATGTTTTTTTTTCTTATTCAAAGTTTAGTTTTTCCCCAATTTTAACCTTTCAACTCTTATAGCATAATACTTTTTTAACACTTTTTGTTTATATCGGTCCAATCGGTCTGGTCCGTGGTTTGGACCGATTTTGTAACACCCCGATAATTCTCTATTTTCCAAAATACTATTTTAATATAAAACTTAGAGAATTATCAAAGCATTATCGCCCGTGTGATAACGTATCGGCTTACTCAGAATTTTACAGCGGAAATAATAATATTCCCTCCATCCCAGAAAGATTTGAACACTTATTGGGACACGTAGTTTAATGTGATAAGTTGTGGTGTGGTTATTAAATGTTATTTTATTTATAAAGTAGATGTGATAGGAGTTGGTGGGGGTATTTTTTATTAAAGGAGAGAGAAAGTTGGGTAACTTTTTATTGATAAAAGGTAGAGTGTGGGCCAAAGATGTGTAAAAGAAATAATATATTTATGGTGGGACCATGCCAAGAATGGAAGTGTTCAAACTAATTTGGAACAAACATAAAAGGAAAGTGTTCAGACTATTCTGGGACGGAGGTAGTAATAAATAACTTTGAAAGTAAAACTTAGTCAACCAAAAGTCAACTCCAAAAGTCAAACCAACAATAAGTCAAAAGTCAACTGTAAAAGTAAAAGTCAACCACAAAGTAAAAGTCAACTGTTAGAAATGTGTATGGATATAATAGTGAGTAATCGGATAAAAGATCTTCCAAGCACGTACTCATACGCTTTCCTATAAGTTATCTATCGACCCACTAGGAACAACAGAGTATCACGGTAATACTTATGAGATACAAAGAAGAAACATTGAATCTTGGTTGTTAACAAGAAACAATCCCAACAAGAGTTTGTAGTTTGATTTTGTTTAGTGAAAACACAAGAGAATTTCATTCTCTAAGCAAGTACCATGGAAATAATTTCTCATCTTCTCACAATACATATGACATCTCCCTATTTATAGCATATGAGATAGTTAGAGGAAATGTCCCAAACAAGGTGTCGCTTCACACCAAAAGACACTTTAAATCCTCTTAATTCATATTATACTTATACTCCACAACACCATGTATAATAAACATCATATATATAACTTACGAACACATTTAACTATAAATGTTCCAACATCAACTACAAAAGTATAGAGTCAACTCAAACTCTCCAACTTCCCGAACCCATGATACATCATCTTCAAACCTGTAATCGACGATGCTCTATTGATCCCGAGAGACTGATCACCAAATGGGTCATCACAGGATCAATAAGGCATAGCCATGATCGACACATACACACAAAGCACGTAATCAGCAAAGCTGAGTACTACATAGTAAATAAATATAAATACTAACATGATATAATAAACATTAAACAGGGATACATAATAGTATAATAACATAGCAGACTATTTTACTGAACTAAACTCCACAACTAGTAAATTAATTAATTTAGATGGAATAGGCAATGGAAAGAGTTACCCAAACCAAACCAGTCTTCAATTTAGAAGACGAAGTATGGGCGCGATTCCGTACTCCCCTGACCTACGATATCGAGGAACCTTTTAAATAAAAATAGGATACGGTGATCAGTCCGGTCCCAAGAAAATTCATGGGCTACCACGATGTACTCCAACACATACTAGTCCAACACTTCAGACGTGCACAAGCCTAAACCTATTGCTATTCACTTTCCACTTTAAGTGATTAATAAATTATTTACTTGTTATGACTCACAAGTAGGACAAATAATATAATCATCAAGGAATCATAAACTTCCATTTTTATCTTAGGATTAGGTAAGGTGATCATCAACTTAACAATCTAAGAATAATTCCAATATCAAATCCACAACCTTTATTTATTTGTTGATCCAAGTCAACAACCAACCAACCTTTCATAGGTTAAATAATCAACTTACCAAATAAGGCCATCGGTCCTCATAAAGTAATTTAAATAATCCAAAGGGAACAACATGATCCATCCATGATCTAATACCAACATAAATATTAATCCCTCATGTGAATTAATAAAATAAGTTTCCAATCTCATATGCTTGCATCAATCATCCATACAAACATAAGATCATCATCATAACCAACATGCTTCACACAACGGCATAAAACATGCAAATTCAACTTAAATATAAATCACATATGAACTATAAATAGTTCCCTATACATGATACTACATAAATCTCATCCTTAGGACATGATACTAATCCAACCAACACATAAGTATGTACGTACCTTGTGTAGACAAAGTTCAAGGCCACTTTAACAAGCGTAAAAGTCGTCTAGAGATAATTCTCCGCCTAACAATAATCAACATAGCCACAAATCAATACTCTAAAAACTTCCAGCAATATTAAAATACTTTAAATCCTCTTTAAAAGTGTTTAAAATCCTTTTCCATCATTAAAACTTAATTATTAATGCCTCCTAGTTGTTAAAAACCCTTAAAAACTCATACTTTGATCATAAAAACTCTATCATAAGCATACTTATAAAATTTCCAGCAACTTATAATGTAATAAAACCCTTTTTAAACATACTTAAACATAATTAAAATCATAAGAGTACTCAATTTCATAAACTATAATATACTACTATGATTTTCCAACTCATAAAACCCTAAAAATCCATGCTTTGATACTTAAAATCCTAGTTTAAACATAACTATTAAATCTAAAATTTTAATCACTTAATTATATAAATTACATAATCTGAAATCATATTTAAATCATCAAACTATAACTTTAAACATGAAAACATTAAATCAATCCTTAAAAATATCAACTTTGCATTAAATAAAACTTGAGGAGGAAGAAAATAACCACAAGAAGAGGAGGGAAAAGACGCCGGAGAAGAGGGGCGGCGCCGACTGGGCTGCTGCCAGTGGTGGTCCGATTGTGGCGGTGGTCGAGCAACCGAAGAGGAGAGAAAAGAAAAAGAGGAGAAAGAGCCGAAAGAATTGGGGAGGTCGATAGTGAAAATAAAATCTGTTTAATGTGTGGGGAATTGTGTAATAAATGGTATTTATAGGTTCTCCCATTAGGGGTCCAATAATGAGTTGGGCTTTGATGGGTTAGTTTAATAAAGATGTTCATAGGAAAAGCTATAAGGTTTGGGTTCCTCTAACCCAATATTAAATTCTTTTCACTAAACCGAAAGGTGTTTTAAGCTATTTGAATAATTTTTGAAGTATGACTAAATAAAATGTTTGACTATTTAAAATCATTAAATAATTCCTTTGACTTTCAAACAGTCAACCTTTTAAGAGATAAATCATTTAAACATTAAAAAATATATAATATACTTTAAAATGCATTTATAAAATTCATAAAATTACGGGGGATTACAGATTTTTCCGGTTCGGTCCGGTACCGGTCAAAGCTTCAACTGGTCCGGTCCGCGGTCCTCGGATTTTAATTTACCGGGTTCTTGTCTGGTCCGGTCCGATTCTGGACCGGTGAACACCCCTAATTCCGTGACTAGTTTAATCCATTTTGTAAATTGTAAGACTGCCTAATTTTATGTTAAAAGTAGACATCCTTTTCTAATACTCCCTCCGTCCCATATTAATTGCAATACAAGGGTGAGCACATAATTTAAGGAATTATATAGAGTAGGGTATAGGTAGTATTATTATATTATAAAAGTTGATTAAATAGAAGATGGGGTGGTTATTTTTATATTATTATTAACTTTTGGGTGGGTCCTTAGTTGGGAGGGGGAGTAGGGATAATTGAGTATTTAAATGAATTTCACAATTTCCCATAAAAGTGTTGGGGCACTAGTAGAGTGAGAAATCATAAAATATTAGTGGGTTCATTCTTAAAATGGAAGTGTTGCAACTAATATAGGACGGCTGAATATAGTAAGTGTTGCAATTAATATGGGACGGAGGGAGTAATTCTTGTCTTAGTCAATTAGTTCTTTCGTTAATTTTTTGCTAGTTTTTTCTGGGTTTTGGGTTTAGTGTGCTCCAGTCCTGGGTGGAGTGTTTGGTGTTTTCTAATCTGGTTTTCAGTGATGTTTCATTCATCTCTTCCTGAATTTCCTCGATTAGGAGTAATCTTGGCTGAAGAAGTCGACTGGAATAAGGTTGTGATTTTTCGGGCCAAGTCCTCCTTTAAGATAGGGGTGTTCATTTCGGATATTCGATCCGATCCGATCCGAAATTTCGGATACCCGAAAATTTCGGATTGGGAAAAATGCGATCCGAAATTTTTCGGATCGGATCATCGGATATCCGAAAACTAAAAAAAATTGAAATTTTCAATGGAAAAGTTCATAAAATAAGTTTCGGATCGGATCATCGGATATTTCGGATATCCGGCCTTGAAAACGGATATTTCGGATCGGATATCCGAAAATATCCAAAAAATTTCCATGTTTCGGATATCCGAAAATGAAAAATTCTGATCCGTATCCGGCCCGAAAATTTTCGTATATCCGATCCGAAATATCCGAAAACTAAAAAAGCGGATCGGATATCTGAAAAATCGGATCGGATCGACCGGATCACGGATCGGATCGACCGGATCGGATAATTATGAACATCCCTACTTTAAGAGTTGTTCAATCTGTTGTGGAATCTCTTTGGTCGTCATGGGGGTCGATTGTGACTTGAAAATTGGCAAATATTATGTGTTTTTCTGTGATCATGTCCAGGATATGGAAGCTCTCCTGGCTCAGTATACAACTACTATGGATGGAAGAATTTTAACTTTTCGACGTGCCCATGCAGACATGGTTCCATGCATGCTAAATTTCGACATGGCTACAATTTAGGTTAGGGTTTGTGGACTTCCTCTTCAACTTCTGGAAGAAAGGCGGGCTTTGGAGGCTTTGAGATACGTGGGTCATGTGTTGGATATATGCTCAGACAGCCTATATGCCAATTTAGAACCGGAATTCAGGGCACGAGTTAGACTTAATTTACCTCTTCCTCTAATTCTTGGTTGTTACTTACCTCTGGGTGATCAAGACTTGGTGTGGGTGTATTTTCGTTATAAAGGTGTCTTTAAATTCTGTAAAAATTGTGGTATTGTGGGCCATTATGCTTCTTCGTGTTGCTTCTCTACTTCTCGGGCAATTCAAGGACCCAGACAGAGGTTTGACCGTTTACGTTCTCAAGGTTTTAGGGTTTGGTCTCACCTTTGCGTGAACCCTTTTATGCCAACCTAATTTATAGCCTACTGGATATATTTTTTCAATCGCAATGAAAGACTTAGATTAAGGGTGTAACAACCCGTCCTTTAGACATGCTAAATAAGGAAAGTTATAACTGAAATTATATAAATGGCGATAGCGGAAATATCGCCAGGACGATATGTTACTCTAAGCTTGTAAAATTAAACAAGTTATAAGTTAAATCCAAAAATATCAGTTCATGTAAAACTCCAAATAATATTCAACAAAGAAAATACAACTTCATATCCCAAATAAACATAAAACGAATAAAGGAGAATCAAGCCACAAGGGGTCCAATGAAAATTCTCACTCGAGCCCATAGTAAAGCAAAATTTATACCAACAAAATTATAACAACATCCACAATCAGTGGGAAGTAAGTAGCAGTTCTCCCAGCCCAATTTGGATCCATATAAATCTTAGTAAAGCAAGTAATTACAAACATGGATCACAAACACACACCAATACATACTTTACTTTACAACTAAAGCATCTTCCTTTACGTATTTATAAGAATTTACATATCACGTATATCACAAATCAAAATAATGAATCCATCTTATTTCAATAAAATTCAAAACCATCAAAATACTTGAATTCCGTCCCAAGGTAACACGTTTCCAAAAACAAAACAAAGGGAGTACGTCCCAAAATACATGTTTCATATATATACTGGGAATCCGTCCCAAAACAATAATACAGAAGAGTACTAGGAATCTGTCCCAAAAACAATACAGGGAATCCGTCCGTAAAACACGCTAGATCTAGAGCGGAACGCTAATGGGAATATGTTCCACTTTCTATGGATATGTCAGATCTCGATCTCCAGACAGTCTCGACTGCTTTATAAAATGGACCTGAACGAAAATGTTTTTTCGTGTCTAAGAATGGCCAAACTCCCGATGCGGTATAGGAATACGTCCATACCGACCTCTCGGACGACAACACAACCAAGGTAGACCTAGGAATACGTCCTAAGTTAGCATGTTCCTCACCTTTGGGAATACGTCCTTCAGGCTATCTTACTCTTAAAACAAATTAGTACCTCAAAACCAATCCAAGATGATAATCAAAGAAGTCACAAGTTTTTCAAAAGTCAAATAAATTCCAATAAAGATCAAGGTTTGATAAAATAAAACTCTTTTCAAATCCACATGTTTAAATCACACAAATTTTACTCCTTGTCTGAGTTTTGGTATTAACTACATTGTGAAGTGAATCACAATACACCAAGTACATAACTCTTGGCGAAACGATACTCGGGACAGTAATCAAACTCCCCCGAGTATAATCTCGTCGATAACTTATTAAAACTATAAATAAAACCATGTACAATTCAAACCAAAAAAATGTACTTAACAATATTCCTCAATTCACAATCCTCCATTTGACAAGCATTTTACTAAATACAATCAGTCAAGTAAAACGGATCACCAACGGACTATATTTCCCGGAAAAACAGATCATACATAATACAAAAAACACAAACTACAACGAAGTTAGACAAAATATCACGTAGCCTGGAACTTGCGCGCCACTAACTCGCGAAGGTACTTCACTTGCGCGTGGTGTCTAGCGCAACTTCGCAATTGCGCACGGACCTGCTGTTGCGGGAATCACAAAACACGTTCCGCCATTTTTACGACAGCACCAAAGCATTCAAAGTCGATTTAAAAGATGACAAAACATCAGGAAACAACATGGAAGTACTATAAGACCAAATTACATCATTTAACATGGTTTCTAATGTGATTTACACAACAACTCAATCAAAACTTCATTTTCACAAATTACAGTAAGTTTTTCATAAATTATTTGAGTTTTTGCGAAAAATAGTATTTAAACCTACAACGAGCCACTGCTCCCTTCACGAGCGCTCGCACAGTTTTGGAAGAATCTTGAAAAATTGGGAATTGGCATAAGGAGTACACTCTCGTAGCCGAGCGCTCGCTCGGGCTCGGAGCGCTCGCTCGCTCGAGCAACTCCGGCCTTTTCTCGCTTTTGCGGTACGATGCGTGTTGATTAAATGATGATTTAGAAACTCGTCTAAGGGCTTAGGGGTCGAGAAAATCAGATTCATTTCCCCCCATTCACTTCTGTCAAACCCTAACTCTCTATCAAGCTTTCCTCTCCTCTCTCTCCATGTTCATCTTCTCCAACTCAAGTTTTTGGGCAAAAATGGTGGATTCAAAAAGAGTTTTTGGATTTCTTACGTCTCTCAACTTCATCTTCCCTTTTTTCCTACTCAAAATAAGTTTTAAACTCTTGATTTCAAGTCATGCACTAGTGGAAAAAAACGGAAGGGCTGCGGTCAAAACAGCCCTAAGGGCTGCGTTTTAGGCCAGTAGCCCTTTTCGTAGCAGCCCTTCACTAAAAGTGAAGGGCTGCGTTTTTAAACTGCAGCCCTTCACGACGAAGGGCTGCGGTTGAGGCCCAAAACCGCAGCCCTTTTATATCAGAAGGGCTGCGGTTTTGGGCCTCAAACGCATCCCTTCTTTGTACAAAGGGCTGCGGTTTTGACCATAACCGCAGCCCTTTTGATCCAAAAAAGTAAAAAAATTTTTTTTTTTTTTTGCATTTTTTACTCCTAAATATATCAAGAAAATCAACAAGAACAGTCGAAATTTACAACAGGGAAAATCAACAACAACAATCGAAATTTACGGTAAAAAAAGAGGAACGAAAATTTAAAAAACGAACCGAAATGAAAAAAAAGGAACGAAAATGAACAAAAATGAAAAAAATGAACGAAAATGAAAAAAAGGAACGAAAATGAACAAAAATGAAAAAAATGAACGAAAATGAACAAAAATGAACGAAAATGAAAAAAAATGAACTTATAGATCTGAAATTGAACAAAAAAGGAACGAAAATAAAAAAAACGAACGGAAATTGAAAAAAAGGAACGAAAATGAAAAAAAATGAACGAAAATGAACAAAAACGAACGAAAATGAAAAAAAAAAGAACTTATAGATCTGAAATTGAACAAAAAAGGAGCGAAAATAAAAAAAAACGAACGGAAATTGAAAAAAAAGGAACGAAAATGAACAAAAATGAAAATACAAAAGAGAAAAATTATAGATCTGAAATTACATGAATTAATCAAAACAAAGATCAAGAAATTATACATCTGAAAAATGAAAAATCATCACTTGTTGAGAGGAGTTCGACGACGACGAAAAGATGGCCGGAGAAAAGGACGAACGAAGAGGAACGAGGCGCGGCAAGGCGGCGCTTGTTGTCGTGTTGTTGTGGAAGGAACGGCGAGGTGCGGCAATTGCTGCCACCGGAGGGTTGTTGTCGTGGAAGGAGGGAGGAGGAAGGAGGGTGAGAGAGAAGGGAAAAGGAAGGACGTGAGAGAAGGGTGAGAGGAGAGAGAGGATGTGAGAGAGGAGAGAGAATGAGGGAGAGGAGAATTAAAGGAAGGAAAATGAGCCCGCTTAATATTTTAAGCCCGCGATTAATTGCTTTCAAACTTTTAAAAAAAAAAAGCCCATAAAGGGCTGCGTTTTTTAAAAAACGCAGCCCTTTATGGGCTTATAGGGCTGCAGTTTTTTAAAAACCGCAGCCCTTCACTAAAAGGGCTGCGGTTTTTGCATTAACCGCAGCCCTTCGTAAGTGAAGGGCTGCGGTTTTTGGACTAACCGCAGCCCTTCACTAAGAAGGGCTGTGTTTTTCAAAAAACGCAGCCCTTGCAGCGCAGCCCTTCCGGTTTTTTCCACTAGTGATGGTTAGTTTGATTTATGAATTTGGGGTTTTTGTTAAATTAGGGTTCTTGAGTAAAATCAACTTGGGGAAAATGGTAGTCATGACTAGTAAAGTAGAAACCGTTCATGATTAATGGTAAAATGGATTAATTAGTAAAGTTAAGTGAGTCGTAATTACCCTAATGTTAATATTTACTTACTCTTAGATTCATGATTAAGTTAAGAAGTTTTAAGTAGTTTAGATTTCATGAATTCTCAAGTAAAGGTTAGTAAAGTGTTTAATGAGTTAACATGAGATTAAGGTTAATGAGATGAATGGTTAATCAAGTTGAGTTAATCATGAGACTAAGTTCAAATGATTAAGGGTAGAAGGAAAGTAAGATTTTTTGTGAAGTAAAGTAAAGTGACTTATACTATGCATTGAAATGTTGTAGATTTTCGTTCATAGAGGAACTTTGACTGGCTTGTGATTGAAGTTGGTTGATTGGTTTTAGTTGTGGTTAAAGTAAGATTTCTTACCAAACTTGTACAGGAAATGGAAAATTTTCCATTGTTTGATGAAATATATGGATTTATGATATTAGGTTGTATTGGAAATGTTTTCCATTGTTTGCATAAAGTAAATGGATTTATGATATTGGGTGGTATTAGAAATGTTTTCCATCGTTTGAATAAAGTATATGAATTCATGATATAGGATTGTATTGGAATGTTTTCCATTGTTTCATATCGGTTTATGAAATCGGTTTATATTAAGAATTGAAGGGTTTGATTTCATAATGGTGACTTATGAAATGTGTTAATACTATAGGAACACTACAAGAGGGGAGGGTGAATTGTATGTGTGGAACTTATTGCCCAAATAATGCGGAATTTAAAACATAAGCAATAAGGAACTGAAAGTGCAATAGAGATTTTTACGTGGAAACTTTCTTGTTTCAATACAAGAATAAAAACCACGACCTCCTTGGGATTTAAACTCTTCACTATAATGGGAAACCTCCTCTGTTTCAACCTATTACATACGCAAGTTCCACTCGAAACTTCAACTCTCTCACAAGTTCCACTAGGAACTCTAACTCTCTCACAATCTCTACTCTATACTCTAGACTTAACTATAAGTCTTTCAAGAGTTCCCACAACTCTTTACAAAAAGGTTTACTCAAACCCTTCACCCCTAGATAGACTTCACCCTTAGTCTACGCATACACAACAAGAACTTACTCAAGTTCCTAACTCGAACTTGATACAAAAATTCACTCAAACTCTTAACCAAGTCCCCATTACAAGAGTTCACTCAAACCCTTTAACCCCAAACTCAAATACAGACACTTGATAATTTGGTTTAACTCCAGTATATAGAAACTGAAGAACTGTAAAGGAACATGGCACTCGTAGGAACTTGGAACTCGACTCAAAACAAGGAATAGAAAATATAATTCTTTTGTAACGCTATTCCTTAAGCTAAACCTTATGGAATGACATAAGTTAGACACTATGGAAAGACACTAGTCAGACAATTTGAAACTTAATTGAACTTGTATATTTATAGCAGTCATTTAGAATGAACGTGAGATTAATCATGCGTTAGTGGTTTAAAGCATTAACCCATGGTGTTCCTTAGCTTCAGGAAGAAGCTGCATGATCTGCCACTAACTCCACGTTTATCTTGAATGTGTGTAACAAATTAATACTACTTCCTAAAATCTAGCATTTACTTGTGCAACATTATTTTAAATAAAATTATTAATTAAACTAATTCCTAAAAACACTCTAACTACCTTGTATTTTATTTAAAAATATTTATTAACAAATTAACCACTAACTCTTTAAAACATGTCACGTTATATTTAGTTATTAAATCAGATTCACTTTTCATTGTTCCTATCTTTCGATGTTCCCAACAGTGACCAATTTCTTTGCTTAGGAACACACTCAGACGTTGGAAATAACCAAAGAAAGATTTGTTAAACTAACCAAATGAACCTGCTGCATGGATTATGTGATCTTTGACTCAATCTAATTAATTTGAGACTCCTAATAACTTTAGAATATTATTCCTAAACTAGTTCTAAAAGATATATTATTCTTAATTTAAATATTATCTTTTAGACATATATTCCTTATTTATCTCGACCAGTTGCCCACTTATCTTTTGACTCTAAGTTCCACGAGTTCCTTTTGACCTTACGAGTTCCTTTTGACCTTGTTCCATTACTTTTCACGTTTCCACATACTTACATGAATCCTAGAAAATAAACTCATTATTTTCTGCCTTCATGCTCCATGCTGCTCCAACTCAAGAACTGCATATTGATAGCTCCACCTCTGGAACGTTGATGTGATAGTTCCTTTAAGAAACTTCGCACTCATAGTTCTTGCTCAGGAACTTCTTATTTCAACTCTGAAACGTCATCTTGCTGCTCCCACTCAGGAACTGCTCCGAAACTTCATATTCAATGTTCCTCTTAGGATGTACCTAGGAACCGCCCTGTTTGTGTTCCTTATAGGAACTCTTTTAGGAACTTCACTTGTTAGAAGTCCTTCATGATGTGATATATTCAACCTTCCATGACTTGTTTCATGTTAATGTAATCTGCACATCTCAAACACACATGTTGGTTAGATAATCATCATTTGCTTACAATCATCAAAACACTACGTGACTCAACAAAATGTAAACCCGAGTTGTTTGAAAATGAGGTAGTTTCTCTTATGATATCCGTGGTGATTCATTATTCATAGAAATATCGAAAAGGGGAAAGTCCCTGATTATGCTTTATATTATATGTTTTTGCAAAGGAGGAAGTTCCTCCATTATGGTTGATAATGGTTATGTTTCGTGGTGATTCATGATCATAATTCATATCTAAAAGGAGGATGTTCCTCACTAGTTTGGTAAAGTTTATAGTGTTTAAATAGAAAGTTCCTCGCGTGATATCCTTTGTGAATCATGAGCCAAGTTGAGATTAAAGGAGGAAGTTCTTCGCGTGATATCCTTTGTGGATCATGAATATAGTTGAGTTTTAGTAAAGGAGGGAGTCCCTCCATGTTTTGGTTTTTATGGGGTTGCTGGGGGCGGTATACCTCATGTTTGAAAGTTACTGAGTTAACATCGTCTTAGTTATTTTGGTTGGGGTATACCTAGCCCATTGTGGACATTTAGTACTTCCTACCCATGTGTTCGAAAGCAAAGTATATAGTCACCAATTTTATAATTGGTTTCGAAAGAAAGATTTTATGGTATGATTTGGAAAGAAAGTAAAAGTGGATTTGTATTATTAAAAGTTGTTTAATTTTGTTTGGAACTGATTATTGTTATTCAAGTTAAATGTTTTACAAGTGTAAATTATTTTGTGGAATACTAATATACTATATATGTATTCCACCTGCACATTGGATAGTTGGAAGTTGATATTGGTAGAAATCTTGCTCAGCCTTTTGGCTAATGTTACATGTCTTCAATGTGTAGGGCTTTTGTAACAGCCCGCACTTCCGAGCAGCTAGCTAATCACACTTAACATTCATAAACCTCATTTATCATTTAATAAACCACAATTAGACATTCACTTACAGCGAAAAATATAAACTCAAATACAATCCTCAAAACAAAAAAATCTCTAGATGCTCTCGAAACAATTTATCTTTTGCTAAATCTCCGGAGTACACGATAAGAGAACATAAGAATCATTATTTCATTAACCATCACATTCTCCTAGTCCTTTACCTCTCTTATGCTCCTGGTCCTTGAATTATTCTTGCCAAATCCTTATACCTACAAAGTCACTTAATAATGAACTCTGCCCCCACTAGGACAGGTTCCAAGAACAAAATCAGCAAAACTGAGTACACACTGCCCAACCAGAAAATCTTTTTGGTGGCTCACAACGTATTTACAGATTTAAGTTTATCTCACAAGACATTTGAAATCAAGATTCAGAAAAGTCATACTAAAAGAATTATATAAGAAATATTTGAACACAATTTATAATGTTTCTTTTTTAAATCAAATAATAATACGAATATCTCACAACATATATATAAATATATACTTTAATTGGCAGAACCATGAGAATTCCATAGAACTAATACGATCTTCCGCAATCAACTCTAACTCTAACATACTTTAAGTCATAACAATATCCCCCACTACTGGGTTTTAGATATTAAAACCTTTAGTCTAATATGTATATCGTAGCTAACTCCTCTCATAAATTCCTAACGAGTTTCTTAGTAAATCATTCCCATATTCGTCACATGAATCTCCATAGACTTGGGAGAGTAAAACATTTCTTCCGAAATATAGTTTGAAATAACTTTCCACGAAGCCTTTCGCATATTGAAATACATACTCTATCTTCTTTCATAAATCATATTATACCGGGGAAGAGAACACGAATAGAGTTGCCTTTTAGGCGAATTCTCTAAGCTTTTACAAGGCACGTCTCCCTCTTCCGTTATGTACTGCTTGCAAGACTTTTCGGGACATGTCCCCGGAATACGAATATACGAATACAAAATGTTGTTCATCACTTGCTCTCTTGACTTCTTCCCCCACACAAAAACATAATCATAAGATATAATTCATAATTCAATATTTTCTGAAACTCAAATTCATAGTTCTCGAGTCAAATATATCAAATCTCATAACATAGTCGCATTCGAGTACTTCATATACAAACTCAACTCGGTTGATAACACAATATGTTCGAATCTCCAATAACTTAATATAAATGGTCTTTTATAAAAATCTATTTGATAAACCTACGCAAATTAAAAACATACTTTAAAGAAAATATAATTCAATTCTATAAGTTTATCATGAGAGTTTAAAACATAGATTACCAATTAGAATCTCAAATTAGAACGTAAGGCTCATATATTTTATACCTTAATTACAAAAGTCTCTCTGAGACAATTATCTTTTTCATTTAATCTTACTTGACAACCTATAAAGCTTATAACTTGAGCAAATTTCGATATTTATACTTATGTTAATCTTATTAAATATAATACTCTTGCCATATCCCAAGTAGAACTTCTATATTATTCTTTTTGAATACGAATTGTCAAAATGTTATAACATTAAACCTTCTTTGCTCATATTCCTACATATAGAAATGTATATCACATCTACTTAAGTCTCATAATATAAAACATCCTAGGGCATATATTTGTAATTCAAGTGAAAACTTGTGAAGTTCGAACTTATATATTAGAATTATAATCAACTCTTCCATTAACATAATATGATGTTTAACACTCGCTTCTCTCAATTATTTAGAACTCAAAAATAAACTGACATCCCATAGTTAAACTCACGCCTCATCCCTTTAACCTTAGTATTATAAAATAGTTATTAGTATTTCTGACTTTCTTGCCTCAATAATTTATACTTGCATGTCCATATTCTACCATATTTTATATTCTAAAACTATTATTAAAAATATTTTATTCCATCTTTTCGTGTTGATAAAATTTATTATATAACTTATACTCATAGCCCATATTAGTTTTAAATCTATAACTCATAACCACATTTCTCCAAATCTTTAAACTCAATGTTCATATGAATCCTAACTCTATATTTATTCCATTATCAAATCATCTCACTAGTTCCCAAGCGTTCCATTATACAAGTTTTATATTTTCCTTACCTTTCATTCTTAACCTTACTCTTTCAATTAGAGGATGGCATCTCTAATCTTTTATTTGTCTCCGCTCCATATTCATAGTAGAAAACTCCCGATTTGGATATAGTCTTTACAACTTAGGTACTACGACACATTATATTGTTTCTCTACTCCTTCGATACATCACTCATCTCTTGAGTTATTATATTACTAATATAAACATCACATATTCAATTTACTTCCCAAATACATGATTTATGTTAGCCCAAAATTTACAACTTCTTTACCCAACATGCTTAGAGGACCCATGAAATTCCTGTAAGAAGTTCCTTTACTCTACTAAACATGTAAACTCCGAAAGTTACTTCCTAACTAATTGTCCAACTTAACTTTCTTAGATAACAACTTACATTACAAAGTAGAACTCTTCAAACAAGCAACTTATTCTACAACCACTCCAACATGGATTTTCAATCTTATAGAAACCCAATTCAAAAGATTCTTCAAACATACCTCTGAATGATGTAATATGGCTTTTGATATAAATTTCTTTTCTTCACAAAAACAGAATCAGAAAACATACTTTATAACTTCACCAATTACACTCCATCTAGTATCACAAGGATTTATGGCTAACCCTAGTAATTATCATATATCCAAACATATAGCTAAATCTTCCATAATTAATAATTTGTACTATACTTATCATCTCCAAACAATAGTTTGCTTTTGAAATCTCCATCCTCGAATTTTCCATGACCCAGATAATCTCAAACACACGAAAATCAAAATAAGAAATATATATCCTGAAATTTTGTATCATAGTCAAACTTTCCAAACTCATATTTTCGAAAAGTCAAGTCCACATTCCTTGATGGTGATAAACCAATATACTAAAAATCTTTGTATCTTGAACATATTTCAGAATTTGTATATAAAGAGCTTGAATCAGAAAACACTTGACCATTACAATATATTTGGGCCCTCTATAACATTCTTAACTTTCATATAATATCTTAACATGGGGGTCATCGATTAGCTTATATTATTAGATCTTAGAAACCAGAATATTCTAACTTATACTATTAGATCTCATAAACCAGAATATTCTTCGATACAAAACAAGATTGACTTAGCATAGCAGAACTTGGTATCCTTGGATAACATTTACTTCCTTCAAATTTTCAAATAAAACTATCTTCCATACCAAAAACTTACAAAGATATATCTCAATTCAAAATTAGGAAATTATTGCTAAACACTATATACTCAAACACTTGGCGTTAAATCACATGCTCCGGAAAATCCGAAAAAATATAGTATTTAAGAATCACACCTTCAACCAAGCTAAAATTTATAATCATAAATTCATTACAAGTTTAAGTCAGATCTGATTTCTCTTAATAAAATCATGAACTTCATACAACTTGTAGTTGCGCCGACAAGTGTAGTTATAAGGTGGAGGGACAATGTGTACCTTCCTCTGATCTTCCAATATCGCTCCAACTCTGAAATCTATCTCCAACAATGCTCACAATAATTATCATCACAATTTACTTTAAGCTCCATAATAACCTCTTAAGAGTTCACCTCAATCACAACAATAACACCAACAATAATCAATAACTACTCCTAGTTAATTCTATATGAGGAAACTAATTAACACTTCTTAATGTAGTTCCTCTTATTAACTTACTACCTGGAATCACTATACTACAACGAAAGACTTTTCCAACTCTTAACTACTAAGCTTAGCTTAGAAGATGTATTGATATAACTAGATTAATTCAGATACACAAGAAACTAATATATAATTTCCAAACAAAAACTTCAACCTTTCCTTAATCATGGTGAATTTTAAGTAATATCCTTTGACATTAAAATCACAAACTGATATCTAGCAACCCATAACAAAATTCAGAGCTACGCTCTTACATATCAAAAGCCATAACAATCAAAACCCATCATAATCTGAATTTGAGTTCTTAAAATTAAACAAGAGTGAAAACTTAGCTTATACCTTATTATCAAGAGGGTGAAGAAAGATGGTGATGTCACTTGCAACACAACAGCTCAACAACAATGTCAAAAGCAAGACAAGAATGGAAATGGAAAGTGAACATGCAACAACTTCAACCAAGAGGCATCCACGGCGGTGGATCGGAGGTAGACTAGCCGACCCACGAGCGTAGCGGCCATCCGTAACATGAGCAAGGCACGAAATAAAGAGAGGATAGAGAAACCACCCTAATGAGCGAGGAATAGGGGTTGATGACCGCTAGCAATGACGGATGATGGCTGATCAATTTTGGGCAGAGGATGGCAGTGTTATGGCACCATAATCATAAGGAGGTATAAGCAAAAGAAGATTGAGAGTGATGAAAGAGATTAGGTGGAAAATTTTTGGGTTTCCTAATTCCATAGAAATATAAAGGGGGAATTGAAAGTTTTTGAGAATTTTCTAGAAGTAACGTGAAACGAGACCAAAAGCTTTGTTGCTTGTTTTTTTTTCTTTCTTTTCCTTATTTATAAAAATAAATTCACAAAGGACAAAAACATCATTTCACTTGGCTGAAAATAAGAATCAGGTTTTCTACGAGACCTTAAACATGTAGATACCAATTATAGTTAACTTTAAACCCATATAGAAAAAGTTTTAAAACACAATTACGCTAATTGAATATAATAAGTCGCAATTATCAGTTGCTTAATTCGGGTTATTACAGCTTTGGTGGTGACTAGCTTGTTTGCGGTGAGAGCGTTGACTTCACCTAGATGTAGGTTTACTAATATTTAGACTTCCGCTGCATTAGTTTAGAATTTTGGTTTATTTTAGGAATGTATAAATTAAGGAAAAATTCACATGAATAATCCCAATTATGGCCGTTCTCCTAATATTAATCCCAACAACCTATTATCCTGGTATAATCCTAACTATTACGTCTAATTCATAATATTAGTCCTTAAACTTGGTTAACTTATTGTAATGGTGATTTAGGAAGTGGAATTTGTTAGTTTAAGATGTACTTTCTGTTATGAAGGCTAAGTATATTAGTATGTATTGACTCAATGAAGTCTAATTTTGATTCAATGGAGTAAATTTTATTGTTTAAAGACTAATATTGTGAATTAGACATAATAGTTAGGACTATACCAGGATAATAGGTTGTTGGGATTAATATTGGCAGAACGACCATAGTTGGGATTATTCATGTGAATTATTTGATAGATTAATTGCATTCCCTTTCGACTTGTAATAGTTATTTATGGTTTTAGCTGTTAGTAGTAGTAGTAGTACCTTTTGCCTTGCGGTTATTAAATGTTTAATAATTACGGCATAAAATCCTTTGGATTGTCTAATTATATACTCTGATATGTTTTAAAAAGGTAATGGAAATGCAGGGTTGTTATAGTTGGTATCAGAGCCTACGGCTAAAACCTATGGTTAAAGCCTATGACAATAGCCTACGGTTAGAGTTTATGGTTAGAGTTTATGGTTAGAGCTTATAGGTTGGTTGTACCTAGAGGTCGAGTCTAGATGTTGTACCGAAGGTTTAGGACCCAAGGTTGTGCTTAGAGGTCGTACTTAGAGGTTGAGGACTAGGATTGTGGCAATAGGTTGAGATCTAGAGTTGTGACCACCAGTTTAGAGCCATAATTTGAATGACATAAGTCAGACACTATGGAAAGACACCAGTCAGACAATTTGAAACTTAATTGAACTTGTATATTTATAGCAGTGATTTAGAATGAACGTGGGATTAATCATGAGTTAGTGGATTAAAGCATTAATACATGTTGTTCCTTAGCTTGAGGAACAAGCTGCATGATCTACCGCTAACTTCACGTTTATCTTGAACGTGTGTAACAAATTAATACTGCTTCTTAAAATCTAACATTTATTTGTGCAATATTATTTTAAATAAAATTATCAATTAAACTAATTCCTAAAAACACTCTAACTACCTTGTATTTTATTTAAAAATATTTATTAACTAATTAACCACTAACTCTTTAAAACATGTCACGTTATATTTAGTTATTGCATCATATTCACTTTTCATTGTTCTTATCTTTCGATGTTCCCAACAGTGACCAGTTCCTTTGCTTAGGAACACACTTAGAAGTTGGAAACAACCAAAGAAAGATTTGTTAAACTAACCAAATGAACCTGCTGCATGGATTACGTGATCTTTGACTCAATCTAATTAATTTGAGACTCCTAACAACTTTAGAATATTATTCCTAAACTAGTTCTAAAAGATATATTATTCTTAATTTAAATATTATCTTTTTGACATATATTCCTTATTTATCTCGACCAGTTGCCCACTTATCTTTTGACTCTAAGTTCCATGAGTTCCTTTTGACCTTACGAGTTCCTTTTGACCTTGTTCCATTACATTTCACGTTTCCACATACTTACATGCATCCTAGAAAATAAACTCATTATTTTTTGCCTTCATGCTCCATGCTGCTCCAACTCAAGAACCGCATGTTGATAGCTCCACCCCTGGAATGTCGATGTGCTAGTTCCTTTAAGAAACTTAGCACTCATAGTTCCTGCTTCGGAACTTCTTGTTTCAACTCTGAAACGTCATCTTGCTGCTCCCACTCAAGAACTGCTCCGAAACTTTATATTAAATGTTCCTCTTAGGATGTACCTAGGAACCGCTCTGTTTGTGTTCCTTATAGGAACTCTTTTAGGAACTTCACTTGTTGGAAGTCCTTCATGATGTGATATATTCAACCTTCCGTGACTTGTTTCATGTTAATGTAATATGCACATCTCAAACACACATGTTAGTTAGATAATCATCATTTGTTTACAATCATCAAAACACTACATGACTCAACAATTTCCCCCTTTTTTATGATGACATACAAATGATGCTTATCACAAATTAAACAATAAACGATGTACATTAATCCCCCTTAACTAACAAGTCATGCATGTATATGAAGGAAATATCAATATAAATAAACACATCATACAAAGAACTTTCATCATGGAAAGATTTGGACTTAACTATAATTGACCATAAGCATCATATATATTCTTCCCCTTTTTGTCATTATCGAAAAGGATCATCTTGCACACATTTGTTTTAGATTAATCATATACACATATTGTTATATGCTACACTTACCACCATAATGGTTAAACACCTGTTAGTCCCAAAAGCCTCAAGAATATCAGTTTTCAAACTTAGGATGCATGTGCTACACAAACTTCCAACTCACAATCCAAAGACCCAACTTAAAAAACCATCGAAGGAACTTGATAAATAAGAATATAACCTTCAATAAAAAAAATAGATTTGAAAGTCAAGAATGGAGTAAGAGATAGGACATTGTAATATTTGGCTCAAAGAAATATGAAAGAAGTGTATGGAACAATTTGAGTAGAGGGAACTTGAGATATATTGTGTGCTCTAAGGTTTAGACTTTTAATAAGAGGTTCTCAACAATAATTAGAGTTGATTACTTCATGTCACACTTTTGAAATCTCTACCAAACCCCACACACACCTCGATATGTATATCTATCAAGTTCACTTTTACTCAACCAACCAACCGTGAGAAACTCATTGCACGAAGAAACTTGAACGAATTCATCTTTGCAATCAAGTTCTTCCAATCTTTCGCTTATGTTCCTCTTCTCAAATCATCAAATCCATGAGTAAGCATTTTCGTAACCATATGAAATATTGACTTTTAGGAAATAATAAAGATTTGATCACCCTTGTTTACTCTTTTTTTTTAAACAAGGGTGTCATTACAAGTTGTTGCACTTTTCCTAAAATGTCACATTTACCAACCACAAAGAAGTAATTACTTACTCACACATACTTGAAATCCACCACCAAGAATGAGAACATATATATCGATTCCTTCCTTATTCCTCTTGAGTTCCTTACCACTCCTTCATCATTAGGAACTTATATGAGTAGTTCCATCTAACGATATATCCTTCTCAGCATCAATTGACAAAACACAAAATACTTGCTTCTCACTTCTTCCATGACTTCCCCCTCAAAATGTATTTACCATTTATCACTCTTTATGCATCATTGAACCATAAAAAGTTATTTTAAATTAGAGCACATGGGAATTAGGAACTTTGAAGTGACAGGATATGAATGAAATGAGGAATTAATCAATCAAAAGGTATTTGAAGAAATGTGGTGTGAACTGATAATAGTTGGCTAAGAATAGGTTTGTTCCCTCTAAAGGTTAAATGAAATATATTAAGGGAATTTACCTGTCTTGTTCCGTCAAGGTTTCTTTCATTATATCTTTGGTAACTAAGGACTTTCATGTTTGACAGCATCCATAATTCTATTATGAGACCTCTAACACTCTTAGGCAAGTGAGTATGCCTTTTCGACACAAAAATTAAGTGTAACATATTTACGCTAGTGTGCATATAATCACTTGAATTTTAGTATGTGTAAGAACCCGATTCGACAAAACTTTTGAAAAAGAACATGTTTACACTCAAGTCATACTTCATCAAGTCTTGTTCCTCTAAACAGTCCATGAATAGGTGAAATTATAAAGAACATATATTCACATAATGTAACGCAAGACTTATAAAAGTTATGCATTCATATTAATAATTTAACAATGTAATTTATTAATCATGATACAATGTGAATAGGAACAACATACCTTAAGTCATATTTCACCATGCATATTAATTTTCAAGTACTGGAATGATTTTGATAACTTAGGCCCTGTTCTTTTGAACTTATTTTTGGTCGAACCGAACCGAACTTATTTTATTTTTTTTGAACCGAACTTATTTTTCTTTGAACCGAACTTATTTTTACTTATTTCGCCGAACCGAACTTATTTTTACTTATTTTTGCCGAACCGAACTTATTTTGGTCGAACCGAACTTATTTTTCTTTGAACCGAACTTATTTTGGCCGAACCGAACTTATTTTTCTTTGAACTAAAGCGTATTAACATAATATTATTAATACTTATTATTATAATAATCAATAAATATTTACATAATATTATCAATACTTATTATTATTATTTTATTATTTTATAATAATAAATAATAATAAAAATAATAAATAATAATAATAAAAAATAATAAATAATAAATAATAATAAATAATAGTAAATAATAATAAATAATAAATAACAAATAATAAATAATAAATAAAAAATAATTAAAAATAATATTAATAATAATAAATAATAAATAATAATAAATAATAATAAATAATAATAATAATAATAATAAATAATAATAATAAATAATAAATAATAATAATAATAAATAATCATAAATAATAAATAATAATAATAATAAATAATCATAAATAATAAATAATAATAATAATAAATAATAAATAATAAAAAATAATATTAATAATAATAAATAATAAATCATAAATCATAAAAAATAATAATAATAATAATAATAAATAATAAATAATAAATAATAAATAATAATAATAAATAATAATAATAAAAAAATAATAAAAAATAAAAAATAATAAAAAATAATAATAATAAATAATGAATAATAATAATAAATAATAATAAATAATAAATAATAAATAATAATAAATAATAAATAATAAATAATAAATAATAAATAATAATAATAATAATAAATTATAATAAATAATAAAACAATAAATAATAAATAATAAATAATAAATAATAAATAATAAATAATAAATAATAAATAATAATAATAATAAATAATAAATAATAAATAATAAATAATAATTAATAATAATAATAATAGTAATAAAAATAATAATAATAAATTAATAATAGATAATAAATAATAAATAATAATAATAATAATAATAATAATAATAATAATAATAATAATAATAAATAATAAATAATAAAATAATAAAATAATAAAATAATAATAATAATAATAATAATAATAATAATAAATAATAAATAATAAATAATAAATAATTTGAGTAATAATAATAATAATAAGAATAATAATAATAATAAATAATAAATAATAAATAATAATAATAAAAAATAATTAGAATAATAATAATAATAATAATAATAATAATAATAATAATAATAAATAATAAATAATAATAATAAATAATAATAATAATAATTACTCCCTCCGTCCCAGAATACTCTTGACACTTATCAGGACACGTAGTTTTAGATGATAAGTTGTTGTTTGGTTATCAATTGTTATTTTATTGAAAAGGTAGATGTGATAGGAGTTAGTAAGTAGTAAAAGTAGTATTATTTTATTTGGTGGAGAGAGAGTGTGGGCCAATGGTTAGAGTTGATAGGTAGTATGAGTGATATTACTTTATTTGGAGGAGAGAGAGTATGGGCCAATGGTTAAAAGGTAGAATGATTAAAATAATAGTGGGCCATATCCAAAAATAGAAGTGTAAAGAGTATTCTGGGACAGATGAAAAAGGAAAGTGTAAAGAGTATTCTGGGACAGAGGGAGTAATAAATAATAAATTCTAAATAATAAATAATAAATAAAAAAATAAATAATAAAAAATACAAATTCATCGTTATTATAATTATAATATTAATAATAATAATAACAATTGTAATAGTAATATTGAAAACAAAAATAATAATTACAACATTAGACAAGACTAAACTTATTTTTGCTGAACTGAACTTATTTTGGCTGAACTGAACTTATTTTTGCTGAACTGAACTTATTTTTACTTATTTTTGCTGAACTGAACTTATTTTTACTTATTTTTGCTGAACTGAACTTATTTTTGCTGAACTTAACTTATTTTTACTTATTTTTGCTGAAAATAAGTCCAAAAGAACAGGGCCTTACTTTTGAATTCCTGAACTGCTAGTTCCATCATTTTGATGTCTTGACATCTGATGGAAACTTTCATTCCAACTCGACTCATACTCATCATTCTTCAAAAGTTCTTTGACATGTTTTTGTCCTTGCATCGTTATCTTCCAAGAGAGTAGTTGTGTTCCCTTATCATGCTCACGTTCACATTTGCTTATAAGGTTAGCAAAAACCCTTGAATAAAATAGTTAGTTGTACCAAAAATATTTTCCATATAACTAAGTACAACTACCACTAGTAGAATAATTGCTTATTGCTGCGGTTTTACCCATACACAACAAAATATCACGTAAAAAGAAAAGGTAAAATATAAAATAAAGATATTGCTGCGGTTTCGGCCAAAAACCGCAGCAATATGGTTTCAACGGAAAATTTTTTGAATAAAAGTTGACTTTTTGACCAGACATATTGCTGCGGTTTCTGGCAAGAACCGCACCAATATATTAAAATAATATTAAAAAAATAATATTTTAATATATTACTGCGGTTTTTACAAAAAACCGCAGCAATATCCCCGAATTTTTTCCTTGAATAATGCAAAATAAGGTTTTAATTCCAGAAATATGCTGGAAGGGAAATTAATTCCCTGCGTACCGTCCACGTAGGACGGCACGCGAGAAATTTTTTTTTTTTGTACTTAAGTAAAACCGCTACTTCAAGTAGCGGTTAACCTTTATAAGCCGCTACTTCAAGTAGCGGTTAAGTAAAAATAAACCGCTACCTGAAGTAGCGGTTAATATTAATTGACCTCGACTTCAAGGCACGGTTTACTGGTACCTGGACCCCCAAGTTGATGTTTGGCACTGACTAAAGTAAACCGCTACTTCAAGTAGCGGTTCATTAATGGAAACCGCTACTTCAAGTAGCGGTTTACTATAATCCCCAAATCACGCCCTAACTTTCCCAATTTCTCATATTCGACGATTCTTCTCTCAAATTTGTTTCTCCCTCTCTCTTTTACTAACCGTCGCCCACAACCCACACAACACCACCGTCGATCACCGGAGCCACACCACCGTCGATCACCGGAGCTCAGCCGATCAGAACGCCACCGTCGATCACAGCCGCACCGTCGATCACAACACCACCGTCGATCACAGTCGCACCACCAACAACCCAGGTGAGTTTTTTTTTTTTTTTTTTTTATTTTAATTTGCTTAGCATGTCATATTTGTTATATATTTGTCATAGGTGCAGCACTGTACTAGAGGCTGCTGAGTCATTGCCTCCAGATATGGGGCGCCAGTTGTTTGTACAGACATTGCAGACCATGAGGGGACTCTGTATTGATGCTGTTAGCCGAGCTGGACATGGCCACATCTTACAGGGCGTGCCTACCTCTGCTGCACATACATCGACTTCTACATCTTCTATGTCTGCTGTCCATACATCTACCACGGCACCTTTGCTTTCGCCTCTAGTCTGTCAGAGGACCTACCGACGACGTTCTGCCACCACTCCATCTTGTCTTGATGCCATTGCAGAGTCTAGTGAGACGACACCTAGTTCATCTAGACCTTCACAAAAGAAGAAGAGGGGGTCTTAGCACTTTCATTTGTTGTTTGTATAGTTAGTTAACACTATGTTAAATATTAAACTTTGTATGTGATTGACATATTTTCTTAATCTTACTTCGTAATTAAGAAATTATTGGATAAATGTGAATGTGGATGAACTTGGTGTTTTGTGATTGATGTATGCATAGACTTGGTGTTGTTGGATGGAATTTGGTGTTCGAATTGCAGGTTGGAGAGCTTTCTTTTTTATGTTTCTGGCATTTTGGCCAGTTATGGGGAAGCAGCAATGGCGGGTGGTTTTTTTTTTCATAAACCGCTATTTGAGATAACGGTTTACATATTGCAGAGTATGATGTGTGCTCATTGTGACCAGGTAAACCGCTACTTCAGACAGCGGTTTATATACATAAACCGCTACTTGAGATAGCGGTTTAGGTGTACAAACCGCTACTTGAAGTAGCGGTTTACCTGGGATAAAAAAAAACCATTTTCTCGCGTGCCGTCCTACGTGGACGGTACGCAGGGAATTAAATTGGGTTTGGGCATATTTCGGGAATTAAAACCCACTTTTGCATTATTCAAGGAAAAAATTCCAATATCCCCATTTATTTCATAAGAGGCGGTAGGGACACTACCGCATTTCAGCCCTCTTCACCCTTCAGTCGTTTCATAACTTAGCATTTCACACATATCTCTTCATTTCACTCATTTCTCTCTCCTCCTTCAAATCTCCTTCCCTCTCCTCGAGCTTCCTCCTTTCTTTTCGGATGCGCCATAACCGCCGGCATCCTCGAGCTTCTCTTCCCTCACTTCCCTTATTTCATGCCATTCTCTCTCCTCTTCGACCTCCTTCGTCTTCAAGTATCATCCTTGTTTTCCGTCGCTCGTGAGTCTTGGATCGCCGTCGCCGTCGCCGTCGCCGTAATCAGTCGTGGGTCGCCGTCGCTAGAATCAGTCGTCAATCACCGTCGCTCGAATCAGTCGTCGGTCGACGTCGTTCGAATCAGTCGTCGGTCGCCGTCGCTCGAATCAGTCGTGGATCGCCGTCGCTCGTGGCTTGTGGCTGTTCGTCTACTTCGTGAAATTGAGAGTTGTTTTTTTTTCATTTTTATGTAATTAGTTTCAATTTTTTCCTTCCTTTCAGATTTTTCTTTAGTTCTCGTTTTGGCTTGTGGCTGTTCGTCGACTTCGTGAAATTGAGATCGTTGGTTTTTTTTTTCATTTTTATGTAATTAGTTTCAGTTTTTTCCTTCCTTTCAATTTTTTCTTTAGTTCTAGTTTTGGCTTGTGGCTGTTCGTCGATTTCGTGAAATTGAGATTTTTTTTTTCATTTTTAATGTAATTATTTTCAATTTTTTCCTTCCTTTCAATTTTTTCTTTAGTTCTAGTTTCATTAGGTTAGCTGATTTTTTTTATTTCGTCATTCAGATATTGTAATTTTTAGTTTTTATTATTTTTGATTTTATTATCAATGCATGAAATCAGTCGTTTTCATTGTAATATTGTACTAGTTTTTTCATTTACGGTTGGATTTCAGTTTTAATTTTTTTTTGTTATAAGTTTGTGGTGCATTTCAATCACTAACGTAGAACTTCAATATTTTGTTGTGTTGGAAAAGTTAAGTAACACAGCTTAAAGTTTATAAAATTAAAAGATGAGTATTGTAACTTATAATATATCATCAATCTCACCAGAAATTTGCCAATTTTTTTTAACCCGAACCTATTGCTGCGGGTTTACCCCACAACCGCAGCAATAGGCCAACCTATTGCTGCGCCCTTAATTGCTGTGCGACCAAAACCGCCGCAATAGGCCACTTAAGGACCGCATCAATAAGTAATTATTCTACTAGTGTACTAAGTCAATTCCTCTTGAAGACAAAAATTATTGTGAATTTTGAAATTATTTTTCAAGATGAAACTTGATGTTTTTCCTCATCGATTTCGAAAAGATATTTATTTTGAACACATTTAAAATCTATTTGGAACAACCTAAATCCCATGTAAGCAACAAGAGAAAATAATATACAATTATCTTATGACCTTGGCTACATGAATAAAAGTTTCCTCAAAGTCAATACATTTGTTTAGTTGTTCCTCGTAACAACTAACCTTTATTGAGTACTTGTCGATGTCAATGTGAATGAATCGCTGGAGTACTTCTTATCCTCCAGTGAAATTCGAGTAACTTGAACATATTTCTTTGGTCTTCATGACCAATCAGCCTGAGTTCTATCATCGAAATTCTGATCCATCAAATGCGAATCTTCTGCTTGAGGTCACGTAAAGTTCCTTGGCATTTCCATCATATGAATCTTCAGTTCATCTGAAAATATAATCTCTGGAATTCTCCTTTTAATTTCACGAACTTATTCGTAATGTGTCCGCCCCTTTGATGGAAGAACATGCACTTGTTCTTTCATTTTGGGTTGTCATAAACTAAGAAATATAATCTGTAAAGCAAACCCAAAAAGAAATACTTTGTGCATTTTGATGTTAGTAGGTTAGTCAAAAGAGATAATATAGTTAAAGCATAAAAATGGAATAAACATAAACTTTCAAAAAATAATCTAATGTGAAAAGGAACTTATGCTTTGTTCCTTTGAATTAAGATTAATTTTCAAAAGAATTAGGAACTTGTGCCAAATGTTGGAATGTTCCTATACCATTTAATAGTTCCACTAATCTTAGTTTACCATCGCTTCCTTCAAATCAATCGTCAATGTTTATTGACTTGAGAAACTGATTTTATGCATTTAATTTAGTGGAAATAGAATAAGTAGGCAATAGGAACAATTGGCTATTATAAGAGAATAAAGACACTGATACTTTAATTACTTAACTCACTTAATCACTTACTCAGGCACACTTAGAACTTCATTAATTAAGTTCTTTTATAATAGTCATTTGGATTAAACGTGAGATTAGATAATATATAGGATCATGGATTTGTGGATTTAGAACACGTTGTTCCTTTGCTTGAGGAACAATCATATGATGCACCACTTTGTATACGTTCAATTGAACGTGTTATATCCAGTATCCCACTTTCCTAAATTCTAGGAATTTGTTAAGCATGATCTCTTATTATCTTATCTTATTCTAAATAAAAGTTTAATTTCAATTCTTTTTAATAATATCTAAGAAGATTTTTCTTTAAATATAAAAGATTTAATTTTTCAAACAAAATAAAATCTTTCCATAACCAAAAAGATTTTCTTAAAAATTATTAACTTAGTCAAAATCTTTTTTCCTAAAACCGTCTTAAATTTTAGCCTTAAACTTCTATTATCATTAGGACGTGAATATCAGTTAATGGATCTGTTGATTCATGCTTAATTACTATGTTCCTATGACTATATTAGAGTTCCTTTGGTTCATTTTAGTTATGCCAATACGTCTGTTCCTTTCAGAGGAACTAAAGATCATTCTCTTATTACATCCGCAAGTTCCTTTACCAATATTAATTATCTCCATAGTCAAACCTACAAAATATAATTATACTTGCACAAAACTTGAAGAGAAGTTAGATTGAAATAATTCATATATATGTAAAAACCATAAAACAACTTCTCTTTCATAACCTTCTATAATCATGTATTAGTAAGGGATATTAAGAGCATATTTGAGAATAATAATGACCAAGATATATATATAGTAGTATGTAAAGATCATTACCCAATTTTCTGAGAAGTGTATTTCACCTTTTACATACTTTTTCCAGCTTTTGTAGTGAGAGGAACTCATGTCTAGAACTACTTTCTAGAAACAACTTATACATCAAGAGATGTAGGTTTCTTTCACATAACCTGCAAAATAAGCAAGTTATTGGTTTTTGGTACCCAAATATATGTTGGGTCCTTTCTTATTAGTAAGAGCAACATAAATTATCCATATTTCAACCAAATAAGATTCACATATCTTCTACTACTAACAAGAACAAACATGCATCCATATAATAACTGTTCAATATACTCAAAATGCATGGAAAAACTATTCTTTGGCAAATAAATGAAATAGTCATATATTGCATTGCCTAAAGAATAAAGTTTCTTTTTGTATAGAAACCAAGTTCCAAGAGTGACAATATGCATTGTTCCATATGACTTGTTCCTTGAACTATTTCAAGTATACTGATTCTTTGAAATTTCAAAAACAATTTGGAAATTTGAATTTTGTCTTTAAAAAACAATTTTAAAGTTATCCAGAATTGCAAAAAAAACATCAAAGCCGAATAGAACAATTTTACTAGAATTACTATAAGGAACAAGTTCCAAATTAATGTATGCGTATAAAAAATATCTCAAGTATAAGATACTTACATCTGGGGTCGTTGATAATCCTTGAGTGACTTTAAATTGATAATAAAAAGTCAGCTTCCAATTGTTCCTTTGAATGACGTAGGGTGGGTTCCTTCTTCTTGCAGGGACTTAACTCAGCAGGGTTTCCTACTTATCACTGAGTTTCGGCTCTGATACCAATTGTTATTTCTATAGGAACACTACAAGAGGGGGGGTGAATTGTATGTGTGGAACTTATTGCCCAAATAATGCGGAATTTAAAACATAAGCAATAAGAAACTGAAAGTGCAAGAGAGATTTTTACGTGGAAACTTCTTGTTTCAATACAAGAAGAAAAACCACGACCTCCTCGGGATTTAAACTCTTCACTATAATAGGAAACCTCCTCTGTTTCAACCTATTACATACGCAAGTTCCACTCGGAACTCCAGCTCTCTTACAAGTTCCACTAGGAACTCTAACTCTCTCACAATCTCCACTCTATACTCTAGACTTAACTCTAAGTCTTTCAAGAGTTCCCACAACTCATTACAAAAGGTTTACTCAAACCCTTCACCCCTAGATGACTTCACCCTTAGTCTACGCATACACAACAAGAACTTACTCAAGTTCCTAACTCGAACTTGATACATGAATTCACTCAAACTCTTAACCAAGTCCCCATTACAAGAGTTCACTCAAACCCTTTAACCCCAAACTCAAATACAAACACTTAAATTTTTTGGTTTAACTCTAGTATATAGAAACTGAAGAACTGTAAAGGAACATGGCACTCGTAGGAACTTGGAACTCGACTCAAAACAAGGAATAGAAAATATAATTATTTTGTAACGCTATTCCTTAAGCTAAACCTTATGGAATGACATAAGTTAGACACTATGGAAAGACACTAGTCAGACAATTTGAAACTTAATTGAACTTGTATATTTATAGCAGTCATTTAGAATGAACGTGAGATTAATCATGCGTTAGTGGTTTAAAGCATTAACCCATGGTGTTCCTTAGCTTCAGGGAGAAGCTGCATGATCTGCCACTAACTCCACGTTTATCATGAATGTGTGTAACAAATTAATACTGCTTCCTAAAATCTAGCATTTATTTGTGCAACATTATTTTAAATAAAATTATTAATTAAACTAATTCCTAAAAACACTCTAACTACCTTGTATTTTATTTAAAAATATTTATTAACAAATTAACCACTAACTCTTTAAAACATGTCACGTTATATTTAGTTATTAAATCAGATTCACTTTTCATTGTTCCTATCTTTCGATGTTCCCAACAGTGACCAGTTTCTTTGCTTAGGAACACACTCAGACGTTGGAAATAACCAAAGAAAGATTTGTTAAACTAACCAAATGAACCTGCTGCATGGATTATGTGATCTTTGACTCAATCTAATTAATTTGAGACTCCTAATAACTTTAGAATATTATTCCTAAACTAGTTCTAAAAGATATATTATTCTTAATTTAAATATTATCTTTTAGACATATATTCCTTATTTATCTCGACCAGTTACCCACTTATCTTTTGACTCTAAGTTCCACGAGTTCCTTTCGACCTTACGAGTTCCTTTTGACCTTGTTCCATTACTTTTCACGTTTCCACATACTTACATGAATCCTAGAAAATAAACTCATTATTTTCTGCCTTCATGCTCCATGCTGCTCCAACTCAAGAACCGCATATTGATAGCTCCACCTCTGGAACGTTGATGTGATAGTTCCTTTAAGAAACTTCGCACTCATAGTTCCTGCTCAGGAACTTCTTATTTCAACTCTGAAACGTCATCTTACTGCTCCCACTCAGGAACTGCTCCGAAACTTCATATTCAATGTTCCTCTTAGGATGTACCTAGGAACCGCCCTGTTTGTGTTCCTTATAGGAACTCTTTTAGGAACTTCACTTGTTAGAATTCCTTCATGATGTGATATATTCAACCTTCCATGACTTGTTTCATGTTAATGTAATCTGCACATCTCAAACACACATGTTGGTTAGATAATCATCATTTGCTTACAATCATCAAAACACTACATGACTCAACAAAATGTAAACCCGAGTTGTTTGAAAAGGAGGTAGTTTCTCTTATGATATCCGTGGTGATTCATTATTCATAGAAATATCGAAAAGGGTAAAGTCCCTGATTATGCTTTCTATTATATGCTTTTGCAAAGGAGGAAGTTCCTCCATTATGGTTGATAATGGTTATGTTTCGTGGTGATTCATGATCATAATTCATATCTAAAAGGAGGATGTTCCTCACTAGTTTGGTAAAGTTTATAGTGTTTAAATAGAAAGTTCCTCGCGTGATATCCTTTATGAATCATGAGCCAAGTTGAGATTAAAGGAGGAAGTTCTTCGCGTGATATCCTTTGTGGATCATGAATATAGTTGAGTTTTAGTAAAGGAGGGAGTCCCTCCATGTTTTGGTTTTTATGGGGTTCTTGCGGGGGCGGTATACCTCATGTTTGAAAGTTACCGAGTTAACATCGTCTTAGTTATTTTGGTTGGGGTATACCTAGCCCATTGTGGACATTTAGTACTTCCTACCCATGTGTTCGAAAGCAAAGTATATAGTCACCAATTTTATAATTGGTTTCGAAAGAAAGATTTTATGGTATGATTTGGAAAGAAAGCAAAAGTGGATTTGTATTATTAAAAGTTGTTTAATTTTGTTTGGAACTGATTATTGTTATTCAAGTTAAATGTTTTACAAGTGTAAATTATTTTGTGGAATACTAATATACTATATATGTATTCCACCTGCACATTGGATAGTTGGAAGTTGATATTGGTAGAAATCTTGCTCAGCCTTTTGGCTAATGTTACATGTCTTCAATGTGTAGGGCTTTTGTAACAGCCCGCACTTCCGAGCTGCTAGCTAATCACACTTAACATTCATAAACCTCATTTATCATTTAATAAACCACAATTAGACATTCACTTACAAACAAAAATATAAACTCAAATACAATCCTCAAAACAAAAAAATCTCTAGATGCTCTCGAAACAATTTATCTTTTGCTAAATCTCAGGAGTACACGATAAAGAGAACATAAGAATCATTATTTCATTAACCATCACATTCTCCCGGTCCTTTACCCCTCTTATGCTCCCCGGTCCTTGAATTATTCTTGCCAAATCCTTATACCTACAAAGTCACTTAATAATGAACTCTGCCCCCACCAGGACAGGTTCCAAGAACAAAATCAGCAAAACTGAGTACACACTGCCCAACCAGAAAATCTTTTTGGTGGCTCACAACGTATTTACAGATTTAAGTTTATCTCACAAGACATTTGAAATCAAGATTCAGAAAAGTCATACTAAAAGAATTATATAAGAAATATTTGAACACAATTTATAATGTTTCTTTTTTAAATCAAATAATAATACGAATATCTCACAACATATATATAAATATATACTTCAATTGGCAGAACCATGAGAATTCCATAGAACTAATACGATCTTCCGCAATCAACTCTAACTCTAACATACTTTAAGTCATAACAATATCCCCCACTACTGGGTTTTAGATATTAAAACCTTTAGTCTAATATGTATATCGTAGCTAACTCCTCTCATAAATTCCTAACGAGTTTCTTAGTAAATCATTCCCATATTCGTCACATGAATCTCCTTAGACTTGGGAGAGTAAAACATTTCTTCTGAAATATAGTTTGAAATAACTTTCCACGAAGCCTTTCGCATATTGAAATACATACTCTATTTTCTTTCAGAAATCATATTATACTGGGGAAGAGAACACGAATAGAGTTGCCTTTTAGGCGAATTCTCTAAGCTTTTACAAGGCACGTCTCCCTCTTCCGTTATGTACTGCTTGCAAGACTTTTCAGGACATGTCCCCAGAATACAGAATATACAGAATACAAAATGTTGTTCATCACTGCTCTAGCAGCTTCTTCCCCCACACAAAAACATAATCATAAAATATAATTCATAATTCAATATTTTCTGAAACTCAAATTCATAGTTCTCGAGTCAAATATATCAAATCTCATAACATAGTCGCATTCGAGTACTTCATATACAAACTCAACTGGTTGATAACACAATATGTTCGAATCTCCAATAACTTAATATAAATGGTCTTTTATAAAAATCTATTTGATAAACCTACGCAAATTAAAAACATACTTTAAAGAAAATATAATTCAATTCTATAAGTTTATCATGAGAGTTTAAAACATAGCTTACCAATTAGAATCTCAAATTAGAACGTAAGGCTCATATATTTTATACCTTAATTACAAAAGTTCTCTACAGACAATTATCTTTTTCATTTAATCTTACTTGACAACCTATAAAGCTTATAACTTGAGCAAATTTCGATATTTATACTTATGTTAATCTTATTAAATATAATACTCTTGCCATATCCCAAGTAGAACTTCTATATTATTCTTTTTGAATACGAATTGTCAAAATGTTATAACATTAAACCTTCTTTGCTCATATTCCTACATATAGAAATGCATATCACATCTACTTAAGTCTCATAATATAAAACATCCTAGGGCATATATTTGTAATTCAAGTGAAAACTTATGAAGTTCGGACTTATATATTAGAATTATAATCAACTCTTCCATTAACATAATATGATGTTTAACACTCGCTTCTCTCAATTATTTAGAACTCAAAAATAAACTGACATCCCATAGTTAAACTCACGCCTCATCCCTTTAACCTTAGTATTATAAAATAGTTATTAGTATTTCTGACTTTCTTGCCTCAATAATTTATACTTGCATGTCCATATTCTACCATATTTTATATTCTAAAACTATTATTAAAAATATTTTATTCCATCTTTTCGTGTTGATAAAATTTATTATATAACTTATACTCATAGCCCATATTAGTTTTAAATCTATAACTCATAACCACATTTCTCCAAATCTTTAAACTCAATGTTCATATGAATCCTAACTCTATATTTATTCCATTATCAAATCATCTCACTAGTTCCCAAGCGTTCCATTATACAAGTTTTATATTTTCCTTACCTTCCATTCTTAACCTTACTCTTTCAATTAGAGGATGGCATCTCTAATCTTTTATTTGTCTCCGCCTCCATATTCATAGTAGAAAACTCCCGATTTGGATATAGTCTTTACAACTTAGGTACTACGACACATTATATTGTTTCTCTACTCCTTCGATACATCACTCATCTCTTGAGTTATTATATTACTAATATAAACATCACATATTCAATTTACTTCCCAAATACATGATTTATGTTAGCCCAAAATTTACAACTTCTTTACCCAAAGATGCTTAGAGGACCCATGAAATTTCTGTAAGAAGTTCCTTTACTCTACTAAACATGTAAACTCCGAAAGTTACTTCCTAACTAATTGTCCAACTTAACTTTCTTAGATAACAACTTACATTACAAAGTAGAACTCTTCAAACAAGCAACTTATTCTACAACCACTCCAACATGGATTTTCAATCTTATAGAAACCCAATTCAAAAGATTCTTCAAACATACCTCTGAATGATGTAATATGGCTTTTGATATAAATTTCTTTTCTTCACAAAAACAGAATCAGAAAACATACTTTATAACTTCACCAATTACACTCCATCTAGTATCACAAGGATTTATGGCTAACCCTAGTAATTATCATATATCCAAACATATAGCTAAATCTTCCATAATTAATAATTTGTACTATACTTATCATCTCCAAACAATAGTTTGCTTTTGAAATCTCCATCCTCGAATTTTCCATGACCCAGATAATCTCAAGCACACGAAAATCAAAATAAGAAATATATATCCTGAAATTTTGTATCATAGTCAAACTTTCCAAACTCATATTTTCGAAAAGTCAAGTCCACATTCCTTGATGGTGATAAACCAATATACTAAAAAACTTTGTATCTTGAACATATTTCAGAAATTGTATATAAAGAGCTTGAATCAGAAAACACTTGACCATTACAATATATTCGGGCCCTCTATAACATTCTTAACTTTCATATAATATCTTAACATGGGGGTCATCGATTAGCTTATATTATTAGATCTTAGAAACCAGAATATTCTAACTTATACTATTAGATCTCATAAACCAGAATATTCTTCGATACAAAACAAGATTGACTTAGCATAGCATAACTTGGTATCCTTGGATAACCTTTACTTCCTTCAAATTTTCAAATAAAACTATCTTCCATACCAAAAACTTACAAAGATATATCTCAATTCAAAATTAGGAAATTATTGCTAAACACTATATACTCAAACACTTGGCGTTAAATCATATGCTCCGGAAAATCCGAAAAAATATAGTATTTAAGAATCACACCTTCAACCAAGCTAAAATTTATAATCATAAATTCATTACAAGTTTAAGTCAGATCTGATTTCTCTTAATAAAATCATGAATTTCATACAACTTGTAGTTGCACAGACAAGTGTAGTTATAAGGTGGAGGGACAATGTGTACCTTCCTCTGATCTTCCAATATCGCTCCAACTCTGAAATCTATCTCCAACAATGCTCACAATAATTATCATCACAATTTACTTTAAGCTCCATAATAACCTCTTAAGAGTTCACCTCAATCACAACAATAACACCAACAATAATCAATAACTACTCCTAGTTAATTCTATATGAGGAAACTAATTAACACTTCTTAATGTAGTTCCTCTTATTAACTTACTACCTGGAATCACTATACTACAACGAAAGACTTTTCCAACTCTTAACTACTAAGCTTAGCTTAGAAGATGTATTGATATAACTAGATTAATTCAGATACACAAGAAACTAATATATAATTTCCAAACAAAAACTTCAACCTTTCCTTAATCATGGTGAATTTTAAGTAATATCCTTTGACATTAAAATCACAAACTGATATCTAGCAACCCATAACAAAATTCAGAGCTACGCTCTTACATATCAAAAGCCATAACAATCAAAACCCATCATAATCTGAATTTGAGTTCTTAAAATTAAACAAGAGTGAAAACTTAGCTTATACCTTATTATCAAGAGGGTGAAGAAAGATGGTGATGTCACTTGCAACACAACAGCTCAACAACAATGTCAAAAGCAAGACAAGAATGGAAATGGAAAGTGAACATGCAACAACTTCAACCAGTAGCATCCACGGCGGTGACTGGAGGTAGACTAGCCGACCCATAGCGTAGCAGCCATCCGTAACATGAGCAAGGCAGCAGCGAAACAGAGAGGATAGAGAAACCACCCTAATGAGCGAGGAATAGGGGTTGATGACCGCTAGCAATGACGGATGATGGCTGATCAATTTTGGGCAGAGGATGGCAGTGTTATGGCACCATAATCATAAGGAGGTATAAGCAAAAGAAGATTGAGAGTGATGAAAGAGATTAGGTGGAAAATTTTTGGGTTTCCTAATTCCATAGAAATATAAAGGGGGAATTGAAAGTTTTTGAGAATTTTCTAGAAGTAACGTGAAACGAGACCAAAAGCTTTGTTGCTTGTTTTTTTTCTTTCTTTTCCTTATTTATAAAAATAAATTCACAAAGGACAAAAACATCATTTCACTTGGCTGAAAATAAGAATCAGGTTTTCTCCGAGACCTTAAACATGTAGATACCAATTATAGTTAACTTTAAACCCATATAGAAAAAGTTTTAAAACACAATTACGCTAATTGAATATAATAAGTCGCAATTATCAGTTGCTTAATTCGGGTTATTACAGCTTTGGTGGTGACTAGCTTGTTTGCGGTGAGAGTGTTGACTTCACCTAGATGTAGGTTTACTAATATTTAGACTTCCGCTGCATTAGTTTAGAATTTTGGTTTATTTTAGGAATGTATAAATTAAGGAAAAATTCACATGAATAATCCCAATTATGGCCGTTCTCCTAATATTAATCCCAACAACCTATTATCCTGGTATAATCCTAACTATTACGTCTAATTCATAATATTAGTCCTTAAACTTGGTTAACTTATTGTAATGGTGATTTAGGAAGTGGAATTTGTTAGTTTAAGATGTACTTTCTGTTATGAAGGCTAAGTATATTAGTATGTATTGACTCAATGAAGTCTAATTTTGATTCAATGGAGTAAATTTTATTGTTTAAAGACTAATATTGTGAATTAGACATAATAGTTAGGACTATACCAGGATAATAGGTTGTTGGGATTAATATTGGCAGAACGACCATAGTTGGGATTATTCATGTGAATTATTTGATAGATTAATTGCATTCCCTTTCGACTTGTAATAGTTATTTATGGTTTTAGCTGTTAGTAGTAGTAGTAGTAGTACCTTTTGCCTTGCGGTTATTAAATGTTTAATAATTACGGTATAAAATCCTTTGGATTGTCTAATTATATACTCTGATATGTTTTAAAAAGGAAATGGAAATGCAGGGTTGTTATAGTTGGTATCAGAGCCTACGGCTAAAACCTATGGTTAAAGCCTATGACAATAGCCTACGGTTAGAGTTTATGGTTAGAGTTTATGGTTAGAGCTTATAGGTTGGTTGTACCTAGAGGTCGAGTCTAGATGTTGTACCGAAGGTTTAGGAAACAAGGTTGTGCTTAGAGGTCGTACTTAGAGGTTGAGGACTAGGTTTGTGGCAATAGGTTGAGATCTAGAGTTGTGACCACCGGTTTAGAGCCTATCGGGATCTCCAAATTCCTTCCTTGATTTTTAATATTGTGTTTTTAGGAGAAAGTATGAATCTTTCCCTTCTCACGTAGATTGTTCATCACCATTGAGACCGCTACCGGCCGGGGCGTGTGTTGATGATGAAGGATAATGTACGTAAGTTTTAATTTTTGTTTTGGGTTATAGAAAGTGGATCTATCTATACCTTGAAGTAGATTGTCGTGACTAAGGCTGCTTATCGGTCGAGCCGAGCCCGAACTGTGGTCAGCTCGGCTTGTGTTCGTTTAAGTTTGTTCGAGCTCGAGCCGAGCTCGAAGCTTAACGAGTCGAACTTTGTTCGAGCCGAGCTTTGCCATATGTTAAACGAGTCGAGCTCAAACTGCTCACGAATAGACTTGACTCTTTATCACCCCTAGTTTTTTTTTACATGTTTTCCTTGTTTTTCCTTTTTAATATTTGAGATTTATATGTTTTCTCATAGACAAAGGAACTATTAACTTATTATTGTCTAATATCAAGGTTAATATATTTATGTATATATATAAATATATTATTTTTCTATATAAAAGTATAATGACCAAGCTCAGCTCGGCTCGTGAAAGTCTCGAGCCGAGTTTGAATTCGGGCCGAGCCACCACGAGTCGAGCTTTGACCGAGCCGAGCCTGAACTGTTCGCGAACAGGCCAGGCTCATTATCACCCCTAGTCGTGACTTAGTAGGTTATTCCTAGAGTTGTATTCTTAAGTTGTGACCTTAAGAAAGAATAAGTAAAGTAAAGTATTCAAATTGAAAAGCCGTGGTGAGAATGAGATATGGGAAGTAAGGGATCTTATGTGATTGATGAGTGTTGTTGTTGTGGTGTGTTGTTGTTGTGGTTATGGTTTCCTCGTATATGCATGTTTGACTTAATGAAGTCAACAAGTTTAGTAAGTGTGGAACCACTTGAATTCTAAGTTCGGTTTGAGTTGAGTTGTGCTTACTTCCATTTTTGGATGATTTTCTAGTAAAGGTTAACCATTTTAGGTTTATCCTTGTTTGTTTTGTGATCTTAAGTAGGTGCCTAGCCGAGTGCGTGCTAGAAGTTCAAGTTTGAGTCGCTTGATGCGAAATATAGTTCCATTGATTTACGGGAACTCTGGAGTGACATTCCGTCTTGATTTCTATCATCACTTATTTCATACAAGAATTTAGATCGTCAGTTTTATGTGCTAGCAAGTCATGAAGTAACTATATGCTAATTTGTCGTGTTTGATTGACTTTCATGGAATCTAAGTGGTGAACAGTGTAGTCAAAGGAAAAAGGAATTAACTAAATAAGTCAGTTTCTCGTAAAGTTTACGTGGCTAGTCAAATTTAGCTCAGAATGTGTTAGGGGCCAACAATTTGGCCCTGGTAAAGTATTATTGTTTATTTGCCGATGTCAAGGAGTCGGTTTGATACCGTTATATAACAACTAGTAATTGTCATGTAGCAAGTAAAGATACAGAGTGGTGACATATGCAAGACATAATGTCAACTTGAGTCTTTTCAATGATGGAACACGTAGTTTCCTTGTTATGTGATTTGTTTAATGGTGATTAAGGTCTAATAACACTAAATGGTCAGTAAGTCTAATGTAGACTGGTTTAACGAAGAGACTCTTCTTTTGTCGAGTGCAAATGCTAAAAATACGAGTAAAAGTAATCTAACTCCTTGGTTTAAAGTCGTTGCAAGGTTCTTGATTAGTGGTCACTTACCTTAAGAGACAAACTATAAGTTCCACAATTTCTTGCACTTGTTTGATGAAAGGATTGTAGTTGTGGAGTTATAGTTGTACCATGTTAATTGATTTAGAACCTCGAGATAGCTTGGATATAAATTATAACAAGCTGTCATTTGTGTCGCCCTGGGCGTTAGATGCCCACTTAAAGTTAACGAAAATTTGAGTAACCCTTGTTAATGATCAGGAAGCCGTTGAGAATGGTTCAATGTGTTGGGCCTTAATTTCCTATGTCTTGTTTGAAGAATGAGACTAAGTTATTATAGTAATCAAAGGTGTGTAAAGGGATTAATTTGATAGAGTTAGAGGTTTGTCTGTGTGAGGTTAGGTGCCCTTTCGGGTCGAACCAGTCTCGGTTACCCTAAAGCCTCGATGCTCGGGATTTTAGAGGGCCACACGCGACTAAGAAGTCATGCGCAGCAAAGGCACACATGTATGAGACTTGTGCGTGTTAGACACGCGCCACCCAGAAGCTGCGCCCCTCCTCCTTGGAACTTGAAATCGTTCCGAGTTATTGCTTTCCTAGGAACCACACAATTTCTTACCATGGCTCTTAAAGTGTGGGGATTACGTGATGAAGTTTATGTAATTTGTGTTATTTTTATTTTATTAGGTGTTATGGTTTTGCCTACGTTCCTATAACGGTGGATTTTACTTGACACATTAGGATTAGGAATTTTAATTATTTTTGTTTTCTTATTTAATTAGGATTTTAGTTTGATTTAATTATCTTGTTTATTTTAGTTTCCTAAGTAGGAATTGTAATATGTTATTTTATATAGGCCTTGCCTATTATCATAATAAGAGAGACGTTTATGAAATCAGATTTGTTTGTTAGGGTTTTGAGATTAAACCTTGAGAGAGAATTATTGTTAATAATTCGAACAGGTTGTTAATAACCTGGAATTTAGTGTTGTTTCCATTAAATTGAACCGTAGAAGTCGTTGTCTTCTAAGTCCTATCCATCAATTCACCATTAAAATCACTTATTTATCTTTCACCCATTAAATCCACATCAGGGTGTATGCCTGGTTAGCTCAGCCACTTTTACCATATATGAGTATTTTCACAAGGTGAACTAGTTCTGAGAACAACCATGTGAGCTCATGTGATTTCTAGTGAAAAACGGAGGTTTTTGTTGGTGGTTGCTTTTATTGGGTTCAATCAGCAGGTCAATCAAATTATTAATGTTGTTGTTACTACTCGAATTCTCAAAGCTTGTCTATTATCCCTATTTTGAAGGTTAATTTCAACAAATACAAAATTAAACCAAAGATAGGAACCCTAGAAGAAAACCCTAATTATAAGATTAATTGAAGTATGAGAAGAAAACCATAAAATTACTTACATGGAAACCATAAAATCGACTAAATTCCATATCAGGAGGGGGTTGAATTTTGTTTGAGAAAGTCACACCCACCATCAATTGGGTGAAATTGGGTCAGATTTCATAGCAAGAGGGATTCATCTGTTTTAAGTAGGCAAAGAACGAGAGATTGGCATAAAAATAGGAGGGAAAAAATAAAATGGGACCCACTTCATGGAATAATTAATATTTTTCGTTAGTTGGTAGTGCTACTTAAAGTTCTGTAATTTACAAGGTAGTTTTTTTATAAAAAAAAATTGGTTTTTTTGTGAGAAAATGCCTTATATGCTATAAATTTTGTGAAAAAACACCTTATATAATATTTTTTAAGAAAATAAGACACTTTTAATGAGAATACACAACATATTGTCAGATTTTAGTCAAAAAGTTAAACTTTAAATCTTTAAACTTCCATTTTTTCCTCTTTCTTTGTGTGTCGAATTCCTACCTGATAAATTTTATACGTGGGTAGGAAAAAATGAGGTAGGAAAAAAGGTGGGTCAATGACCTAAAGTTGGACTTTTTAGTCGAAGTTCGATGAAAATGTGTGTAATTTGATAAAAAAAAGTGTCGTATAAGGTGTTTTCTCGCAAAAAAAATTATATAAGGTTTTTTTTTCACAAAATGCATAATTAATAAGGTCTTTTCTCACAAAATTTCCAAATAATATATATAAGGGCTCGTTCATTATCATTTTCTGTTTCCAGTTTTTCGTTTTTTTGAAAACCAAAAACAAAAATATGGAAACCATAAAAAGTAGTTTTCAGTTTTCTGTTGTTAGTTTTCAAAATTGACATCTGTAGTATAAGTATGACTAATTTTAAATTTATTATACCCCTTATATCATATGGCTTTTATATTCATAAAACCAAAAACTGGAAACTTACAATGATACCGAACGGGCCCTTTAGTTGTTTTCAAAAGTGGACATTTATTCGGTAGTTTCTGACAAAAAATGGTTTAGGGAAGTTTGTAAGTTACATCGTGACGCAACAAGAAATTAAAGCCGCTGCCACAGCCCCGACGTGTGTTGATTCCTCGCAAAAAAAGGTGGGTCAATGACCTAAAGTTAGACTTTTTAGTCGAAGTTCGATAAAAAGGTGTGTAATTTGATAAAAAGTGTCATATAAGAGCATCCCCAGTGGTTGGGTTTAGAGACTCGCTTGCAAATAAAAAAATATTTCAGCTATATTGCTAACCATTGGAGCAAACCAAGCTATGTTGTTTGGGCAAGCAATCACTACTGGAAAAAACCTTATATGACACAATAAAACTGATTCGGTTCTCTCAAAACGGGATCAGTAAATCCACCAAATTATGGGCGCTAAATTTTGGGTCAATTAACTGATGCGGTTGGGAGGAAAACCGGATCAGTTTTTATTAACTGATCCGGTTCCTCCCAACCGGATCAGCTACGACCCAAAATAAACGGCCCAATATGAATGGCGCAGTGTCAGTGGCGGATCCAGGAATTCAACCATATGGGTTCGGAGCCAGTCAAACAATCATTACCTAAAAAATTGAATACATTACAATTGCTAAATAGGATGTAAATTCGTTGGGTTACATTGACAAAAAGTTACCAAACCATTCTATGAGTTTTCATAGTTTGAAAACATTTTAATACATTATCATCACTAACTTGAACAAAAAGATCTCTCTCAATAAATCTGACTAAACTTTCATTGAAAAGTTCCTATATTATTGCGCAACTTCAGCGCACGGTTTTTCCAACAAAATTCTAAACGCTTTAAAGTCACAAAATAACTCCACAAGCAAGAACAACAAATTGTTCACCCAAATGGCCGAAAAACTAATACATTCAACATTTCAACTATTTATTACTTACTCCGTTTTTTCTCAATTGTAACAATTGAGTTTTCACCATTGCAAATGCACAACTTTAACTTTTAATATTTTAAAAAGTATAAAATTTGATATTTTGAGAGTATATATCGAGACGATTCTAACAAGACCCCTACATAGCTATATTTTTCGTAACGTAAAAAATCACAATAGATAGTGAAAAGGTGGTGGATGAATAGTGTAAAAATTCAATTGTTGCAATAGAAAAAGAATGGAGGAAGTACAATATACATAAAAACAATCAACATATTGCTCAAATAATGTAAACTAACATTCCAACTATTTCCATTTAAAGAATTTCAAACATCAAGCAATAACAACAATTTTGTCGCCATATACCCAAGTATTACTAACTATTTATAATTTATATAATCTTCAAACAAATTTAATCAATTTAATACATATTGTAATGTTTAAACACATAAATGAAAAAATCAAGCAATTTGTTCTTTGACTGTTGGAGGCAAAGGCAGAGGAATAAGACTAGATAAAAGTGAAACCAAAAGAAAAGAAATGAAATAAAGAAAGAAAGGAAACATCCTCTTCCTAGATAAAAGTGACACCAAAAGAAAAGAAAAGAAATGAAAAAAAAGAAAGAAAACTAGCTTCCTTTAGAATATATTGCTGGGAGACGGAATAGATCCCCTGACCTCGGGAGGAAAGGAGACGCTCTCAAGTGAGAGACAACACCATTCGGCTCCCCTTAGTTTTATGTTCTTTATTGCACGTAAACAACATATGTTTCCCAATTTCTTTTTATTTAAGAAAAAAAAGGAAAAACTGCAGATTTTTTTCCAAAATTCATTGGGTTCATCTGAACCCAGTGAGCCCATAGTGTATCTGCCCCTGCCCAGCCTTCCACATCTCTCGCTTCACTTATATTCACGCCAACACTCCTAACAGTACCCCTCTCCTCTCTCATTTCATCCTACCAGACCCCTCTCCTCTCACACTCTCTCCTCCACATAACCCTAAAACACTTACACTCCACTGCCTTTCATCTCTCTTCATCTCCCCATCTTCACCAACAACGCCATCAGCCAAGACCAATAACTCAGCGAGGCGATTTCAATTGATGCGATTTCGTTTTGTTTTCCTGCCATCAGTTAGTTGTTTCATTTTATTTTTTAGTTTAGTTGCAATTTCAAATATGTTTTTCGTTTTTTTAGGGTTTAGAATGATAGTTAGATGCGATTTAAATTCTTTTTTCGTTTTTTAGGGTTTAGAATTATAGTTTAGATGTGATTTCATTTTCTCGTTTTTTCCCTTGATAGCTTACTGGATGCAATGAGTTGCCTGAGTTCTTGAGTCTTTGGTCTCTCTTGATATAATCGAGATAAGTCCACAGCAGCCTGCAATTTTAGTCGAAGGTACTCATGTTTCCTCTGAAACTTATAGGTACTGCGGTAGGGGATGTTCATGGGATTCCTGCCCGAAAATGCTTAGGGAACATCAAATATGGAGACCAGGTCGTCATTGCAGCAGCTCTGGAAGCTTTAATTGTTGTTGTAAACTCTCACCTTTTCAATTTCTTTTGGTATCATGTTAGCCACTAATTGTGACTGTTGCAGTCTAGATTTTAGTATGAGTTTGACTATGTTCTAGTCTGAAGATTTCGGATTTGATTGTTTCAACTTTTTGAATAGTTCAGAACTTCCTTTAATTTGAAACTTGCCAGTTATTATGCTGAAGACATGTTTATTGTTGCTGTTGTTTTGGCCTTTGGGTACTTGCTTCAGTTGCTTGTACGAGGACCTCTTTTAGCAAATGCATTGGAGTAGAAGTCGGTTTGGTAAGTGATAACATCTATTGGTAATATTTTAAAGTGGTCATTTAGTTGGGAATGTGAGGGGGGCGTGCAATGCAGGAGGGGGTTGGCAAGGGATGTGTGGAGGGGTTGTGCAATGCAGGAGGGGGCTGGGAAGGGTGGATATGTGAAGGGGGGTGCACGTGGAGGTGTGTGAAGGGGGGGTACACGTGGAGGTGTGTGAAGGGTGGGTGTGCAGGGTTGTGTATGTATGCAAGTGGGTGTGCAGGGGGTGTGTGTATGTAGGTGGATGTGAATGGTGTGTGCAGGGGGTGTGTTTGCACGTGGATGTGAATGGTGTGTACAGGGGGGTGTCTGCAGGTGGGTGTGTAGGTGGGTGTATAGTGCAACCTTGTACGAGGAAGAGAAATATCTAAAACTTGATACCTTTCCTTGACTTTAGCGAGCTAGTATGTGTTAGCTCTAGAACATATGAATGTAAAGTCACTTTTTTGTGATTAATTACTCTATTTCTTGAGTTGAGTTAATTTTTTATTTGTTAGATTTAGTTGAAATATATGAATGTATACTACTTGCATTGTTCTCTCTCATTATTTGGAGGTTTACTACATGCATTTACTTTGAAATATTGAAACATTATGGGTAGAATGCATGGGATACGGATAGCTGATATATTTTCGTCAATTTTGGAAAGAAGCAGCCAAGAATCGTCAGTCATTATCTTGTTCTCTGTCAACCTTATCTGGACACCTCAGTTAAATTTACGTGAGTATTGGAACTTATGATAGTGTTACCATCTTCATTCTGTCATTTGAAGATCGAAAGTGTTTTTGGATCTGAATACTAATGTCTTGGTCTTAACTACATCTGAAAAATGAACTTGATTTATTGTTTGCACACTACAAATCTTTTAATTCTAAAAATTTTCAGGGTGCAACATCATTCCTCTTTAGTCATAAGGATTATGGAAACTTTATTCCTCTAAATCTTTCTAGTGTGTGTTATCATTCTATATGTTTCAAGATGGAACCTTGGTTGCTTCCGTTTATAGATGAATTTTATGAGTTGAACATTGAAATTTTGGTATGTGACCAAACCATTACAGAGATTCTTATTATCACTTGTCTTAAATTTTATCCGGCATTCCGTCATCCTTGAAGTAGTCTTCACTTATAAGAAGTTAAAATCGCTCATGTTTAATCTAACATCTGTTGTATTTTCATTGGATATACTAGCAAAGTCTACCACTCAATCGCTGTGCTAGGAATCAGATTAAAGCTAGAATCTTCAAGGGAAAACAGTAAAAGGATATGCTATATTAAATCGGATCAAATGACCACATAATCAATTCAACTACTCAATATTCAAGTGGTGAGTTCTCTCCACAAAAAGGAAACTAAAAAAATAGACTAAACATTCCATAAAGAAGAAAATACTACTGTTGGTTTATTTATACTGCTATGAGACTGAGCACCTGAGGTTGCCCTAATCCCAACGCCTACTTTTCCCACTCATTTAGTGAGTACCAGGTACAGGGAATAATCATTTCTCCAAGGAATATCCTCTGTTATCCTTTGTACTGATTTGCCTTAGGTGGCATTCACCTCATTTTCCTTGGGCTTTCCTTTCTTACCCCTCTTGACGTAGGTAATTATATTAGGTGTCCCTTGATTTCTTGCATTACCCCGGGCCCAAAGAGCCACCTTGTCCTCAAGGTGAAAGAGAGGAAAGCGTTGATTCACTGCTGCAAAATCTTCCCATGTGGCCTCATACTCTGGTAGATTCTTCCATTGAATGAGAACCTCAGTTGAGTTGACAGAAGAGGGTGAGTGAGACCTGACATCTAAGAGCTGCTCTGGTTCAGTTTCCAACACTAGTTCAGCGCTGATCTCAGGGGGAATGGTGGGGTTTGCAGGTTGAGGCCCCACGGATGCTTTGAGCAACGAAACGTGGAACACGGGATGAATCTTTGCATGAGCTGGCAGCTTGAGTTTATAGGCTACTGAGCCTATTTTTTGCAGAACTTCGAATGGCCCGTAATACCTTGCTGCTAGCTTGTCATTAGGCCTCTTAGAGAGAGAATGCTGGTGGTATGGCTGCAGTTTTAAATACACCAAATCTCCCACTGCAAACTTGATTTCCCTCCTCTTACCATCTTCATAAAGCCTCATCCTCTGTTGTGCGCCCAGCAAGTGTGTTTTAATGTCATCTAGCATGGCATCTCGCTCAAGGAGTTAGTCCTCCAAAGAAGCTACTGCTGTTTCACCCTTAGTGTATTTAGTGATATGTGGAGGATCCCTCCCATATACTGTTTTAAAGGGAGTGCACAATGTAGAGGCGTGCCAGTTTGTATTGTAACAGTATTCGGCCCAATGCAACCACTTAGACATGACTTGGGTTTAACGTTGATGTAGCATCTTAGGTAGGCTTCTAGAACCTTGTTCACCACCTCCGTTTGACCATCGGACTGTGGGTGGTATGATGTTCTATAATGCAAAGAGGTGCCATGCAGTTTAAAAAGCTCCTTCCAGAATAAGCTCATGAATATTTTGTCTCGGTCACTCACAATAGTGGTAGGAACCCCATGGAGCTTGACAATTTCCTTGGTGAAAACCTCTGCCACAGATTGAGCCGTAAATGGGTGTTTGAGGCTCATAAAATGCGCGTACTTGCAGAGTCTATCGACAACCACTAGCATAGTGTTCTTCCCATAGGAAGTAGGATGCCCCTCTACAAAATCCATGCTTACCTTTTCCCAAATCTGTGTGGGAATAGGGAGGGGTTGGAGAAGGCCTCCTGGACTCAAGGTAGTTTGTTTGTTTTGTTGACAAACATGGCAACTTTGGACATATTTCTATATATCGCTTCGCATCCCAGGCCAAAACCAAGCCGTGGCTAATCTCTGGTAGGTTTTCATGTCCCTGGAGTGCCCCCCACTTGGACCATCATGGTATTCCTTGAGTAATGCAGCAACCAGACCCAGGGTTCTAGGTATCACCAACCTACCATTATACATTACCTGACCTTGCTGTAAGGTATATCCCTTAGGACATGCCCTGCCTTCCTCGAGGTTTTCTTTGATTGTTCTGATGAAAGGGTCTTGCTGCACTTGTGGAAGCCTTTTTCCCAATTAAACTGACATGTAGAACTGATGGTGTGCAATTCCGCGGTCTCTTTAGGTTGCCTTGACAGTGCATCGGCAACCACGTTGCTTGCTCCCGATCTATAGCTTATATCAAAAGTGAATCCCAACAATTTACTCACCCATCTTTGATATTCGGGCCCTATTTCTCGCTGCTCCATGAGAAATTTAAGGCTCTGTTGATCGATTTTGACAGTGAATCTTCTTCCCAACAAGTAATGCGGCCACTTCATGACGGAAAGAACTATGGCCATGAGTTCTTTTTCATAGATGGACTTGAGCCGGGATCTTGACCCCAAAGTTTGACTGAAAAAGGCCAAAGGGTGGTTGTCTTGGGATAGAACTCCCTCTAAACCGTAGCTAGAAGCGTCGGCTTCCACCATAAAAGTTTTGGTAAAGTCGGGGAGGGCTAGGATATGTACTGTGGTCAGGTGGCTTTTGAGGGTCTCAAAGGCTACGGTGGCTTCAGGGGACCACACGAAGGCATCTTTTTTGAGGAGTTAAGTAAGTGGTGAGGCTATAGAAGCATAGTTGACTACGAACTTCCGATAGTAACCGGTAAGTCCCAAAAATCCCCTAAGCTCTTTGAGATTCTTTGGATAAGGCCAAACAGTCATTGCCTTGATTTTATCTTGGTCCACGGCCACTCCCTTGGCAGATATGACGTGCCCCAAATATGCAATTTCTTACCTCCCAAACTCGCACTTGGAGGGGTTAGCAAACAGATGGTTTTGGGCTAATTTTGTGAGGGTGAAGTGTAAGTGTTCTTTGTAGCACTTGGGGTTGGGGCTATAAATGAGAATATCATCGAAAAAGACAAGGACGAATTTTGAAGGTAAGGATTAAAGATGTCATTCTTGAGGGATTGGAAGGTGGCCGGGGCATTGCTGAGGCCAAAAGGCATCACCATAAACTCATAATGCCCTTGGTGGGTGCGAAAAGCGGTTTTATGCTCATCCCTGGGCGCCATTCGGATTTGGTGATAACCCGATTTCAAGTCAAGTTTTGTGAATATGGCTGCCCCCTTAAGCTCATCAAGTAGCTCGTCAATCATAGGGATGAGGTATTTGTCCGAGACTGTGGTTTTATTAAGGACGCGATAGTCGACACAAAATCGCCAACTACAGTGCTTCTTTTTCACTAGCAGCACTGGGCTAGAGAAGGGGCTAGTGGATGGTCTGATCAGCCCGGCCTGCAACATGTCCTCAATAAGCCGCTCAATCTCACTCTTTTGTATGTGGGCTGTATCGGTATGGTCGCACACTCACAGGGTCACTCCCTTCCTTTAAACAAATTGAATGTTCATGGCCTCGGTAGGGTGGTAGTGTTGTTGGTGGGGAGAAAAATTTGTGGTGGTTGGTCAGTATGCGGGTTAGGTAGGATGGGACCTCCGACGTTACCCCTGAATTCTCTGTGCCCTCTAGCCTATTAAGCTCAACCAAGTATCCTCCTCCCTCTCAGGTCAAATTTTTCATCATCACTTTAAGAGAAATCAAGGTCCTTCCCAATGATGGATCTCCCCTCAAAGTGATTGTTTCTTGCCCAACATTGAATTTCAAACTTTGTGTTTTCCAATTGGTGGTCATGGTACCGAGTTTTTCCAGCCACTGTATCCCCAAAATCAGATCCGCCCAGTTCTAATGGTGAAATTTTTTTAATGATATTACTCCCTCCGTCCCAGAATACTCTTTACACTTTCCTTTTTCATCTGTCCCAGAATACTCTTTACACTTCTATTTTTGGATATGACCCACTATTATTTTAATCCTTCTACCTTTTAAACATTGGCCCACACTCTCTCTCCTCCAAATAAAATAATACCACTCCTATTACATACCAACTCTAACCATGGCCCACATTCTCTCTCCTTAAAATAAAATAATACTACTTTTACTAACTACCAACTCCTATCACATCTACTTTTCAATAAAATAACAATTGATAACCAAACACCAACTTATCATCTAAAACTACGTGCCTTGATAAGTGTCAAAAGTATTCTGGGACGGAGGGAGTAATACCTTGCAATTGGAGAAGGAGAGATTTGCATTCTCCCTTGCCCTGAACTGCTTCCCCCGTGCCTAGTGTCACCCCAAAGCCTGTGGTGGTTGTGATTGGAATCCCGAGTCTTTGCACGGCGGAGAGGGAAATGAAATTGTGAGTCGCTCCCGGGTCAATCATGACCACTACTTCATTCCCTTGAATCGTGCCCTTCAGCTTCAGTGTCTTGGGGTTGTTGATGCCCAGGACTGAACATATAGAGATTTCTGGTTGTGGTGGTCCTGACTCTTCCCCTTTTATCTCCTCTTCTCTCGGCATATCACCATCTTTGGAAACCCCCGCTACTTCTGGTTCTTCTGACCCCATTAACACGCTGAGCTCCTTGCGTCGGCACCGATGCCCGGCGCTCCACTTATCATCGCAGCGGAAACAAAGGCCGCGCTCACGGCGGTGCTGCATCTCCTCGTGGCTAAGTCGCCGGAACGGAGCGGTGGAGTTTTGGGAACTGTGAGTTTGGGTTGGGTAGTTTATGTGGGTGGGTTTCAAAAAGGGGTTGTGTTTGAGGAGGTTCCCGACGACGCTGGGTGGGACAGATATTTGGAGTTGTGGGTTTGAGTGGTGAGGACTGGGTTTTGGTATAAGTGGAGTGGGTTCTTTTCTGTGAGGCCCATTTGACCTTTTGTTCAGCCCTTATGGCTAAATCCCTGGCCAATTCTAAGGACCTTGGGCCCAACAACATTACTTCAGCCCTGATGTCTTCCTTGAGCCCACTTACAAACTTCCCTCTTACAATCTCCTCCAATACTCCCTCTAATGGAGCCAGTAACTATATGAATTTCTTTCTGTACTCCTCCACTCCTCCCACCTGCTCATGCGCGAGCCACTGCTCGTGTAATGTTCCGGCGGCGAAGGGCCTAAACTGGCGCAACACTAAGCTCTTCAATTCATCCCAGCTCATTATCTCCCTCCTTCGGTTCGCCCATTGGAACCACAACAGGGCTTCCTCCTCTAGGGCCACGGCGGCGGCCTCTACTTTTTCACCCTCTTCTAAACGGTAAAATTTAAAGTACCGTTCGGCTCGAAGGATCCACCCGTCGGGATTGGAACCATCGAAGTAAGGCAAGTCAAGCTTCTTGTACCTCCAATTTCCGACGCTAGCACCCTAGTTGTTCTGCTCGAAGGAGCGAAACAGGTCGTTTTCCGGGATCTCTTCTTCGTGGGCTGGCCCTCTGCGGACGGGGACGATCCTGAAGGTGGCGGATGAATCTGCCCCCCCTCTGAAGTAGCGCGGCTAAAGTCGTCCTCAACTCCTCTTGTCCTTTCCGGTGTTCTTCTCGGAGCTGTTGTATCAGGGCATCCTGGTTTTCGCGGGCGCGTGTAACACGACCCTCGATTCTCTAGACGGCGAGGTCCATATCAGCTGGAAGCCTTTCGCCCATTGTTCTTTGGTTGGCCATGACTTCGGTCGGGGTGGTCCGAATCCCAGCGACATCATTTTCAAGCTGTTCGAGCCTTTGTAACTGTGAGGGTGGCATGGTGACCTAACCTTGCTCTGATACCAAGTTGCTAGGAATCAGATTAAAGCTAGAATCTTCAAAGGAAAACAGTAAAAGGATATGTTATATTAAATCGGATCAAATGACCACAAAATTAATACAACTACTCAACATTCAAGAGGTGAGTTCTCTCCACAAAAAAGAAACTAAAAAAATAGACTAAACATTCCATAAAGAAGAAAATACTACTGCTGGTTAATTTATACTCCTATGAGACTGAGCACCTGAGGTTGCCCTAATCCCAACGCATACTTTTCCCACTCATTCAGTGAGTACCAGGGACAGGGAATAATCATTGCTCCAAGGAATATCCTCTGCTCTCCTTTGTACTGATTTGCCTTAGGTGGCATTCACCTCATTTTCCTTAGGCTTTCCTTTCTTACCCCTCCTGACGTAGGTAATTACATTTAGTGTCCCTTAATTCCTTGCACGCTGGTGCTTCTTTATGAAGCATGTATAGCTTAGATCTTTTTATGATCATTTATAATTTTGGTGATAAATGTTCCATGTTTTGCAACACAGTTCATATCTTTTCCCCTTCTATGTGGAGAGAGTATGTGGAGAAAGGTTACTTTTTGCCCACATGTAGGAGTGTCTAGAATGTAGCAGCATTGATATCTCTGTGGAGATGGCAGCATTTGTAGTTGACATTTTTAAGCTATAGCACTAGTTCTATACTTCATTTTTTCTTTTTACTTGTATCTTATGGGCGCGCATGCAAATTAAGGAATATATTGTATAGGGTAATCAAACTAATTAAAATAATCTAAACTTAATGACTCAAGTCTTTCCTCTTGCTAATGTTATCCATTTACCTTCTGTAATCTCTTCCTTAATCTGCGTGTCTAACCCACATGAAGCAAGTATAATAGATGGAAAAATCATAAATAAGAAAAAATAAATAATAACCATCGTTCTTAGCCTCTATGTTAGATTAGTGTAGGCACTAACCCCCAAAGATCTGGTGCATTACTAATCGTTGCTACAACACATCAAAGTGAACTCAAAACCATCAAATACTAGTATATGGGTTAAATTTGACCTCAAAGAAATCATTTTTTTTACAGAATGTGGTACGAATTCGATTGTATGTTTGATGTAATGTGGTCGATTTCGATTGTATGTTTAATCACTTTCTGTAGTAACTTTATTATGATTATGTTAGTGTTTTCTTGGCAGTCATGAAGCCTCCGAGAACAACTTATACGATTCTTTGGGGAGTTTCAGGTTTTTTTTTCTCATATGGAAGCATTTCAATATAACCCCTTCATTTTTTATGATTATTAGCGGCAGAAATAAGAATTTTACAATTCCGAGATTTTGTTGTTGCGTGAACTTTTTTAATACTATTAAAATAATATTGCCTGCGAAGCTTTCATTTATATGTTAATTATGAACCTTCTTGTTGTAGAAGAATTGATTAACTATCTAGCTTCTGTTTCAACACCACCTGTTAAGGTTTTGTTAGCTTTGTGAACTTATCTGGCTGACTTTTCCTACTTTGTGGACTTGATAATTTTAACTTCTCTATTTTCTCTCTTTCTTACTCTTCTCTTGTTTATTTTCTCTCTATTTTACTCCTCTTGTGTCGTGGAGCTAAAAGTGTATATATTGCAACACCTGTAATTTCTCATATCTTTGTAGATTTTTGGATGTAATAATATCGGATCTTTCTAATAATATTGGAGGTCATTTATGAAATGGAGAAGTTCAAGAAAGATGTTAAAGGATATGTACATAAAGCACGACATTATTTGATGTAATAATCTTGCAAAACTAAGCTTCCAAATTCTGTCAAATGAGAGAAGCTTGTGGCAAAATATGTTAAATTCTATTGGTGTGCATAGTCTACCCTTTAGTTGGTGTCTCGTATTGTTCATCTTGCACTGTAATTTGGCTCCTTAAACTAAGGAGAGTTTTCTGCTTGACAGCTGATAATATACTGGTCTTAGGGATGTCAGTTGCATTCTTTTTTAGTTTAAACTATCATCAGTTGATCCGGTTCATACTAAAAACCGGATCAGTAAGTCTGGCGGGAGTTTTTTTTTTACCAAATGTACACTTGAACTGATCCGGTTGTAGCTAAAAACCGGATCAGGTAGCTACATTAACAGATCCGGTTTTCAGCAACAATCGGATCAGTTAATTGTTATTTTATCCGGTTCACAATCGGATTAGTTGAGTTTCGTTAACCGCTACCACTAGTGGAAAAATAAGGAAGGGCTGCGGTCAAAACAGCCCTAAGGGTTGCGTTTTTGGCCAGCAGCCCTTCATTAGAAAAGAAGGGATGCGGTTCAGGCCAAAAACGCAGCCCTTCTAAGCTTGAAGGGCTGCGTTTTCGGCTTAAACCGCAACCCTTCTTTAAATGAAGGGTTGCGGTTTTAAGCCTAAACCGCAACCCTTTTTAAGTGAAGGGCTGCAGTTTAGGCTTAAAACCGCAGCCCTTCAAATTCATATTTTTTTTTAAAAAAAATAAATTAAATCTGCCCTGCCCACCCCATAGCACCCCCCACCCCCGCGCCCCCGCATCCCCACCCCGCGCGCCCCCTGCATCCCCACCCTCCCCAACACCCCCCCAATGACACCCCCCCCCCACCGCCCCCGCCCGCCCCCTCGCACTCCCACCCCCCTGCCCCCCACCCCTAGCCCACCCCCCGCCCGCCCCCGCACTCCCACCCGCCCCCGCCCCCACCCCCACCCCACACCCGCCCCTCCACTCCCTCCCACCCCCCCCCACCCCCCTCCCTCCCCACCCCTTGCACTCCCCCCAAGCCCCGCCCACCCCCCGCACTCCCCCAAGTCCCGCCCACCCCAATCCACCCCCCGCACTCCCCCTACCCCCGCCCCTTCCCCGCCCCCCCCACCCCACCCCATTCACTCCCCCGCACCCCCCACCCCTGCCCCACCCTCCACCCACCCATTGCCCGACCACCCAAGACCCAACCGGCCCCATAGCCCTGCCCAGCTGACCCACCATGGCAGCCCCCCCACCCCACCCCCCACCCAAAACCTCCCTTCGACACAAAAAAAACCGATAAAATTGCAATAATATATGACAAGTTTTTGAACGTAATAATTAACTTTAAATATGTATATTTAATAATGTAAAAAGTGTACATATAGAATTGATACAAACTAGTAGATGTAGCTAATTGTATCACGAATTCCACCAAAATATATCATAAGCAATCATCACAAATGTGGGACGCCAACTTATCCCGAACTTCATGTAATTCGTCTGTGGTGAAGGCCCTCAAACGTGGTGTGTTATTCATATAAACCTTGCAAAACAACCAAGGAATAAGCACAAAATATAAGAATTCAATCATTTACCGTAGTTAGTAGTTCTAAAAATGACATATACCTTCCCGAAATTCAATCAAAAACAAATGCAAGCCTAAAACTCTACACACTAGTTATGTTATACCTTATATTATCATATTGAAAAAGAAAATGCTGCCCCTCCCCTCCCTTCCTCTGCACACCCCTCCCCTCCCCCCACTGCTGCCAGCCCTCCCCCATGCACACCCCTCCCCTTGCACACAGTTACATACTAATAAGTTAGGAGTTAGATCAACAAAAATAAAATAAAATGACTCGATAAGTACGAATTGGACGCGAAAAGGCAAAACTAGGCCTAAAATGACCTTTTCGTTCCCGAAATGCAACCAACAACAAATGCAAGCCTAAAACTCTACACAATAGTTACATTATACCTCATATAATCATGTTCAAAAAGAATTTGGGGTTAAATGACTCGATAAGTACGATTTGGAAGCGCAAAAACAAGGCCAAAAATGACCTTTTCGTTCCCGAAATGCAACCAACAACAAATGCAAGCCTAAAACTCTACACAATAGTTACATTATACCTCATATAATCATGTTCAAAAAGAATTTGGGGTTAAATGACTCGATAAGTACGATTTGGAAGCGAAAAGGTAAAATTTGGCCTAAAATGACCTTTTCGTTCCCGAAATGCAACCAACAACAAATGCAAGCCTAAAACTGTATACAATAGTTACATTATACCTCATATAATAATGTTTTCAACAAGAATTTGGGGTTAAATGACGCGATAAGTACGATTTGGAAGCGAAAAGGCAAAATTTGGCCTAAAATGACCTTTTCGTTCCCGAAATGCAACCAACAACAAATGCAAGCCTAAAACTGTACACAATAGTTACATTATACCTCATATAATCATGTTCAACAAGAATTTGGGGTCAAATGACGCGATAAGTACGAATTGGACGCGAAAAGGCAAAACTAGGCCTAAAATGACCTTTTCGTTCCCAACATGCAACCAACAACAAATGCAAGCCTAAAACTCTACACAATAGTTACATTATACCTCATATAATCATGTTCAACAAGAATTTGGGTTTAAATAATTCGATTAGTACGAATCGGATGCGAATCGACCAAAATAGGCCTAAAATGACCCGAGAATCAGGTCACATGGCAATGGAATGCCCATCAGCTGGTAGCGGCGGAGATAGTGGGAAATGTTACAAATGTGGAGAGTATTCCATTGCCATGTGACCTCACTCTCCACATTTGTAACACAGTCCCACCACCACCACTACTACTGCCCCCCCATTGCACTCCATCATTGCCATGTAGCCCTAAAATGACCTTTTCGTTCCCCAAATTCAACCTACAACAAAAAATAAGCCTAAAAATCTACACAACAGTTACAAATTGGAGAAATTACACAGACCTGAGTTTATGTCTCATGATTTATTGACCTTCTGCCGTTTCTTAGGATCCTCAAGTACATGTATCCCTTCCGTGTGATCTACACGCATATAGTTCTCCGACATATTCACATCATCTTCCACACTATTTTCAGGATAGGTAAAAGGGGGGAGGTCCTCAAATGCATCATATTCTTCCTCATTATCAACATCACCAATACCGAGGATACTCCTTTTACCAGGTACAACAATTGACCACTTATTATCAGCAGGATCAGTTACAAAAAATACTTGCTTAACTTATGATGCAATTACAAATGGCTCCTCAGTTTCACGTAGACGACTAAGGTCAACAAGAGTGAATCCGCAAGGATCATCTTTTCTTACGCAACGTCGATTATCGTCAACCCACTTGCAACACAAGAGGCAAATATTAAAAGTACAGTAGTCCAGCTCCCATATTTCTTGTATTCGCCCATAATAATTGCTTTCATCATGTACATGCGACTTGTCCTTCGAGCTTGCGTATTGTGTAGATGACGCCACAAGTGAAACACCACTATTTTGTTGCGATGTTGACTTCAGATCTTGACGTTTAGTCCAAAACGTATACCCATTAATATCATAACCCTCATGAGAGCGTACAGCTTCACGAGGACCAAATGCTAACCACTTGACTGTTTCAGGAACAGTTTCATCCAAATCATTCACTACTCGTTTATGAAACCAATCAATGAAAGTCTTGTTATGCATTTGCGTCAATGCCCTAACTCCTTTTCCAGGATTGCTAACACGTAATTCCTCCATATGTTCATTTAAATAAGGATGGACAACTGCTACGTGATGCAATACAAATAAGTGAGCTTGTTTACGCTTTTCTACGGAAGGTGTGATCAATTTTGAACCAATTGTACCCTTGCCCTCAAGTCTACCCTCGTGTCGGGATGTCGGAAGTCCAACAGGATCAACACTAGCAAAATACTCAGCCACAAAATTACTGATCTCTTCACCCACAACCCCTTGAATTATACTACCTTCTGGTTGTGCAGGATTCCGATCTTTATCCTTCAAAGTGCCCATATATCTCTCTAAAGGATAGCACCACCTCAAAAACACTAGACCATACAGCTTAATTTCTCGAACTAGATGGACATTGAGATGGACCATAATGTCAAAGAATGCGGGGGGGAAACATCTCAAATTTGCATAGAGTTTCAACTACTCTGGCCTGCAAGGAATCGAGGGCCGACGGTTCTAGGACTTTGCTGCATATTGTATGGAAAAATGAATAAAGTTATGTAATGGTGTGCCTCACATGCTTTGGAAGTATCCCACGAATTGCAATCGGTAAGAATACTTGCATCATGACATGGCAATCGTGAGATTTCATACTCGATAACTTCAACTCACCATTTAAGGTAACAAATCGCTTCATATTCAATGAGTAGCCAGTTGGGACCTTAATGCCATACAATGACTCGCAAAAAATCCGTTTCTCTGCACGCGACATCGTGTAGCAAGCTGGTGGCAAATAATTCTTCTCCGAATTCTCCACCTTCTTTTTACTTTTCTGAGTTTCATCATCAACCCTTTCCTCCACTACTTTCTTCTTCCTTCCGTCCCTCTTCTGAGCCCACAACTCTGGTCGAAGCCCCTGTTTTTCCAGGTAAAGTCGTGACGCCTTAACATATTTTGTCTTGCCCGGAATATTCATAAGTGTCGCAAGAATAGCTTCACAAACATTCTTCTCTATGTGCATGACATCCAAACAATGTCTGACCTTTAGATCTTTCCAATATGGGAGTTTCCAAAAAATGGACTCCTTTTTCCATAATCCTGTAGGTCGATCAACCTCACTAGCAGGTTTACCAAAGATTGTTTCAATGCTCTTCACCTGATTATAAACTTCAGTACCAGTTAATGGTATATGAGCAACTTCTTCTTCAACCGTCCCATCGAATGCCTTCTTCTTAAACCGATAGGGATGGTCGCGTCTGAGGAGCCTTCGTGTGCGCATATACACATGTTTGCATCCCTTAAGGTGTGTAGATTTCATGTCATCTACACAAATCGGGCAGGGTTGTTTTCCTCTCGTCTTATACCCAGATAAGTTCCCATAAGCTGGATAATCGTTCATAGTACAAAAAAGCATGGCACGCAGAGTGAACATCTCATTAGCATACGCATCAAATACTAACACTCCTTCGTTCCATATCTTCTGTAAATCTTCAACAAGCGGCTGGAGGTATACATCAATGTCATTTCCAGGTTGTTTGGGCCCCGATATAAGAAGCGACAGCATCATGTACTTGCGTTTCATGCACAACCAAGGAGGCAAGTTATAAACTACTAAAACTACTGGCCATGTACTATGCGGCGAACTGAGATTGCCAAAAGGGTTCATGCCATCCGTACATAATCCAAGCCTCAGATTCCTATCCTTATTACCAAATGTCTTATGCACCCTGTTGATACTTTTCCACTCAGGCGAATCATCCGGATGCTTGAGCAGACCGTCTTTCTTCCTACGATCTGCATGCCACCTCAAATTCTTCGCATCTCCTTTAATTGAGAACATGCGCTTAAATCTAGGTATTATGGGTAGATACCACAACACCTTAGCTGGTGGTCCTTCACTACCTCCAGCTCCTTCACGCTTGTACCTCGACAATCCACAACGTGGACACTCATGTAAATGCTCATACTCATTACGATAAAGCACACAATCGTTAGGACAAGCATGTATCCGCTCGTACTCTAAACCGAAAGGACACATCAGTTTCTTCGCATAATAGTACGACTTTGGCAGTTCATTTCCATCAGGGAGCATATCAGCTAAAACTTCCAACAACGATGTGAAACTAGAGTCCGTCCAACCAGCTTTCGACTTAATGTTGAATAGTGTTATCACCACGGAAAGTTTGGTGTACTTTGTACAACCTGGATACAACGGTTTTTCAGCAGTATCAGACATAGACTCAAAAAATACGAGGTCGTTTACACGACTGATCTTCAAGCTCGTGTATCATCTCGTCTACCCGATCCCTATCATCATCTGCAAACTCATCATCCCAATTCTCATCCCCGAACTCATCATCCCAATTCTCTAAATCCTTCTTTTCTTCACATACATCGTTCATTACTGTAGAGCTTCCTATATACTTACCCTGCTCACCATGCCAAACCCATACGTGGTATTGAGGCCTAAACCCACGGTGAAATACATGCTCCCTAACCACATGTATATTACTAACCTTGCTCACATTTCTACAATCGAAACAAGGACAATAAAAGTCGACTGCTCCAGAGGATGTTTGATATTGTAATGCAGTTGTACAGAATTTCGAGACCCTTTTCACAAACTCAATCGATTCACGACTACCATACATCCAAGTATGATCCATCTCATTCAAGAAGACCTCTAATAATTAAACACAACCATTCATTATAATGCATCAATCATTATTTAAGTACATACACTCACATATTCAAATCACACACGTATAGAGCAATCTAAGATAGTGACATGTTCAATTATATGCATGCAGCCGAAGGTCCTTATCACTCCAACCTAACCCATCCTTGGACGTCTAATCTCACTAGTGAATATATGCCAACTTTTCAATTCTAAGGAAAATCCGGCAAACATTTCCCTACAGTTCTCCAAGTACACAATATAGATAATTGCTTATCTACATATGTACCCAGAGAACAATGTAGAGAAACGACAAGCCAAGAATTTCCTCAGAATTGAAAAGAAGACACACATTCACCACCTAAGTGAGATCAAACGTCCAAGAACAGTCCCAAACCGGGGATTATTCAAGACTTACTCCTAATGAGTAAGTCTTGAACGGGTATCTAGGCATATGATGACGATTCAAACAACTTATAGATTTCATAGCTAAATTACATTGCGTTTTCATACAATCTCATATCAAGAAATATACATACACTACACAAACCCTCCGAAATTCCCATCAGCTGGTACGAATTGGACACGAAAGGCGAAAATAGGCCTAAAATGACCCGAGAATCAGGTCACATGGCAATGGAATGCCCATCACCGGTAGCGGCGGAGTTGAAGCTGTTATAAATGCGGAGAGCACCGGATGGGCTTTCGATTGCCATGTGACGGACTCTCCTCATTTACAACGGCCTCACCACCACCGCCACTCTCGCCCCCTACCGCACTCCCTCATTGCCATGTAGGCGTAACCGACCTTTAATTTTCGTTTCCGAAATTCAACCAACAACGAGATGGAAGCCTAAAAATCTACACAATAGTTACATTATACCTAAGCCCTCCCCCACCCCCGCGCCCTCCCTCACCCCCTGTCCGGCCCTCCCCGACCCTCCCCCCCCACGGCATCCATCCAGACCCTCCCTCCCCCCCCGCCGAGCATCCCGACCCCCCCCACCCATTGCCGGCCCTCCCCCCCCCCCCCTCCCGCCTCCCCCCCTCCCCACCCTCGGCCGCCCCTCCCCACCCCTCGGCCAAGATCCACAACCTTCCCCACCCCGTGCCGCCCTCCCCCACCACCCGCCCATGACACCCCACCCCTACCCACCCTCACCTGACCCTCCCTCACCCCCTTACAATCATATATTCAGCTAATACAAGCACATTTTACAACATAAAATAGAAGTTGATTTCAAAATCCAATGAAATTAAACAAAAATTAGAGAAATGTAAAAGAGGAGAGAGAGTGAGAGGGGATTTACCGAAAGAGAGTGAGAGAAGGGATGATCCACAAACAATGCAGTAGTGGTGGAGAGAAGAGAAGCAGGAGCGTAAGGTGGTGCGCAAGGTGGTGCAGCTGTGCGTGGTGGTGGCGTCAATGCAGTTGGTGCGTCGTCGTGGCGGTGCGCACTGGTGGTGCGTGAAATGAGTGGTGGTGGCGCATTGGTGGTGGAGATAGGGTTTCGCGCTGGTGGTGAGAAATGTATAAAAGGGGGGAAGTTCGCTCGTGAATTTGGATAAAGGAGGGAAATTGAAATGGGGGCACTGTGTATGCGTGCAAAATGCATATAAAAAAAAAATGGAAGTGAAGGGTTGCGGTTTTTGGGATAATCGCAGCCCTTCACTAATAGGGCTGCGGTTAGCCTCAAAACCGCAACCCTTCATACAGTATGAAGGGCTGCGATTTCTTGTTAACCGCAGCCCTTCAGTAAAAGGGCTGCGGTTTCCTTTAAAGCTGCAGCCCTTCATACAAGAAGGGATGCGTTTTTAAAAAAAACGCAGCCCTTCCAGCGCAGTCCTTCCTTTTTTTTCCCCTAGTGTACTATGCCAACTGATCCGGTCCATTTTCGGATCAGTTAAGCCTATTTTGACCGGATCAGTTGGCCTTTTTTCTACTAGTGAATATAGCTGAAACAAGCTATATAGCTTAGAAAAAAGTGAAGAAAAAATAAAGGAAAATGTACTCGTTTGTCAATTATTGATATCAAGAAGCGGGCCCACTTTAAATTAATCTTCCATATGTTTCTTCATTTCCCTTTTACATTTGCTGTAATATTGAAACCATTTGCAAACTAACGGCTACTTTTTATTTTCAAACTATTTTCAAAGCATTTTGGAAAAAGATGAAATGGTTATAGAAAATATTCCTTTCATGGATATTTGTCCAAAATGCAACAGGTTCTATCATTTTTAGAAAATAATTTTTGTAATTTTTTTTACAATTAAAAAATCTATAAATTACGCTAAGACTAAAATTTACCCCACAACTTCTATCTTCAACTTATTTACACGCAATTTCCCACAAGTTATTTCTCACAATGGGCGATTCACAAGATCAATATAGCCAATATTATTCATATCTTCAAAATTCGACAAGCTTAGAAAATCAAAACCATGAAATTTCTCCCCAAAATTCACCAATTTCTCAAGTTTCTACCCATCAAATTTCTACCCAGAATTTGTCAAATTCTCCAAATACATCCTCATCATCATGACACTTTTTCTACTCCAAATTTACCATACATCCCCAACCACCAAATGCCTTATCACCCCGGATATTATTATTCGCCTTCCGTTGGGCAGAATAACCGTCCTACAAGGCCTAGTTATATCCCCCATCCTTCTTATTATCCTCAAGAACTGTCTATGGTTCACGAAACTCTACAAAAGGAAAATTTTGAGCCACCCGTCATGGAACAAAAATTCCAACCCCGAAATCCAATTCTCCAATTGAAATACCCGACATCCAAGTACAAGAAGACGACATTCAAGAGAAAGCAAAAGGGGATAAATTCAAGTGGAGTCAAATACAAGACGAAGATTTGTGCTAGAGTTGGTTGTTAATTTCTAATGATGGCATAACAGGCAATGATCAATCATTGAATAAATTTTGGGAAATAATTGTTAACTACTACAATTTATGGAGGAAGGAAGGTCCGTCGATCAACATTAAGAGTGCAAGTAATCATTGGTACAAAATGAGTGCGGATGTTTCCAAGTTTAATGGGTGCTATATACAAATCAAGGATAGCCACCCAAGCGGTCATGATGACACACTCATCATTGACATGGCAAAAGAACTTTGGAGAAATCGCAACAACAAGAGAAGGTTTTCTTACATTAATTCTTGGTAAATCCTTCGAGACCAACCAAAGTGGCAAGAATTTGTGAATGGTAATTCGTCAAAGAGAACAAAAATTTCTAGATCGGGTAAATATACTTCATCGTCCTCAAACCCCGATGTAAGCGAAACAAGTAGAAGTGTAGAAACTATGGATAAACGTCCAATAGGCCAAAAGGCGGCAAAAGAAACGACAAAAGGAAAGACAAATGTGAACAACAAGAAAACTCACGAGGCTTTTGAAAAAAATGGGAAATATTTGAGGAGTTACAAACCAAAAAATTAACACTATACGAGGAACGCATTCGTATGGGAGATTTTGAAACTTTGTTCAAGGATACCTCAAACATGGATGAAAAAGCTCGAAATCATGAACAAGTTTGTGAAATAATTAGGACTAAGTAAGGATTATCTTGATTTTCATCTTAGTATGTATGTTTTTTCTTTATTCATTTAAGTTTATCTTAAGTTTATTTACGTGTATATAATTCTTAATTTTATACTTCCTCCGTAACAAAATAGATGTTACACTTTGAAAATTGCACTATTCACCTACTACATTTGACCATGTATTTTTTAGTTTTAGATAAAATCAACCGTTACCATATGATATATTGTTGGATTCGTCTCAATGTATACTTCCATAATATTAATTTCTTATAATTATTGCTAATACACAATTAAAGTTATTAATGGTCAAAGTATTGCATCGACAAGCGTGAAAGTCAAAGTGTAACATCTATTTTGTTACAGAGGAAGTATAATGTTTGACGTACTTTATAAAATTCGATATGGTACGGATTATTTTAAATTTCATGTAATCTTAGTATGTATTTTTTTCAATAATCTTTTAAGTTTTTTAAGCTTATATAGATTTATATAATTCTTTAATTTTATATATTATAAATCGTACTTTAAAAACTTAATTATAGTTATGTATTATAATTATAAGTTAATTTTACGGTTTTCTCATCAGGTACCCCTAAGGCTTAACAAAATGCATCAGGTACCCTCGTTGTTTGGGAAATGCACCAAATGCCCCTGAAGTTTGACTAAATTGCACCAAATGCCATTAATGATGAACGACATTAGTCTGCCGTTAGTGCATGTTTCTTATGTACCATATACACTTGAAGTTTAAGATAAATGTATGAAAATGGTAATAACGGCTAGTTTTTCCAAAAAAATTCAAAACTAGCCGTTGGGAGATATTTGTGGGGTTATTTAAACAACATCAGAACCTTGTTTGATGTACTCTTCAAACTCTTTTGCCTACTTTGCCTCTTACACTACAATGAACTCACAATCCCACACTTCCTCTTCAAATTTTCAATCCTCCTACATTAGAGTGTCAAACAAGACTTGCAAATGTACAAGAATATTTGCAATTAGGAGCTCGGAATCATCATTGAATCCGCAGCGATTGTACTATAAGTGTGATGCGTGTAACAAATTTAGGTGGTGTAGTGGTTATGTTGAGAAACACAATGGGGATAGGAAACAAGATGATATACTTGAAGAAGAAGAAGAAGAAGTGGGAAGTAATGCAAAGTTGGTGGAGGAAATGAAGCAATTGAAGAAAAAAATCAAGCAACAACACAAGTGCTTGCAAGCGACCATCAAAATAGGAATTATCATGTTTCTTTTACTACTGTTTGTAATGAAGAACTGAAATGGGAAGTAATGTAATCAAATGCATGTGAATTTCATTAAATAAAATGTGACTTGTATGATTCACCAAAAAACAGTAGTTTTACATTGTTCAAAAAACAGTAGCTTCACAACATTTCCAAAAAATTGATCTTTTGTTTAAACTACTAATTAACCCATAATGAGTGCATTTAATTAAAGAGTTGCAAAATATGAAATTAAAGTAAAAAAAACCACTGAAATGAGAGTACAAGACTTAAGGGTTGTTCTTGCTCTTCTTAGCCTTGGTTGCACCCTTGCATGTTGCTGCAGCTCTTTTCTTTCCCTTTTGTGAGATACTGCCAGGCACATCTGTGGGTTGTTGTTGTGATGTTGAAGGACCACTAGCAGCATCAACAACTTCTTTCTTCTGTTTGGCAGTGGCTCCTCCTTTGCATGTTCTAGAATTGTGGCCAACCTCCTTGCAGTGACCACACTTGACAGTGCTGCTCCTTTTTCCTCTTTTCTTCTCACATCTCCCTCTCTTCCTCTGTTTAGCTGGCCTCCCAGCACTTCTTTGGAAATGGAGGGATAAAATTTTAGGAAGTTCAAACAAGGGCCACTTGGTTGAATCAGGCATTGGGTGCATGTGGTTTGAGTAGGTTCTTTTGTAGGCAGCCCCTTTATAGTAGGTAGAGACAAAGTCTTTAGGCTTTAGTCTTTGTAAAAAATAACCCTAAGCCCATGTTTACATGGAATACCAGTCCCCTGCCATTTCCCACAGCCACATTTCCTATGCTCTAGGTTAATGGGGAAATGCACATGGTCTTCCCTAACCTCAAACTCACCCCCACCTGCTTGTACCATGTGGCAGAACCTAGCTTCATCAGATCTCTGATTCAAGATCCTTGTGGCATAATCAGTCAAGGCATCAGGGTCCATGGCAATTGCTTTGTCAAACCTGGACCTAATTCTTTCCATGCACCAATACCTTATAGCTCCAATGAAATATCATAGAAATCAGATGACTGAAATTAAACTTATTTGCAAATAAATTACGCACAATGGGCTGGGGAAGATTACCTTCCAATAAAGACATGACATGGAGGTCTCTAAATGGTTTTGTGCATGCATTGAAGGACTCCACAAAGTTGGTTGTGTTGTGATCACAAACAACTTCAGGGTCAAATGCATGTCTGGACCATTGCTCCTCTACCTTGTTCAAGTACTCCAATACCTTGACATCAAGCTTGGTTATCTTCTCCATAGCCTTGTTGTAAACATACATGTTATATGCATCAGCAGCAACCCAAAAAAGTTTGTGGAAAGCACTTCCACTAAACCCAGCATATGTGCAGTTTATCGCATAAAGATGCTGGCAGCATATCCTCCTTGCAGCATCAGGGAAGACTTCATGCAAGGCACTTTCAACTCCTTACATTTATGTACCATACATTAGCAATAATAGTAGTGAAAAAAATAAAAATAAAACATAGAAATTGGATGACTAACCCACATTCGGTCACTACTGAAGGTCCAATCTGATCTCTGAACTCCTTTACTACTGAATAGGAGTTTTAAGCACCTGAAGAAATACCCCCAGCTCTCAATGCTTTCCTTATTCACTATCCCATATGCAAAGGGAAATATTTCATTATTTCCATCCATTGCAACAGCTGTAAGGAGAACCCCCTTGTAGTACCCACTCAAATGAGTGCCATCAATCCCTATAAGAAGTCTACAGCCACCAAGAAATCCCCTCACTTGAGCTGCAAAGGAGATGAAGCATGCCTTGAAGTAGGGTGATTCACTGTCAATGCATAGCTTCCAGGGTTTGTTGCTTTGATCATCTGAACATATGCAGGCAACAACCCATAGGACTCAGCAAACCCACCATATAATACTCCTTTGTCATCTCTTTCACCTTATACAAAATCCTCTTCTTCACCTTCAACCTGAACTTTTCTTGCCATAACTTCTGTAATGATTTAATAGGGATGTCTGGTGTAGCTTCAATGTCACCCTTCAAATGTCTTGTCAACCAAACAGAGGACATCATAGGGTTATTTTCCAACCTCCCACATAACTTGTGTTCTCCTTTATGGGTCTTAATTGCCCAGCTACTGTTGTCTAACAACTTGGATGCATGGATCCTCCAGTCACAATCTTCTACAATGCAACATGGAGTGAACCTACTGTTATAAGCCTTCTCTACCCTAACTGCAAACCCTTCTTGTATACAATTGTCCTTAAAAACATCAAGGAAATGTTCTTTAGAGGAGAATATCATCCAAGAATGTAGCTTCACCTCACCAAAAGCCATATCATCAACTACCTCACCATTGAAGTACACCTGATCCATGATGGATGTCCCACCCAAGCACTCATCAAACCTGTAACACCCCAGAATTTCAAAGCGGAAAAGAAAGAAATAATAATAGTACTAATAGGACGATGGCGGAAACATCGTCTTCTGGGAATGTCACTACTACAAGAAATACATTTAAATAACTAAGTAATAAACCAACATAAGTAAATAGTATAAATAAATTAAATTAATTAGAGTAATAACTAAAAGAGAAAACTGACTCTCAAACTAATTAAAAGTCTAGGCCTAAAACATCTAGCTTTTTAATACTCACAACTCAACCCGAACCCAAAACCAAAGAAGATTCCCATCAACATAACCTGCAAAATATATAACAACAATCCACAATCAGTGGGGAGTAACTAGCAGTTCTCCCAGAACAAAAGAAATCAAAACATGATTCAGACATAGATTAATAAGAAAGGAAATAATAAAGTCAAGTCAACTACAATATGCATCCACTTCCATATAACTCACAAATAACGCAAATGAATAATAAATAGCAAGTGAGTTGGATAAAAATAAATAAATCATCTCAAGAGTACTTTTATAAAAATAAAAGTATAGGTAAAACAAGTTATTGAGTCAGAAACCGAACGCCAGTGAATCGCAATTCACTTCCTAAGGTTTGTCGGATCGCAATCTCCAGGTCAGTCTATGGGCTTACGTTCCCCCGCCCGTGTCTAAGAATGGCCAAACTCCCGATGCGGGGTAGAACACGCAGTAACTCCCACGACCTCTCGGACGACAACAATTAACCCGAGGTGTACCCCTAGTTCGCAAAACCGAGGTGGTTGGCATGTTCTTCACCGGGGACTACATCTATCCCACCGGATATTCTTATCTCAAAATAGAATCATGCATATCATCAAAGTATCATTCATCTTAAAAATATTCATCAAAAAGGGATGCCACCCGGCCTTATACCCATAATTCATCAAAACAACTCTTCATAATTCCTCAAAAATAATAACTTACAAACTTTCAACAAATGTCTCCCACAATAAACACTTGAACATTTATAAACATCAACAATGATATTAAACTAGTTTTTACAGCACCAACAATTCAATCAAAAATACATCACCAATTAACTCCAAGGCTTATTCAATAAAAGAGTAGTAACAATTAATCATTTTTCTCATAAATCAAACATAAACATAACGATACCCAATAATACTTACTGCAACCTACTGAACATCAGCAACCAAGAACATAATTGATTACAAATTATTTCTGATTAACAAGCTCTCAAATAATTTAAAAGAGTATCCTCAATTTCACAACAAAAACCCAATAATAATTATTACACTAATAAGTTCGAGCAGTAAATCACACAAAAATTATCATACTACCCTAATGGCTCTACTGACATGGTACAATTTTTATTTATAATTTTCGGACTCTAAAAGTATTTTCAAACGTTAATTTACAGATTACTCAATAAAGCCAATATAATAATTAAAAATATAAATAAACGCCCAAAAAATTACCAAAAATTTACATAACATGCATAAACTCACGTAAATACATAATATACAAAGAAATTAATTTTTTAGCCTCCAAGAATAATTTTCATGATTTATATACTGACAGAAATGATAATACGAAAACAGATATATCAATTAAATAAACCGGTAAACAGTAGGAAAAAATTATTTTAAGGCATGGAATACATACTACACATATAACATGATCCACGAAAAATAATTTCAGTAATTTTAACATTCGTTTAATAATTATTATGCAAATAAGCCAAAAACGCACAAAGTACCAATTAAATCAAATAAATACTAAAAATCAGATGAAAATTATTTTTATTTATACAATATTCACACAGCATGCATCATGTATATTCATGTCAAATTTCGTCAATAATTTCATTCAAAAAGTATTTTAAATAATTCCTAGCGTAATAATCTAATACCGAATAATACTCTAATCACTATGGTTCTAAAATAACTACTAGTTACCTGGATCGTCGGGAGGAGAGCGAGTCTAAAGAGATACGAAAAATATGTGCAATCCAAGTCCTCCACGAACGAAAATTGTAGCAATAAGTCACTAGGCATTTTCTTCTTTAACGTTGAAAACTCTTGTTTCGCACTGCTCTGTTCCGATCATGATTCCCGATTATCAAAAGCTCGGATTCTAAATCGCTCCGGTCCAAGTTAAGAACAATATGTTGTAAACGTTCTGTCCAAAGTTGAAGACGATCCAACGGTTAGATCTCCGTCTACGGTTATTTTCGTGAAGGTGTGACAGGAAAAACCGGGTTGAACCTTTCTATTCTTTTCCTCTTCCTTTTCTCTCTTTCTTTTCTTGAAAACGGTGAGGGTTAAATGAGAATGATGCTGACCTTTTTTTAATAAAAATCAGAATTTTATGGCAAGGAAAAATGAAGGGTTTAGGAGAAATGATTAGGGGGGGTTATGGGGGTTACAAACTACCAAGAGTCATCAATTAAAAGAAATGAAATAAAAGAAGAGAAACTTCTTCCTTCTCCCTCCCCATAGCCGGCTGTCCAAGCCCAAGTACACCAAGATGATTTCGACCCAAGTCATCAAAGGTCCACGCATAAAAAGTCCATCACGCGACAAATCGATAAATTCCTAAATCGCGCCTAAACTTTGAAAATACTTAATAATGAAAATAATTCTAATAAATTAGATTATAAATATAAATATAATGCACACATTAACACACCATATAATAAAATAATAATTCGGCTCCTTAATTATTAAGAATAAAAATCATTAATCTAGAGAAAATAATAGATTATTTATTTTTACGAAAAAAAAATATCATTTTAAAATAAACTAACACCAAAAATAAAGGGTGAAAATTACGGGGTGTTACAAAACCTAGTCCTCTGTGTATCACCATCAAAATCAGGCTCATCTTCTGGAACTTCCTCTTCAAGGTCCAGATTATCTAGCTCCACCTCAGAACTTTCTTCCTCCTCTTCATAATCCTCATCCTCACTGTTGTCAGAATCCCAAGGATCAGAGTCTCCAGGTTCATCCTCTTTATGCACAGGTTGCCTATACCTAGTTGCATTTCTCCTAGGGCCCTTAGTCTTAGGCACAAAAGTACTAAACCTGGGCATAGGCTTTTGGTTTTAGGCACATAAGTACTAAACCTGGGTATGGGCCGGGTCGGGTCTGTTCACGGGCTCGGCCTACCGGCTTGGGGAAATGGTCGGGTCGGGCCGGGCCCGAGCCCGTGAGTAGCGGGTCGTGAAGTGTCGGGCCTGAAATTTCCAGATTATGTCCATGGCCGGGCTCGTGCCTCCTGCGGGCCTGCCCCGTGTTTTATGTTGTTTTTTTTGGATTCTTCGCAGTTTTAGGCTAAAAAACAAAGGAAATGGGCGTTCGGCCCACGGGCCATATAGGCGGGATTGATGTGGGGGACTCTTGTGGGGGGGATTTTGGTGTGTGGGTGACTGAAGGGGGGTTTGTGGTGGAGTAGTTTGTGTTTGGGACATAGGTGGTTGTGACAGCCCAGGGTCCATCTCCCACACTCTTTCATACTCCACTGTCATGTCATTCTCAACATTATAAACAGGGACCTCCACTGAGACAATGAACTTCATTGCCTCTTCTAAGTCTCTCTCAATCCTGGCTTCCTCTTCTTGTTTCTTCAGTTCCTCTTCTTATTTCCTCGATTCCTCCTCTCTTCTTTTCCTTAATTCTTCTTCAAATTCTGCTTGTTTAGCAGCTTCTCTCATCAACTTGGAATTCCTGATTTGTATGGCTAGCTTAAATGACAACCCTACCTCATGTGTTTCATCTATCCATATAATGATCTCCTCTTTACCTCTAAATAGAGAGAACATCATCATCAAACTTTCATCATCACTCACTTCCACTCTCTGACCTGTCCTAGGATGATCATACCACAATGTGAACTTCTCAGGCACAATAACATCTTGCTTTTGTCCCTCCACAATGAACTCATCAATCAAATCCATAAAACTACTCTCATCCATATTTAATACACTAACATCAAACCTACGTCCATTGTAATCACAAAGCAACCAAATATCCTTCACCCTAAGCATATTACAAGCAATGTATCAAAACCACATCACAACATGCATAAAGTTAGGAAAAAGACTCAAACTTTGAACAATCACAGACTTAAACCCTAAAAAACAGTAAATTTAAAGCATTTAAATCCAAAATTATAACCACTAACTTCACTAATTTACACTAAATGAAAATTGATTGAGAGAGATACATACCTATTCATTTTGAAGATTCAACCCAGATTTTCTTCAACTTCCAAGTTCACCCAAATCCTCTTCAAAACCCGCAATTCATATGCAAACACCCTAGATTATTAACCTTGAACTTCCCACTCAAATTCCCAGTCTTCATATTATGCAGATTTCCTCTAAAAAAATTTGTTCGATTTTTAGGGTTTTTCTTGGATGAGAGAGTTTGAAAAACATAGGGTGAGAGTGAAGTGGAGTGGAAATACGAAAGGTCGTGGGTTGGGGGATCATTCCAATGGCGCCAGTTCTGACTGAGGGCATTTGTGTAAATATACACTAACGGCGGACTAACGCTGTTCATCATTAATGACATTTAGTGTAATTTAGTCAAACCTCAGGGGCATTTGGTGCATTTCCCAAACAACGAGGGTACGTGGTGCATTTCGTTAAACCTTAGGGGTACCTGATGAAAAACCCGTTAATTTTATGATAAAAGACAAGTAATAGTCATTTCAAAACATAGCCTTTAAAAATATATCCGTTGTAAACTAGCCATTACAAACTAGCCGTTATAAACCAGCCGTTAAAAATATATCTGTTGTAAACTAGCCGCTACAAACTAGTCGTTGTAAACTAACCGTTATAAACAAGCCGTTAAAATATAGCCGTTGGAAAATAGTTCTATATATTGACTTTCATATCATTAGTGAATCCACACAACTCAAAAATTGATAATCTCTTCTCTCTTCTGCATAGTCATCCTTCTATTACCACACTAAACTCAAAAAAATGTCTCAAAATCCAAGTTTATTAAATAATGATGATTTGTTCAAAGAGATGGACGATAGTTTTTGGGATGATACATATGAAGAAATGGGAACCTTCTTCTTCACAAATTTTACATCCGCCAAGAGATTATGTTCCTCGTGATCGTGAAAGTGGTGCGAAACATCTTTATCATGACTACTTCTCTGCCCAGCCTGTTTATCCGGATAACATGTTTCGCAGAAGGTTTCGTATGGGAAGGAATTTGTTCCTTCGTATAGTAGGGGCCCTTGAAAATCACTCTGAATTTTGCCAGCAACGAATCAATGCTGCAAAAAGTGAGTTTGTCTCCACTACAAAAGTGCACCGCTGCTATTCGCATACTTGCATATGGATCACCCGTTGATGCCGTTGATGAATACATTGATCTCGGTGAGAGTACGACTATGGATTGTTTATTTAGATTTTGTCGTGCGATTATTGATGTGTTTGGAGATTTGTACATGAGAAGGTCTACTAGTGACGATGTCCAACGATTGCTTCAAATGCATGAGGAGTATCATGGTTTTCTTGGCATGCTTGGAAGTCTTGATTGCATGCATTGGGCTTGGAAAAATTGCCTAACCGTATGGAAAGGGCAATACACCCGAGGTGATTGTGGTCATCCAACAATAATGCTTGAAGCTGTAGCTTCAGTGGATCTTTGGATATGGCATGCATATTTTGGTCCGCCAGGGGCAAATAATGACCTTAATATGTTGAGTAGATCAAATTATTTCAATAAAAACTTAACGGAAAAGCTCTACAAGTTCATTTTACTATTAATGGTACTGAGTATGATATGGGATACTACTTTACAGATGGAACATATCCTGAGTGGGCTGCATTTGTCAAAAGCTTCCCACATCCCCGAGATCCGAAACGATTATGTTACAAGCGAAGGCATGAGAGCGCAAGGAAATATGTCGAGCGAGCATTTGGAGTAGTTCAAGCTCGGTTTGCTATAGTTCGTCGGCCGGTGCGTTGTTGGCATAAAAGTAGAATCCACGATATTATGGATGCATGTGTCATTTTGCATAATATGATTGTTGAAGATGAATGACACACATACTCGAGGAAATTTCGAGACAACGTATTTGCTCATGAAGTTGTTGATGATATCCAACAAGGACAACCTCCAGATTTCCAGGCATATCTGGCAATAGATGCAACAATCTGTGATAGGCAAGTGCATCACCAACTGAAGGCAGATCTAGTAGAGCACATTTAGACACGTTTTGGAGGCGAAGAATAAAATAAATCATTGTCTTATTGAATTAAGTTTTTCTTATAGTTTATATTATGTATTTTTAGTAATCTTATTTTTTATGCTTTGTTCTAAACATAATTTAATTAATGAAGTTGCACGTTTGGATTTTTAATATAGCCTCAATCTTTTTAATATTATTTAGTAATATATTTATTATTATTAATATTTCACTTCTATTAAAGTATATAAATTTAAAATAAAAATTAGAAAAAAATTTCTCCAACGTTGCCATAAGTTTTTAAAAAAAAAAATTTCAAAAATTATTAATTTTGTAAAAAAAAAAGTCAAATTTATTTCTTTAAATAAAAAATGTGATATAATTTTGTTAATATAAAATAAAAAGGATATTTTTTTCACAAAGTACCTTATAAATCACGTTTTTTTGTGAAAAAGTACCTTATAAAAAGATTATTGTGAAAAAGTACCTTATACAAAGTTTTTTTGTTGCGAAATAGTACCTTTTACCGGATTTTGGGAGTTGACCACAAACTCCGGCGTTGAGTGGGTCACGTGCCTTCACTTGATCATTAATCCCCCAAAAAATCCCTAAAAAAACCCCGAAAAATATGCCCATCCCCCCCCCCCAAATTCCCCCATTCTCTTTCACGTTTCTCTCTCCTTCTCCTCCTTTCAACAACATCATCATTGAATGAATTAACTTTACCTACATTCTTCCTTGATTCAATTTCATAATACTTTCATGTTTAATGAATATTAACAGCCTAATTGTGCAAAACTCGAAACAAAAAGTGTTGGCATAAATCAAACCGGATTTCACAAGATATATCCCAAACCCAAACTCGAACTTGAACCCAAAATTCGATAAAAAGAAGTATAGAATTGGTAGTGGACATTGGCAGAAGGATTTGAAGGATTGGGGTCACGACTCTTTCTTTCCTTTAATCTTTCTCTGACTCATTAAAGGATCACAATTCTCCTTCACATCTTTCTCCATCTACCATCATTGTCCGCTCATCATCTTTCTGAAACCCCAAGGATCTCTATGTGAAATCCATCTAATATTAATTGGACCCTCAATTTGATGCTTTAAGATGACAAATTATGGCCAACAAACTTACTCCAGTGATCAAAGTTTGGGTATTTATTCAACTTTTATGAGGATGTGAGTTACTTGTTTATTGTGTTACTGTTTTTAGATTTGAAATTATATAAACTTCTCAAATAATACAATGGATAATTCATTCAATGATGATGCTGTTGAAAGGATGAGAAGAAGAGGAAGAAATGTGAAAGAGAATGGGGGAATTAGGGGAAAAATTCGAGTTTTTTAGGTTTTTTTTTTGGGATTTAATGATCACATGCCTTACACGTGACCCAGTCAACGGCCAAAATCTGGCAAAGGTACTCTTTCGCAACAAAAAACCTTTATATAAGGTACTTTTTCACAACAATTTTTTTATAAGGTACTTTTTCACAAAAAACAAGATTAATAAAGTACTTTTTGACAAAAAATCCAAATAAAAATAAAATAAATAAAGGTTACAAGATTGATTGACAAGTGGGACCTATTCAAGCTACATGTGCCTGTTGCTTGCCATTGGAGTAGTATGTAGGTCAAAAGGTATGTAGCTGAAAAATATGACGTGATAATTCAAGCTACATATGCTTGTTGCTTACCATTGGAGATGCTCTAAGGTATTTTCTCGTAAAAAGTAAAATACTTTATAAGGTGTTTTTTCACAAAAATGTATAATTAATAAGGTCTTTTCTCTGTTCTTTTCAACTTATTTTCAGTCCTTATAAAAAAAATAAGTTTAGATAAGTCCAGTTAAGTTCAGATAAGTTTAAATAAGATCAGATAAGTTCAGATAAGGTTTGATAAGGTCTAATAAGGTCTGACACACTCACAAATAAGGTCTGACACACTCACAAATAAGGTCTGGATCAGATCAAATAAATTCAGATAAGTTTAGATAAAAATATTACTCTACTTGTAATTATTAATAATACTCAATTCAGTTCTGTTCAGTTCAGACCTATTCATTTCAGTTCAGTTCAAATCTATTTATTTTAGTTAGTTCAGACCTATTCAATCCAAATGAACAGAGTCTTAGTGCTCGTTTGGTATACATGGGAATTTAATTCCTGTAGGAAGTTCCATTTCCTAGGAAATTACTTCCCTTATGTAATTCCTAGGAAATGGCCTAAATTTGTTTGGTTGACATCAAGGAATTTGCAATTCCTATGGGAATTCTAATTGACCAAGGGGTGAGTGGGTAATTAAATTCCCACATTTTGTGGGAATTTCAATTTCCCAAGGAATTTCCATTGCATCCATTTTCTCAACTTCCTGCCAACCAAACAACTTCCCAAATGAGAAAATCCTGGGAATTTTCATTGCCTACATAAATTCCTATCAACCAAACGAGCACTTATTAGTTAGTTTATGAAAAAAAAAACTTAGGAAAGTTTGTAAGTTACGTCGTGACGCAACAAGGAATTAAAGCCAGCTGCCACATCCCCGACGTGTGTTGATTCGTCGCAAAAAGAGTAAAGATTGTTCGGAAACAAATCAACTCTTTCTCTCTCTAATAACTAAACAATGGAGTCTCGGGCGCTTATGACGATGAACCAGAAAGTTAGCGAATTGGAAATTAGTAACAGTGTCAGCGATCATATGGATCCATTTGTGGAACTGGGTTTCTTACTCGAAAATTTGCCGACTTTTGACAGTGATAATGGATCATCTTACAGTGACTTTCAGTGTGATATTGCCATCCAATTCGATGACGCGCTTGCTCGTTTAAGGAGGTATTCCATTTTGTATTCCTTATTTCAATTCCATTTATTTAATTTGTCGCTCAATTTTGTTCGTTCGTGTTTAGGGTTTATCATCCTTTTTTTTTAACTTGCTCATTTATACTTAGTTAGGGAGCTTGAATTTTATAATTATTGCCATTTTGATTTCATTCGTAGCGGTTTCAATTTCATATTCCATGGGAAAATTTGTTCTTTGTTTTCGAATTGCCACCTTTTGTTTATTTTACCTCCTTTTGTTCGCTGATGAAATCCTACAATCTGCTACAATTAAACAAAATGTCCAAAAAAACGTGTTGTGGGTTCACAGTTAGGATTGGTGTTCACTTTTCCCAATTCACAAACCCTAATTATATTATTAGAACCAAAAAAACTAAGTCCTCCAATTTCACATGAACCTAAGTTTGGAATCTAAAATGCTTACTTCAACTCATTTCAATCTCCTTGTTTTTATTTGAAATTGTTCAGGTTGTTGTCTACTCAAATGTATGGCAAGCCGTAATTTTTATCCGAAAGTCCCTAATTTTTGTGTTAGATTCAAGTCAAAATTTGGTTTTAGGGTCAAAATCAACATTAATAGGTCGATTTGGGGAAAATTGAACACTAACCCTAACCATGGAGCCCACAAAAAGGATTTTTGGATGGATTTCGTTAAGTGGTGGTAAATTATAAGCTTTTTGTAAACAAAAGGTGGTAGTTTAATTTTTCTTTTTTACAAAAGGTAGTAACTTGAATAAAGTGGTTAAGAAAAGGTGGTAAATAACAATTTATCGTATTTCATGTTAATGCTATGAAATTCCTCTTTATCACACCTACTTTAGGTTTAGTTTGGTCTGAATTGTCTTATTATATTGTCTTTCCGTTTGCTTACTACTAAAGCCACATGTTTCCCACGAACTTTTGCAATTTCTCCTTGTGTCATGAATGCGAGCCTTGTTGAGTTTCATTCAACTGAACTTTACTCCTTCCAATTGTAATATTGCTTGGTATCTGGCTCATTTCTAGACTAGTTGCTCATAAAGTCATTGAACATTCTTAAATTTCTCCTTGCAAGACCAGACTGAAATCTCTTTATAACCTCTTGAGGAAAGTCTTGAAAACTATGTAAACAAATAAATTACTTCTAATTTGGTTCCCTCCCTTTGCTTTATAACCTCCACACACATCAAAACCCTCTTCACCTTTGCTTGGTCCTTTCTTTACCTCCTTGAGTTGTCTTTGAGACTCCTATTGTTGTAGTTGTGCACAAGCTTCCTCAACTAATGGCAATGGTGACTAGAAGCAATTGACTTCTATATGGATAATTGTAATATCCTGAAAATTTAAACATGCTTAATTAGCTAAATAGTTGTTATACTAATTATGTTATCAATGAAATTCTAATTAAACTATTATAAGCTATTAAGGTATTTTATTTCTAAAATAAATAAAAGAGATGAATGTAATTTTTATTAAGTAGTTATGAATTATAATTAGCTTAACAAGTAAGTAATTAAAAATCACAATATGCATAACTTCTCTTTTAATATAAATTATCCAAAGTGAAATTATTTTAGTTTAATAATAATAATAATAATAATAGAAGAAGAAAAAGAAAAGAAAAAAAGGTAATTGAAGAAGTGGAAAAATAAAACTTAAACTTGACTTTTCCCACCAAATTTCTTTCTTCCTCCTCCTTCCTCCTTCTTCCACCTCCTTCTTTCTCTTACATGGCAAACCAAGTTATTTCAAAATTTTCTTCCCAACAACCATTAAATGGCTTCCACAACAAGAGAACAATTGAAACACAAATTCTCTTCATCAACCTCCATAGTTATCTTCAACCTACAGTTTTGAAGTTGTATAGAAACTCCTCAAGTTATAAATAGCCATTGATACCCCACCTTCAAAGATCACACCACACCACTCTCTTTCTCTCTCCTCTAGCCACCACCACCTGCGCACCACTTCTGGTGCAGCGACTCCCTCCGACCATTAGAAACCCTCGCTGGTGTCCCTACGCCGCAACCACAGCCGCGCCGCATGCTCTCCTTCCTTCGTTCTCCTCTACTCGAGCTCCCTCCTTTGTCGTTGCTCTGGTTTGCTGTTGCCCGACGAACACCTCCTGCTGCCGCTGTGCTCTGCTGCCTTCACCCCTTCCGGTTGCCGCCGCCGCTGCTCGGAGCATAGCCCCCTCCTCTGTTGTTTCGTCCCTGCTCAATTGAGCAGAGGTATGAAATTCACACCTATGTTTTAGTTTCAGCTTATGGGCTTAAATGAAAGCTATAGGATGGTCCTTAATTATGTTAGTTTGTTAATTGTTAATGTTGGGCTAATTTTACAATAAGAGCTAAAACTGATTTTGGTAATCTAATTTTGGAGTATAAATATTAGTAAGTCCCATAATTATATATAGTTCTTAAGTTAATTTTTTATTGAGTTATTTTTATTAAATTAGACTAATCACTTCTAGCAATGTATGACAATTAACAAATATTGATGTTTAGATTAGATAATAGACAATAATTGAGTTTAACATTAACTATGTATAAGTTATGAACGAGTTATTTTTGCTATTAATGACGATATTTAGGTCAATAGAATAATGATAATAATCTTTCTAGTAGTAATCATGCTAAACTTACGTCTAATCGTAAATAAGTAATTTGTTGACGATATTAAACTTCACCTCTTACTTAAAATAATAATGTGATTTTAATAAAAATATATTCATTTCGTAATAGTTTGTTTAGAGAATGAATTAGTTAGAACAAGAAAACCATATTCCAAGTCATTAAACATGAATCATAAATCAAGATTAGTTATTATTGCCACCTAAATATGACTTTTACGTTTAAAAGGCGTTAGGAATAATAACATGCTGAATAGCAAGTCAAGACTATAATTATTATTCTCGTTTAAGTATGACCCTTATGTTTCGAAAAACTCCATAAGTAATAGTATGAACTACGTTGGACTAATATAATAAGATAAACATTAACTAATCATTAAAACCTTCACAATCGAAAGTTAAAAACAAATACTGAAATGCTATATTAAGAATTAGTATATTTATTTTAGGAAACCCCAAGTCTTAGTTAAATGGTAATGGATCTCGTTATTCAATTCTTAATTAGATTAAAGGATAAAGGATATTACAAGCCTCCCCCGGCTATCAAAGTTGGTAAGCAGGATTCAGGTAACGTCTACTGCTAACACCCGCATTCCCCTTCTAAATATGTTCTATAATAATGTCTACATTAATAAGTATTCTTTTGTATATGAATTGCGGGATATGAAATGTTTGCTATGTAAATGATGTTTATTAAATGATTAAATGGAGTATGACGATTTTGATGATATGAAAATATGGTTATGATTACGTTTAATGATTATAATTACGTTCCATGATTATGATTACGATGATGTAATGTAATTATGGTTACGTTACGATTAAGATTACGTTTTATGATTACGATTACGATGATGTAATGTAATTATGATACGTAAAAGAAATGAAACATGATAAAGTTAAGTGAAAGATGGTTCTTGGCAGTATCTCGTGGGCACCACAAGTGTCACCTTTGTTGTGACCGCCTTTCTGTGGGCAACGCAAGTGTCACCTATGTAGTGACCGCCCTTCTATTAAAAATGTGGGCACCGAAAGTGTCACCTATGTTGTGGCCGCCTTTCTGTATGTTTTTGGGGAGACGTCCCTTCTGTTGTACTAGCCAAGTTACCAAAGTAAAAGATATATGATGATGAACATGACAAAGAGTGATGATAATGTTTTATGATTATGATTTAATGGCTATGTTTACGAAATGGTTTTACTATTTCTCTTCTCCCTGTTTGCAACTAAAATAAGTTGAAATGCTTTTACGATGTTAGGGTAGTATGTTACTGAGCCTCGGCTCATGACGTTTTGTTTTTCTGTTTTAGGTACTGATGGTGCTAATGGGATGACGTAGCAGTGAGGAGTAGTTTAGTATTTAAGCTTACGTAAACATTTATGGTTATAATTTAAGTTAATGCCAGACTATGTACAGTAACTAAGTTTCAATTTAAGTTTTTATAATAGATAATTATGATTTCTAGTTATAATATGTTTAAGTTTATGAAATCATGTTTGCCTTGTGCTTTCCAAATAGGAAAGTACGACAGTAACGCACCGGCTTTCTAGGTTCCGCTGCTAATAACTCATTGATTAAACTAATGATGTTGGTTAGTAGCCGAGGCGTTACAATAATAGTCATCATCAAGTCTTATGAGGAATGAGAAATTGAAACAAGTGCATCTCAACCTGTTGTTGTGAATAACATTAAGAAAATATTTTACTTCAGATTTCATTTCTGTTATAAACTTATATGAGGTTAATTATTCTGAGAACAATCTCTTCCCTACTACCTTTATATCAGTATACTTAGTACTTAGTTATGGGACTCACATTTTGCTCGAGATCATACAAATCCCTGTTAAGCTTATACTTCGCAGCCCCATTTGTGACCATATACCTCTTCTCCCATTGCCTCCATATGTCTTGTGCTAGTTAATGAAGAGGATAGACCCTTTAATAGTCCCATACACATTGCCAAGGATCCAAGGTATCATTATGTTGTTGGCTATATCCCACATACATTTCAGCCTTGGTGGTGTTATCTTTGTCCCACTTTACGTGACAAAGCCTAGCTTACAGTTTGATGCCAACACAATCTCCATAGATCTCCAGCTTCTATAGTTATTGAGTTTCTCAAGTCTCAACTATTTTCTTAACTATCACATAGGATGAATATACACAGGGTAGTTGAATCTTCAGCTTCAAAGATTGGCACACTATAATCCTAATGAAGGTTGAAAGCAAGGATTTTTGGCTCCTTGCTTTAGAAAAAACAACTGTAGAAAAGATGACAAAATCTGTGTGGGTTTTTCATTCATTACCTCTAAATTCTTTACATAGAAATATATGTATACAAGATCACACGAGGGTTTTGCAGAACAAGAGAAAAATCCGATATGTACATGTGTAAGCTACACATCAAAATATACCTAACCTACATATCTTGGGCTGCAGCAAGACCTCTGTCCAGTCCACACTATGGAAACGAATCGATCACTTTTAATTCGTTCCCTCCCTTAAGAAAGGCTAGGAATCAATTTTGTTACCTTAGGTTCTAGAAAAAGGGTGGAATGAATACAATACCCCCATGTAAGGGTGATTGACAGATTCCCTATACCCTCAATCAGACAAGCTATACGGGAAAACGGATTGTTAAATTTGTTTCCAACCTCTAAAATAAACACTCAATATGCTCTTAGCGAGCGTGAATGTCCCATTTATTGTCATTTTGATTTGATTGTTAGCGTTCTCAATTTCGTATTTTATGTAAATGTTATGAAATTCCTCTTTATTACTCCTACCTCAGGTTAGTTAGGTCTGAATTGTCTTATTATATCGACTTTCTGTTTGCTCACTACTGATACCAGGATGGCTTTTCTTGTTTCCCGTGAACTTCTGCGATTTCTTCGTGTCATGAATGTGGGCGTGTGCCTTGAGTTTCATTCAACTTTTCCCCTTCCTATTGTAATGTCTTAATATGTGGTTGATTTGTTGCCGCACATAAAGTTATTGATCGTTCTATAATTTCTCATTGCTAGTCCAAATTCATATGCGTCGCCTCCTCAGACTGAAATTGCTTTCAATCCTATTCAGGGACATCCAGACTGTTTTGAAGCTATTGGCTTAGATGCACTGATGCACTCATGTTCTTCGGTGTTTATATGATATTTTGGGTGCACTTTGCTAAGGAGTTCGATCGTAATTGTTGACGTTTGCATATATATCAACCTTAGCCGAAGTTCGGGATTTTGTGAGGTAGTTAATGATAATGTTCTAAGTTTCGAGCTTTTAAGGTGAAATGGTATATTTCGGGAATGCTCGGGAAGTGTAGCATCGTAACGTAATGGCCAATTATCGCAAGGCCTAACCAAGTAGCATCGCGAGGCTTAGCACACTTCATTCCAGCATCATCGTCAACCTTGAGCCTCCATAAGCAAAGCAAGCCAGCACGCTCAGCAGCTCCAGCGCATGCACGCCCAGCTCCAGCACTCCCACATCGCCCAGCCCAGCGCTCGCCCACGCCCAGCGCAAGAGCTCGCACCTCGCGAGAATGGTCGCACCTCGCGACCTGGCTTGCTCGCACCTCGCGAGGAATCTCGCACGGTGCGACCTGCTTGGCTTGGCCCAGATCTTCAGCTCGTGTTGGGAGGCAGAGATCACTCGCACGGTGCGACCAGACTCGCACCTCGCGACCCCTAGGTCGGTCTAAATGTCGGCTGACTTTTGAGCCTTAGTATAAATACTAAAGTTTGTTTTTGGACCTTGGGGAACACACACTTGAGGAGAGAGAATATCCAACACTCCATTCTTCTCTTCTTATCTTCTCTTTTTAGTTTTTATTTTCTAGTTTAGTTTTGTAGATTTCAATTATGGGATCGGCTATTGCTATGCCGATTGTAGCTTGAAACTGTTCTTGAACGAGATTAACATGAAGCTTCAAGCATTATTGTGAGATCTTTCCTCTCTATTTAGTTTCTTTGATTATGGTTTAATTTCTATGCTTGCTTTCTATGATTTTTGCATGATTATGCTAGGAATATTACTAGTTTGATTGTGTAATTAATCTGATGCTAGATTTAAGAATAGAATCAGATTGTTTTATTCTTTTATCAATTGGTAGCAAACTAGGGAGTAACTCAGATGCAGATCGTCTTGGTTATTTCTTGGGGAAATTGAATTAACTGTTGAATGTTTATCGCTTGTATGACGTTAGCGGTGTCTGTTGGTTCTCTCGTGTTTATTGCTTGCTATTGGATTGAACTTAGACGCTATCGGACTAGGTTATCCTTTGGTTAGGGTTTTATAGTCACGCTGATCGTGCTATTCAACTAAGAATAAGGAGAACACGAGATTAATTCTCGACAATAGATAATTATGGAAATAATTAGAGTGGAGGTTCAAGGATCGATAATGAATTGAAGTGGATGTTAATCGGATTCAAGATATTCCCATAGTGATTTCTCATTTTATTTAGTTGCTAGTTAATTTTAGTTTGTTCGTATAATCAACTTGCAAACCCCCCTTGTTATTAGGTTACTCGACCTTTAAGAGTCATCTCGGTATTGATTCACGCTAGATATTAAACTTGTCCCTGTTTCCCTGTGGATACGAACCTTACTTCCCTTCTACATTTAATTGTAAAAGAGAGTAGGAGAAATTTTATCTTTGGCCGGGTGCGGTGCACACGACACATCCGTGCCCGCCCAAATTTTGGCGCCGTTGCCGGGGAAACGGTGTTACTTGTTGGTAACACTAGAGGATTGAGATTGTTAATGTATCTTTTCGATCTCTTAAGCTAGGAGCAAATCTCAAAAAAAAAAATCTAAACAAAATTTGAATTTGTCATTTGTTTGAGTGATTCGAGGGAGAGGGTTGTGAGTTGAGTTGTGAGATTTGAGTTGGTGTTGTTAAGAAGTTTGAGTTTGACGGATTGTTTGCCATGAGTTTTGAGCATTCGATCTTCGATTTACCCGATTTTCAAATTTCCCCCCTATTTTCAGTATACTTTTTCTTTTAATTGTCGACACATTGAGGACAATGTGTAGTTTAAGTAGGGGGGAGGGTATTCTCATTCTCATGTATCTATGCTGTATATATTACTTTCAATTTGAAAAAAAATGAAAATGAAAAAAAATTGAAAAATAAAAAAATATAAAAAAAAAGTGATGAAATGAAACCCGCTGAGTTGAAAACCCACAAGGGTGGGCGACTCGGGCAAAAATGGGGGCCCGGATAGGTTGAAAACCCGAAAGGGCAACCTATGCAAAAAAGTGGCTTAAATTGAGCGGGTAAGATGGTGAGAAGAAAAAAGAAATGTGAGAAGCTAGGATGAAAACCCGAAAGGGCTCCTAGGCAAAATGAGAGATTAAGAGAGAATTATATACTTTGAAAGCTCATTTGCCGGAGATGGTGTCATAAGGCGCTTTCGGGTTTGGATTGGTTATTTCATCCTTGATTTTGTGAAGATTTGTTTATAATTGGCTTTCACTTTCTTTTGTTGATAAGTGGTGAATTGGAGGTCATTATTGAAATTTAAGTCCTTATCCGGTAAGGATTTAAACTTGCATTGGTTAGCCGATTGTTTTGGGAGTAAGCATGGAATTTATCCCTTTTTGTTATTGTTCCATGGCTTGCTTATATAGATTAGTTGAAGTAGTTTTAAATCATTTTTTGAGGTTTGGGAGAGCTTTAATGTAAGTGTGGGGGAGTCATTGTCCTTTACGTTTAGGTTTTGGGCGGATTTTGTTTAGATGTGATGATGTAGTTGATGGAGAGTGTAGTTTGGTGTCGAAACTTTGGGTGAAGATTTATTTGGTGATCCTCATTTTGAGTTTACTCGAGGTCGAGTAAAGTTCAAGTATGGGGGTATTTGATGCACTCATGTTCTTCGGTGTTTATATGATATTTTGGGTGCACTTTGCTAAGGAGTTCGATCGTAATTGTTGACGTTTGCATATATATCAACCTTAGCCGAAGTTCGGGATTTTGTGAGGTAGTTAATGATAATGTTCTAAGTTTCGAGCTTTTAAGGTGAAATGGTATATTTCGGGAATGCTCGGGAAGTGTAGCATCGTAACGTAATGGCCAATTATCGCAAGGCCTAACCAAGTAGCATCGCGAGGCTTAGCACACTTCATTCCAAAGATCATCGTCAACCTTGAGCCTCCATAAGCAAAGCAAGCCACGACGCTCGGCGGCTCCAGCGCATGCTCGCCCAGCTCCAGCACTCCCACATCGCCCAGCTCCAGCACTCCCGCATCGCCCGGCCTCCAAAGACTCCCGCATCGCCCGGCCCGGCGCTCGCCCACGCCCGGCGCAAGAGCTCGCACCTCGCGAGAATGGTCGCACCTCGCGACTGGCTTGCTCGCACCTCGCGAGGAATCTCGCACGGTGCGACCCGCTTCGGCCCGGATCTTCGGCTCGTGTTGGGAGGCAGAGATCACTCGCACGGTGCGACCGGACTCGCACCTCGCGACCCCCTAGGCCGGTCTAAATGTCGGCCGACTTTTGAGCCTTAGTATAAATACTAAAGTTTGTTTTTGGACCTTGGGGAACACACACTTGAGGAGAGAGAATATCCAACACTCCATTCTTCTCTTCTTATCTTCTCTTTTTAGTTTTTATTTTCTAGTTTAGTTTTGGAGATTTCAATTATGGGATCGGCTATTGCTATGCCGATTGTAGCTTGAAACTTGTTCTTGAACGAGATTAACATGAAGCTTCAAGCATTATTGTGAGATCTTTCCTCTCTATTTAGTTTCTTTGATTATGGTTTAATTTCTATGCTTGCTTTCTATGATTTTTGCATGATTATGCTAGGAATATTACTAGTTTGATTGTGTAATTAATCGATGCTAGATTTAAGAATAGAATCGATTGTTTTATTCTTTTATCAATTGGTAGCAAACTAGGGAGTAACTCGGATGCGGATCGTCTTGGTTATTTCTCGGGGAAATTGAATTAACTGTTGAATGTTTATCGCTTGTATGACGTTAGCGGTCGTTGGTTCTCTGTGTTTATTGTCGCTATTGGATTGAACTTAGACGCTATCGGACTAGGTTATCCTTTGGTTAGGGTTTTATAGTCACGCTGATCGTGCTATTCAACTAAGAATAAGGAGAACACGAGATTAATTCTCGACAATAGATAATTATGGAAATAATTAGAGTGGAGGTTCAAGGATCGATAATGAATTGAAGTGGATGTTAATCGGATTCAAGATATTCCCATAGTGATTTCTCATTTTATTTAGTTGCTAGTTAATTTTAGTTTGTTCGTATAATCAACTTGCAAACCCCCCTTGTTATTAGGTTACTCGACCTTTAAGAGTCATCTCGGTATTGATTCACGCTAGATATTAAACATGTCCCTGTTTCCCTGTGGATACGAACCTTACTTCCCTTCTACATTTAATTGTAAAAGAGAGTAGGAGAAATTTTATCTTTGGCCGGGTGCGGTGCACAACGACGACACATCCGCGTCCTACCAAATTAAGCGCTGTTGTTTAAAGTCGTGAGCCCGACTTAATACCCTTAGCTTAATCTAGGTTTCGAATCACGCTGAATATTAAACTCGTCCCTGTTTCCCTGTGGATACGACCCCTACTTCCACTATACTACCTTAGTGTAGAAGAGAGTAGGAGAAATTTTATCTTTGGCCGGGTGCGGTGCACAACGACGACACATCCGCGCCCTACCAAATTTTGGCGCCGTTGCCGGGGAAACGGTGTTACTTGTTTGTATTTAGTGTGATTTTTGGATGGTATTGCTTGTGCTCTTTGTTTTTGGTTGGCCACTCTCTTGGGGATGGTTGATTGACTCATACTCTATATCTTGGTTATTGTTTAGCTTTAAATATTTATATTAATGGTCATGACTTGGATTAGCTAGGAGTACTACTAGTTGATGTTTGTTGTTGACTTAATGCTAGGTTTTGGATATAATCTGATGTTATATGCTCAACCATGTTGTAGTAAGCTAGATATTAACGATGCATTGCAAGAGTCCTTCTCAATCAATTTTGCAGGTACTTGAAGTGGAGATTGACATGGAACTACCATTGTCACACATGGAGCACAACCCAATGATTAAGCTTAAGGTATTAAGTCGGGCTCACGACTTTAAACAACAGCGCTTCTCGGGAGGCAACCCGAGACCCTTTTTATTTTCTTTCTTTTCCTTTATTTTTTCATCAAATTTCCACCACCACAACAAATTTTCTTTCACCCACCGCCCACCCACTAAAACGAACAACAACACATCTTAATCCGCTTGTAACCAAAATCCACAAAAGAAAACCCGTTGGGAGGACTTCAAATAGCTAGGAGTTGGTACAACTAGAGGGTTGAGATTGTTAATGTATCTTTTCGATCTCTTAAGTTAGGTGCAAATCTCAAGAATTTAAAATTTTGAATTTGTCATTTGTTTGAGTGATTCGAGGGAGAGGGTTGTGAGTTGAGTTATGAGATTTGAGTTGGTGTTGTTAAGAAATTTGAGTTTGACGGATTGTTTGGTCATGAGTTTTGAGCATTCGATCTTCGATTTACCCGATTTTCGATTTTCTCCCCCCATTTTCAGTTTATTTTTTCTTCTAATTGTCGACACATTGAGGACAAGGTGTAGTTTAAGTAGGGGGGAGGGTAATGTATTCTCATTCTCATGTATCTATGTTGTGTATATTACTTTCAATTTGAAAATAAAAAAAAATGAAAATGAAAAAAAAAAGGAATAAAAAAAAAAAAAAAAAAGTGATGAAATGAAACCCGCTGAGTTGAAAACCCACAAGGGTGGGCGACTCGGGCAAAAATGGGGGCCCGGATAGGTTGAAAACCCGAAAGGGCAACCTATGCAAAAAAGTGGCTTAAATTGAGCGGGTAAGATGGTGAGAAGAAAAAAGAAATGTGAGAAGCTAGGATGAAAACCCGAAAGGGCTCCTAGGCAAAATGAGAGATTAAGAGAGAATTATATACTTTGAAAGCTCATTTGCCGGAGATGGTGTCATAAGGCGCTTTCGGGTTTGGATTGGTTATTTCATCCTTGATTTTGTGAAGATTTGTTTATAATTGGCTTTCACTTTCTTTTGTTGATAAGTGGTGAATTGGAGGTCATTGTTGAAATTTAAGTCCTTATCCGGTAAGGATTTAAACTTGCATTGGTTAGCCGATTGTTTTGGGAGTAAGCATGGAATTTATCCCTTTTTGTTATTGTTCCATGGCTTGCTTATATAGATTAGTTGAAGTAGTTTTAAATCATTTTTTGAGGTTTGGGAGAGCTTTAATGTAAGTGTGGGGGAGTCATTGTCCTTTACGTTTAGGTTTTGGGCGGATTTTGTTTAGATGTGATGATGTAGTTGATGGAGAGTGTAGTTTGGTGTCGAAACTTTGGGTGAAGATTTATTTGGTGATCCTCATTTTGAGTTTACTCGAGGTCGAGTAAAGTTCAAGTATGGGGGTATTTGATGCACTCATGTTCTTCGGTGTTTATATGATATTTTGGGTGCACTTTGCTAAGGAGTTCGATCGTAATTGTTGACGTTTGCATATATATCAACCTTAGCCGAAGTTCGGGATTTTGTGAGGTAGTTAATGATAATGTTCTAAGTTTCGAGCTTTTAAGGTGAAATGGTATATTTCGGGAATGCTCGGGAAGTGTAGCATCGTAACGTAATGGCCAATTATCGCAAGGCCTAACCAAGTAGCATCGCGAGGCTTAGCACACTTCATTCCAGCATCATCGTCAACCTTGAGCCTCCATAAGCAAAGCAAGCCGGCACGCTCCAGCCTCCGGCGCATGCTCGCCCGGCCCAAAGACTCCCACATCGCCCGGCTCCAAGACTCCCGCATCGCCCGGCTCCGGCCTCCCGCATCGCCCGCCAGCGCGCTCGCCCACGCCCGGCGCAAGAGCTCGCACCTCGCGAGAATGGTCGCACCTCGCGACTGGCTTGCTCGCACCTCGCGAGGAATCTCGCACGGTGCGACCTCGCTGGCTTGGCCCGCATCTTCGCCTCGTGTTGGGAGGCAGAGATCACTCGCACGGTGCGACCAGACTCGCACCTCGCGACCCCTAGGTCGGTCTAAATGTCGGCTGACTTTTGAGCCTTAGTATAAATACTAAAGTTTGTTTTTGGACCTTGGGGAACACACACTTGAGGAGAGAGAATATCCAACACTCCATTCTTCTCTTCTTATCTTCTCTTTTTAGTTTTTATTTTCTAGTTTAGTTTTGTAGATTTCAATTATGGGATCGGCTATTGCTATGCCGATTGTAGCTTGAAACCTGTTCTTGAACGAGATTAACATGAAGCTTCAAGCATTATTGTGAGATCTTTCCTCTCTATTTAGTTTCTTTGATTATGGTTTAATTTCTATGCTTGCTTTCTATGATTTTTGCATGATTATGCTAGGAATATTACTAGTTTGATTGTGTAATTAATCTAATGCTAGATTTAAGAATAGAATCAGATTGTTTTATTCTTTTATCAATTGGTAGCAAACTAGGGAGTAACTCAGATGCAGATCGTCTTGGTTATTTCTTGGGGAAATTGAATTAACTGTTGAATGTTTATCGCTTGTATGACGTTAGCAGGTCTGTTGGTTCTCTGTGTTTATTGCTGCTATTGGATTGAACTTAGACGCTATCGGACTAGGTTATCCTTTGGTTAGGGTTTTATAGTCACGCTGATCGTGCTATTCAACTAAGAATAAGGAGAACACGAGATTAATTCTCGACAATAGATAATTATGGAAATAATTAGAGTGGAGGTTCAAGGATCGATAATGAATTGAAGTGGATGTTAATCGGATTCAAGATATTCCCATAGTGATTTCTCATTTTATTTAGTTGCTAGTTAATTTTAGTTTGTTCGTATAATCAACTTGCAAACCCCCTTGTTATTAGGTTACTCGACCTTTAAGAGTCATCTCGGTATTGATTCACGCTAGATATTAAACTTGTCCCTGTTTCCCTGTGGATACGAACCTTACTTCCCTTCTACATTTAATTGTAAAAGAGAGTAGGAGAAATTTTATCTTTGGCCGGGTGCGGTGCACAACGACGACACATCCGCGCCCTACCAAATTTTGGCGTCGTTGCCGGGGAAACGGTGTTACTAGTTTGTATTAAGTGTGTTTTTGGGTTGTATTGCTTGTGCTCTTTGTTTATGGTTAACACTCGTACTACTAACAAAGAATCTTTGCATTACGATCCCGAATTAGAATTGACTCTTTTCAGGTGGAGAAACGTTCGCGAGAAAATTTTCAAGAATCATCCTTTAACGTTGAAGTGGAGGAAGAGATGCCTCCGAGAATTGAAACTCGTACCTTGAGGGAGCTCACGGCTCCTAACCTTGATCAACAACCATTGTGCATCTCATTTCCGGCTCTTGATGAAGGCACTACTTTTGAATTAAAGTCGGGGTTGATACACTTGCTTCCTTCATTCCATGGGCTCAATGGAGAAGATCCAAACAAATTTCTTTCGGAGTTTCACGTGGTTTGACCGGCATGAAACCAAGTGGAGCAAAGGATGAACAAATCAAGTTGAGAGCTTTTCCTTTTGCTTTGAAGGATGGAGCTAAAGATTGGTTATATTATCTTCCTCCGATTGCATTTCCACTTGGGTTGAAATGAAGAAGCGATTTCTTGAGAAGTTCTTTCCAACTTCTAAGTCATCAACATTAAAGAAGGAAATCGGCAATATTGAGCGTAAAACACGATGAGTCTTTCTACGAATATTGGGAGAGGTTCAAGAGACTTTGTGCTAGTTGTCCATATCATGGTTATTCGATGAAGACCTCATTTTGTACTTTTACAATGGTTCTTCGACGAAGATGTGCGAATGGTGAATGCTGCTAGTGGAGGTTCTTTCATAAACAAAACCCCAACTGCGGCTAGAGAACTCATTGAAGAACTAGCCGAAGGCTCGAGACAGCCAAGAGAAGATTGAATCATCGTAGAACAAATGTTAAAAGTCCAGGTTCTAGCTCTTCAAAGGTCGAGGATCAAGTACAAGCTCTTACATCAATGATGCGGGAGTTCATGGTAAAGAACAATAGAGTTCAACGAGTAAAAGCTTGTAGAATTTGTTCTTTAGATCATCATACCGATGTTTGTCCTCAAATGCAAGAAGAATTTAGGGAAGAGGTCAAAGCCGTAGGTTTTCAAGGCCAACAAGCATTACGAGACATGATCCCTACTCCTATGCTTCCGAGCAAGGGTGGAGAGATCATCCTAACTTCGATTTGGCAATCAACATCAACAACAACATTATAACGAGGCCACCACCACATCCTTATCCTAGGCCCCAAGGTCAAGACTCGAGCTCTAGCATGTCCACCGAAGGAATGTTAAATGTTTTAACTAAAAATGTGACTAACATGCAGGGGTAACATGGTGCGGTTTCAAGAGGAAACTCGATCGAGCATCAAGAACTTGGAGAGCCAAGTAAGCCAAATTGCGTGAGCCGTAACCAAGTTGAGAGGCTAGGGATTCGGTGAGGTTGCCATACCAAACGGAACTCAACCCTAAAATGAACGTGAGTGCTATCACATTGCGGAGTGGAGTGGAAATTGCAAGCAAAGAGAGGTTGGTGGTTCGAGACCAAGAGATAGTGGAAGAGGTGATCGAGCATGAACCGACAACAGATTGTAAATCATTGCCACCTCAACAAGAGGAGAAAGTCCAAAAATCACCTACTCCACCATATGAACCCGAGCCACCATTTCCCGAGGCATTGAGAGAAACCCGCAATGCAGTAGCGCAACAACGACATTTACGAAGTCTTTCGTAAATGTGAGGTAAACATTCCCCTTTTTGATGTTTTAAATCAAGTACCCAGGTATGCTAAGTTCCTTAAAGAATTGTGTACTTTGAAAAGAAAGCAAAAACAAAAGGGAGTGCAAAAAGTGAAGGCTAGCGAGCATGTCTCGGCTATCTTTCAAAAGAAATTACCTCAAAAGTGCAATGACCCGGGCATGTTTACCATCCCATGTACTATAGGTGACACCATGTTTCCTAAAGCCATGTTAGACTTAGGTGCGTCAATTAATGTGATTCCATATTCATTGTATAAGTCTTTGAAACTTGGCAATTTGAATGAAACGGTGTGGTGATTCAACTAGGCGATAGATCCAATGTTTATCCTAGGGGTAAATTAGAGGATGTGTTAGTTAAGGTTGGGAAATTGCAATTTCCGCTGATTTTTATGTTCGGAGATGGAACACCGATAAGCATGCCGCCCCAATCCTTTTGGGACGACCTTTCTTGAAAACATCTTGCACTAAAATTGATGTTTGCGCTGGTTCTTTGACCATGGAATTTGAGGGAAAGGTAGAGGCATTTGATATAAATGATCCTAAGCTTCTACTTAAGGATGATAGCTCACTTTGCTCTATTAACATTGTTGACTCTGTTTTGCATGATGCTCTTGATATTGAGCAGGTTGATGAGTTGATGAATGCTGATGAGGTCTTGGTTGAGGATTGTGTGCCTCCTACTAACGTGCAAGTTATGGTGCCCGAGTCGAAAGAGCGGAAAAAGCCTCCTGACTTACCACCTTGTTTTGAAACTGTACCACTAACGATGCATTGCAAGAGTTCTTCGGAATCTGTTTTGCAGGTACTTGAATTGGAGGTTGACATGGAGCCACCATTGTCACACATGGAGCACAAGCCCAATTATTGAGCTCAAGGTACTAAGTCGAGCTAACGACTTTAAACAACAGCGCTTCTCGGGAGGCAACCCGAGACCCTTTTTATTTTCTTTCTTTTCCTTTATTTTTTCATCAAATTTCCACCACCACAACAAATTTTCTTTCACCCACTGCCCACCCACTAAAAAGATCCACAACCAATCTTAATTCACTTGTAACCAAAATCCACAAAAGAAAATCCGTTGGGAGGACTTCAAATAGCTAGGAGTTGGTACAACTAGAGGGTTGACATTGTTAATGTATCTTTTTAGTGGGTGGGCAGTGGGTGAAAGAAAATTTATTGTGGTGGTGGAAATTTGATGAGAAATAAAGAAAAAGAAAGAAAATAAAAAGGGTCTCGGGTTGCCTCCCGAGACCCCTTTTATTTTCTTTCTTTTTCTTTATTTCTCATCAAATTTCCACCACCACAATAAATTTTCTTTCACCCACTGCCCACCCATGCACGTATAAAGTGTGTTGTTCCTTGTGCTGATCAAGCATTGACAGACTTCAACAGCAAACACGTAATTGCAATTCATGAACTCCTATTTTCATTAATATCAGTGTTGGTGATTGCTTTGTTTTGATCAAATTTATCATATTTACGAGTGCAGAACACGGACTATAAGCTTGAACGTCCTCGAGATGTATGCCTTCGTGAGAAAATTCAAGTGGGTTGTTATCGTATCCATTGCAACTTCACTGCTAAGCCTGAAACAAAACCCCTCGAGGATGGGGATTTTTCAGTCAAGTACTTTTTTACTGATGCGGACGATAATTCTGGTAGTACCATTACCCTTATTTCGTACTCTCTCTTGGATGGTAAGACTCATACACTTGCTCTTAAATCTTAATTGTTGTCTTATATTGTATATAAACAATTTTTTTCCTCAATCATATGTTCCTATTGTTTTGTTGCCAAATGATCATTCTCTTACCCATATGTTAACCGTAACTTTTCACGTGTGTATCTAAATTTTTCCATGCTTGTTTAACAAGATCTCACAAAAAATTTTGTAATATGCAAATGGGACATCCATTGGCTTAAGAGGAAACATTCGTATGAATTTAACAAGACCGGACATGATAATGTTTTGTTATATATACATAAAAAAAAATGTTGTGGAAGTTGACGAATTTTGTTTTTAAAAAGTTACTTTGCAATTATTCTTTGAACGGATGAGTATTTCTATAGAAAGGGTATCTACTATATAGTTGACATACAGTGCATACATATGTATTATTATTTTTATCCAATACATAGCTTGTAGAGCTTCATGCACGTGCCAAAAAATTTGTTGTCGGGTTGAATGACAATTTTTTAGCTACAAAGAAAATCTGTCGCTTAAGTATTGGAGATGGCTTAGCTACAATTCTTTTTATCTGATCCCTTTTATGTGAATCATACAGATGGGGAAGTCGAGTTTGGCTGTGAGATGTGCCCACGTCGGATCTGGCATCCTACCGCCTGATTCAAGGAGGACTTATACAATACTCAGCACCAATGATAGTGACATGGAGAATGCTGAAAATATGTACCTTGGGTGAAGAGTTGGGCTATGATGATGTTTCCTGTTGAATATTGGCTTAGAATTTGTGAACTCTTACAAGTCAAATCTGCTAGAAAGCAACCTATGTTGATACTTTGTTAAATACGAGTACAATCATGTAATAATATAAAGTTATTTGCCATTAATCTCTATATATTCATTTAGGGCTTACCTAAGACAGTTAAGTTATTTGCCATTAATCTCTATATATTCATTTAGGACTTACCTAAGACATATGTTTAAAATCCGCAGTCTAAATGGCCTTTGCAATAGTGAAGTCTGTAAATTGTACCTTGAGCAGAAAAGAGTTGAGACGATGCTTTGTCATTGGCTGAAAAAGTTTGTGGAACTCACATTTTGTGATGACTCTGTGGGAGAGATATAAATATATACTTCTTCTGTTATTGAAATTTCATTTCTTTTTATTATTTTGACAGGAGTGGAAATTTTATTTCTTGAAGTATGTAAGTAATGCAGTTCGGACTATATACTTATTAGGATGATCAAGTTTTCCTAGCACATGATTGTAGGAGTTCTTAGTGTTGGTGTATGTATTTTGAGCTATTTCCTAGCACCTGATTGTGTACAGGGGCGGGGCTTGGCAGGCGCAATCTGCGCGACGGCACAGGGCCCCGAGGCGTCGGGGGCCTCCGATTATTACGATAATTATATACAACTTTTTGCATATTTAAATCATGTGGTCACTCATGTCGTAGTGGTTTTTTAGAATGCAACATAACATTGTAAAACTGTCATTGATCACAGGTTCGAATAACAAGAGGTTATCTTTTTCACTCCTTCAAGGATGTTTTTGGTACCACCATTAATGCATAGATTAATGGGTTTTGCTCTCTTTATCATAACCCACTGAACTAAAATTACAATTCCCACAACCCTGTCATAAATATTTGAATTAATTGGGAAAATATTTTTGTTGTCAAGCATTAATACAGTATAGCGTTGGTTTGTCATTGATTATCGATTTGATTAATTTGTGTTCTTTTACATTTTTCCAGATTTGGGTGGTGTTTTTTTTCCAGATTTTGTGGCTTACAATATTTTTATTAATGTTTTTATTATTCATTACCTTGGTATTTCAACTACATAGGTTGATCTTTAAATCATGCATTTATCTCTTACTTCTACATTTTATGGAAGTTAAGCTTGATTGAGGGCCCACTTTTATCCTAATCGCGCAGGACCTCGCTAACATTTGCACCGCCCCTGATTGTGTAGGTGTTTCAAACCCTTCATAGAAGGTATCTACTATGTCTATGATGCTTATGAGATAGTATTAAGATGTATTTTACATCTTGCAATTAATTAAATATTTAATTATCAAAATTAAAAAAGAAAATGGTTAATGTTTGGATAAGGTAGGTTGGAGTAATGGTGGGAAGTTTATGTCATTACCTTGTATTCTCCTAAAATTAGTATCCCTTCCATAGGAGAACAAACTGCTAATACTTGCATTTTTGACGGTCAAATTGATTACTCCGACCACTTGAACAAATATGTAGCTCATATCATGGTAACCGAGGTTGTTTGTGAATAGACTTTTGTCGGGATTGACCAAAGAAGTTTCGGTTGAGAAAGAAAGAAATATGCTGATCAATGAGGCTATAGATTTGTCAGAAAGGGATTAATCTTGAAGAAGGCTCAGTTGTGATGCTTAATATATACTTCGTACTTAAATTGCTCAAATTCTTTGTACAACTGTTTATAGTTTTGCAAACTACTTGGGGCTTGTTTTAAGACATACAAAGATTTTTTGAGTCTATACACTATTGCTCAATCTAGTGTTGCTTGACAACTCCCCTTGTCCTTTTACATCCTGCCACGTACTCAATCTAGTGTCGCACTAGCTTTTCATTGACCTTGAGAACGAAGAAAAAAAGGTAACAAAGAGAAGAAGAACAAAACTAAGACTACTATTTGAGGACGAACTAAAATAGGAATGAATATTATTTAGTGTCACATAGAGTACTAAGTGCAACTTTAAAATTGACTTTGAGAAAAAGCTTGTAATTTTTGTTTGAAATCTACTATTATCTTTAAAAGGTGTGGGAGCATTGAAGGTCGCCAAATGTGCTTTCATACCTCCAAATTAGACCTGGTTATAGGGCGGGCCAGATCAGAGTCGGTGCGGGTCAGAAGAAGGGTCGGGCCATATAATGGTCGTCTTGAAGAGGGTTGGCGGGTCAAAGAGGGTTGCGAGTCAACAAAGGGTCGATGATGGGTGGGCCACTAAACGAATTAAGGAAAAAGGAGAAACGTGAAAGCCATAAGTAAAGGTAAAATCAAATATACACATATACTTTTTTTTATCATAACTTTTTTATTTTGAAAATTATTGGGCTATCATTCCGACCTTTTATTGGACCGGTCCACCAAAACCCTGTCTAATAAAAGCCCTTTTAATTTCCCTCTAACCCACATTACCCAATGGGTTACCTTGCCCAATAACCAGGTTTACTCCACATAGCGCCGTGTTTAACTAACATAACAACTATTTAATTATGTAGTGATTAAAAAAATGTGTAAAAATTTCACGCCAAAGAGGAGCAATCGCATTACAATAGCTGTCAATGGTGTTGGGTCGTACTCAAGGCAGAATACTTGACAGTTCAAAGACCTGCACTGCACAGCATCTATTGGATGGAAAGCAGATGGTACACACACGCAGCAACGCTATCAGAGGGCTGCACACCGAACTTTGCTTTAAGCCTGTACACAGATTTGATTCATGAGCGGAGATTAAGACAGGTAGCCGTAGCAGTGAAGCAGTCACAAGCATCAAAGCTAGGCCAAGTAAAGCAGACAAAATTTATAATAACAGTCCGTGGCATAGTTCGAAAATGCGGTTTCAGTCACAATCGAAAAAACAGTCACGGTGATGCGGGAACGGGGAAGATGGATTGTTGTACCGCCAAATATCGGCTCAGACCATGAGATTTCCCTCGAACCCGCCTAACACGGTTTTTTTTACCCCTTTACGATGCGGGTAGTATCGGTTCGATAGATTTTAAAACCTTTATGACGCGGGCAATAGGATACGGTGCAGCCTTGTTTTGACACCGTGGTCCGTGGTAAATTTGGTCAAAGACATAAGACAGGTAGCTATGTCTCGTTGATTCTTTGGTGTTAGCAGGAAAGTTAATTTCATAGGAATGACACATAAGGGACACATATCATGGCTACATCTGCTAGGAAAGTGAACTGGTTCTTTGCATGTTACTTTGCAAAAAAAGAGAGGGGGGTTCTGAACATTTTTTAGGCTTCTGAGTTCTGAGACACCATCAATATTTCAGATTTTCAGCAGACTGTTATTTGATCATGAAGAGAAGAGAAAGCATAACATTTGAGTGATCTCAGAAGCACAGTAGTCTAATCGTGCAATTGCATTCTAGCTGTTGTCTTGACAGTTACACTGAGAACGATGTACTCAGAATTGAAACAGAAAGCCAAGCATGTTGGGGGAATTGAAATCAACTGTCGTCAGTCTCGTGTTATTAGTAAACTATAACATGACAAGTTGGTAATTAAGTGATTATAAACCAGTAAATCACTCTAAGGAGAAGAGGAGAACAATAGAACTAGTTTTGATAGACTATAAAATCAGAAAGTGATACTGTTTGTGGGAATTGCACCTTTCGAGATCCCCTTGCAACTTTCAAGCAAGGCGTATGTACTGCACAATCAATTCAATAACATATTTTTCATCTATGTCTTAGTTCTTACCCAATGCTTCATTTTGCAGAAACCTAAATAGTGAATAGTGCTACTTATATCAAGAAGCTTCATTTACATACAGCAACAACACTTTATGAATGATATAGTCAATAATAGTTGTTATTTTAGGTGCATTTCTAAGTCTCATTTAGCCTAGTTTAGAGCATTTAGGACTAATTCTTGCATCATTTTGGCTTCTTTTAGTTCTATGGCACTTCACGAGGTATTTTGTGGTGTTTGAGTTAATTTTCAGGTTAATCAAGCATATTGAATATCTTGTGACGAGTTGGGGATGCATGATCATAGGCTGAAGCAGGTCAACACGAACGTGTCATATGTGACACGGCTGTGTCATTTCCTTGGATCACGAAGAAACGCCACTGATCTTAGCTTTCTATGGCGACACGTGCGTGTCAATCTTGACACAGCCGTGTCAATCTTGACACAGCCGTGTCACCCTCTTCTCAGCATATCAGTTTGAAACTGATATTAGCTTCCCAGGGCAATTCAACACGCACGTGTCATATGTGACACGACCGTGTTGCTCCTTTTTTCCCAAGTCAAGAACTTTTCATTATACGACTGATATATATCAGGTCGACACGCCCGTGTCATAGTTGACACGACCGTGTCGACCTGCTTTGTTGTTCTATTATTTTAGGAAACTATAAATACCTTCTTAGTTAATTTATTTCGGTACTTAGGTTTTACTAGTTGTTGGACCGCGCGCTATCGCGCACGGCCCCAGAAGAAAGCAAAAACTACTATGAATGGCTTAATGCAAATATTGGTGAAATGAATTAAAAGCAGTGGAAATTATATGAACATGTAGGCAAGCTAATTAAGCTATCAGATCAGATTACATAAATGCTTTGTTAGTCCAAATAGTTTGTGGGTTACAAAACATGCTCAAGGTCTTGTGCCTTCTCTAAAATGTTGTCCAACTACTATATCTATTACAAGCACCATATCATGCCTAGCAGCAAAATAGAGTAGTTTATATTAGGCAGTCGTTAAATTGAGAGGACACATTTTGTTGAATTACATATATGTATATTGTTGAATTACAAAATCAATAAGGGTCTTTGCCAGGAACAAGGAGTCATGTGAGCCTTTATGTTCCTCTAAAACACCCTTGGATCATTGTTATATAAAAGTATTAACCATGCTATAGTAACAAAAGATGCTAGGCTGATCGTGAGTAAAGGTTCTCTCCATCCGACTATGAAAATGATTGCAGATTACTTTTATTTGAAGATCAACTCGATTTCCACAGTCATCAGTATAGTTGTGGATGGATTATTCTCCGAGGTCCCAACTGCTTCTTCAACTTCAATTTCCCCTGCAAAATAAGAAAAGATAGGGCTTGAATTGCAAGATAAAAATAAAAATACAGAAAAGCGTAAATAAGGTATCATCACCAATAATATCATTAAAAAAAAGCAAGTTTCATCAATTCTACCTCCATTCTACTCTCTTTTCTTGCGTTCCTTCTCTCATGTTTCTTTCTCCTCATATTTCTCTTTTCCGCAAATAACTTTCCTCCAAAAAATCTGCTCCCATTGAGCAAAAGCAAAGCCACAAAACAAACAAAGTCTTGAAAAGAAATAGACTCCTCCTCTAACGCCAAGCTGGAACAAAAATAATAAAAAATGGAAGCCGATATGGCAACTTTCTCGCCCTCTTAGCTTCCATCCACAACCATGGCAATAAACTTGCCCTCTTAGGTATAAAACAAAGAGGACAACTACACTACTCAAGGCTTATATCATAGACAATGAAGGCAAATCCTAGTTAATTGCCCTCATTGCTTTCCTTTATAGAGAATCATTTATTGGACAATAAAGACAATTTTGCATTGGTCGCCCTCCTTGCTCCTTTCTCCACTTCTTTTTTGATACATTTAGATTCAACTTGCACTATGTACGTTTCAAACATGTAAATGAAATATTTGCAGAAATATAAAATTATTGTATAAATTAACAAAATCTTTACATTAAATATAAATTGTCATAATTACAATAGAACTACAAAAACAATTACACAGGTTCGAATCAACTTTTTACAATCTTACATGTCCCTTCAAATGCTAATCCTCTAGTGCCCTTGTTTGAAACCTGTAAAAGAAGATGGAACATTCATTAGTCCATCAACCACCAATTGTAAACGCATCAGGGGATTTCTCAAAAGGATCTTCTACTTAAGTGCTTAAAAAAATCAAACCATGCTACAAGCCTACAAGAACTAAACCATGATTGAGCAGAAGTACATTATGATGATGATTTGGATGAAAGGTCAAGTTTCATGGATAATACCTACTATAACATAACTACAAGTAATAAAAAGATTTTTGAGTTTTGACTTTACTTTTATGCATGGCAAGTTATTATGACTAATTGGTTTTGTTCTTTGCTTTTGTCTCTAGCATGGCAGTAAACAGATGTACCAATTTTTTTGGAGCCACACTACAGCAGACTGTTACCCTAACCACTGGAAGATAACAAAAGCAGTAGCAACAAATTCATGGTTTTCTCAATCTATATGCTCAGGGTCATCAAATTTGTCATAATTCCATTATTTTCCTGCTTAATATCCTCATTGCGCAAATTCGTACATTTTTTTAGCGGTGAGAGAGGGGAAAAAAGGTTAAACCATGCGCAATTATTGAATTTCATAATTCAATTTCACCATATTTTTTGTCCTGATTTCCTGGAAATTCCCTCAAATGGTCACTGAATACCTAATTTACTCCTATATATCCCATAAACAGAAAAAATGATAAAAAAATTGCCCGTATTCAATATTCGTGCATGATGTATGATCTATCATTCCACGAAAACGGGTAAGTGGCAGATGCATCTCAACCTAGTATTCATATACGTAAGAATCACCTATTGACGATGTGAAAACAAATCCAACATCGTACCTGATTTTAAATTCCAGAACACCAAAATAATTGTTGTTTTTATCGTGAGAAAGGGGTACAATCTCAATGAACAACTTTTAGGTAAAAAAGTTCTAAAATTTAATGTGAGATGAGGCAAAATTATGTCTCTCATGGTGATCTGCAGTACAAAGTTTAATCAAGTTTCATAAGATTGGCTGGACAGAATGATGCAGATGTACAACAATGTTAATAGAAAGGAATATAGTAATGAAGAAACAAAGATTGAACAACAGATCGTCATATAACCTCGAGAAAGAGGTCTACATTCACAAAGTATTCCTCAGCCAAAAGCACAAAATGAGGGAAACATATGGCATACATCTCAAGAGTTACAGAAATGAACATCTGCTTTAAGCTAACTTTCCGAAAATGGAAAACTGAAAATATAAAAATTAGCACTATGAACGTAAAAAAAACTGCCCCTCTTAAAAAACAAATGCGTATAAGGATATGCAATGATCATGCCAAGTAATAACAACAAGACACAATGAATAATGGTGAAGCGATAAACAGGGAAACTCCTATAATGCAACAATGAATCAAGCAGCTCCCTTCTGTTTGAGCGTTATCTTATCCCTAGGGAAATGCCTTGTGTTTTACTCCTTATTCTGATGTAACCGCTGAGTTTGCCATCTGATTGATTCTCACTAAGGGAGTGAGAGGAGTGTCTACACCCCTGCTCACACCACCACCGGCACACACACACTCCCCGCCCACCCCCCGCACACACAACCCTACCCCCTCCCCACAACTCTGCCCCGTGCAGACACCCTTTCCCACCCCCTACTCACATAACCCATCCCTGTCCCGTTCATAGCATAATAGATATTTCAGTTATACAAATCAAGCAATTGCTATCACTCTAAACACAAATGGCCAAACCTAAACCTATCAATACTGTCAAAAACCCATCAAGAATGTAGAGTAAAACAATAATATACATGTTTGTGCCCTGAATCTAGATAAACATAAAAACAAAGAAATATGTGAACTACAAATATTTGGGGCAATAGTTATTGAATAAAACTTACAGTAATTGCTACACACCCTATCAATTGATTTAACATCAATATGTCTCATAGCTTACACTACAAGTCTACAACATATGCCCACTTTCACTTTTGTTTTAAAGGAATATCCTAATCTACTAACCCAAAGCATCTCCTTATTAATCTAACAAGACAGAGGCATTCTCATGCAATGAATTTGGTAAAGCTAGCATTAATATCATTCAACTTTAAATGATTGTCTTTCAACCAAAAATCACTTCTACATAACCCAGCCAACATCATTTAGAGGCTATCTGTTTCCATCGTCTTTTCCAAAAGGTAACTGGTCAACCTAATATTACCTTTCTCATCCAGCAATATCTATGGAACTCTTTGAATTTCATGCATTCTAATAAACTCAACCTCCAGATCATCATATTAATTATGGTTTACTCTAAGCATTCAATCGAAATTAGGTTCATATCATCATATTCTAAACAAATTGCATTAGTCGAGCAACAATTTTACAGATATTAGTACAGAAAAGAGAAGGAATTGCATCAATCAAATTTCAGTCGACAAATTTTAGGATAACGTAGATTCAAACTCGCTCAATCAACTTTGCAATTTCATCAAAAGATGAAAGTTGATATTCATAGTGTCAATCGAAAAAAAAATAATAAATTAGATTAAAAAAGGAGTCAAACATGCATCTACAACATATTCAATCCAGGTATAATTACTTCGCAATTTCGCATAATTCCAATCGCTAGTATTTCGCATAATTCCAATCGATAGTATTATCATAATCATCTTTCTAATTGATTATATCTCTCTTAGCTAGAGGGCTGAAAAGAAGAGGTATATAATACATAAGTTTCTCAAATGAAAGAAGTGAAACCGGAACTTCATTTCACTAGTGGAAAAAAGGCCAAGGGCTGCGGTCAAAAGAGCCCTAAGGGCTGCGTTTTTGGCCAACAGCCCTTTCTGTAGCAGCCCTTCAATAGAAAAGAAGGGCTGCGGTTTTTAACCGCAGCCCTTCACAACGAACGGCTGCGGTTCAGGCCAAAAACGCAGCCCTTCTTAGCTCGAAGGGCTGCGTTTTCGGCTTAAACCGTAACCCTTCTTTAAGTGAAGGGTTGTGGTTTTAAGGCGAAAACGACCCTTCTTTAGTTGAAGGGCTGCGGTTTAGGCTTAAAACCGCAGCCCTTCGTATTCCTATGTTTTTTTTAAAAAAAATAAATCTGCCCTGCATGCCCACCCCTGCACTCCCCCCCCCGCCCCGCCCCGCACGCCCCGCCCCCCCCCCCACCTCCCCCCACCCCAAGTACACCCCTGCACACCCCCCCACCCCACCCAAGCCCCCCCCCTTGCCCACCCCTGCCCCCCCTGACCCACCTTAGCCCCACCCCCTTCACTCCCCCGCACCCCCACCCCACCCCACCCTCCCGGCCCCTCCACCCATTGCTTTGTCACCACCCCGAAGACCCAACCCGGCCCATAGCTTGACCGCCAATCACCACCATGGTGGCCCCCCACCCCACCCCCAACCCAAAACCTCCCTTCGACACAAAAAAAACCGATCAAATTGCAATAATATATGACAAGTTTTTGAACGTAATAATTAACTTTAAATATGTATATTTAATAATGTAAAAAGTGTACATAGAATTGATACAAACTAGTAGATGTAGCTAATTATATCACGAATTCCACCAAAATGTATCATAAGCAATCATCACAAAGGTGGGACGCCAACTTATCCCGAACTTCATATAATTCGTCTGTGGTGAAGGCCCTCAAACTTGGTGTGTTATTCATATAAACCTTGCTAAACAACCAAGGAATAAACACATAATATAAGAATTCAATCATTTACCGTAGTTAGTAGTTCTAAAAATGACGAAATTCAATCAAAAATAAATGCAAGCCTAAAACTCTACACACTAGTTATATTATACCTCATATTATCATATTCAAAAAGAAAATGGAGTTAAATGACTCGAGAAACAGGAATTGGATGCGAAAAGGTAAAAATAGGCCTAAAATCACATTTATGTTCCCGATATACAACCAACAACAAATGCAAGCCTAAGAATCTACACAATAGTTACATTATACCTCATATTATCATGTTCAAAATGAAATTGGGGTTAAATGACGCGATAAGTACGAATTGGACGCGAAAAGGCAAAAATAGGCCTAAAATGCCCTTTTCGTTCCCAAAATTCAACCTACAACAATTGCAAGCCTAAAAATCTACACAATAGTTACATTATGCCTCATATTATCATGTTCAAAATGAATTTGGGGTTAAATGACTCAATAAGTACGATTTGGAAGCGTAAAAGGCAAAAATAGGCCTAAAAATGACATTTTCGTTCCCAAAAATATGCATGTGCTACTTTGGTTTCTAAACCAATTAATACCTATTACCAATCGATCTAATCTAAACTAACATATACTAATAAGTTACATACCTTTTGAAGATGATCGACGTTAGTGCAATGGTTGACGATATCGAACATGTACCTCAGCACATAATAGCCACATGCAAGTCCATCATCTTGTTGCGGACACTAAATGTTCACCAAAGGATGCATCCAATGACATTCATGTTAGATGTGTAGTATGTGGCTAAAAGTGTTTCTATATAAGGACAAATAAATTAGTCATGTTACCTCGACTGATATCCAAACAGGAGCTTTTGGTGCTCGAAGTCCTGTTGCACTAATATGCTTCATCACACTACATCAATACATTATTATAAGATTAGATGTACTAACTATTTATATATATAAAGATGATGAATAATGTGTAATATTAATAAGTGCGCATATATTGAGTTTCGATTAGGCTACCTATTTAACAATGATTTGATTAGTAAGGACCGTGGTGGTTGTCGACGCAAAGAATCAAAGTGGTAGACTTCGTTACGTGACAAACATATCGCAAGCAGTGTCCAATGAGCCCTACAACAAGAAAATATAGTTATTATTAATAGTAGAACAATTAATAGGTCAATTTAATTATCGAATAATTAAAGTAAAGCGAGTTTAACAAGCATACTTTTCAATATAAGGAACAAGAATGATCTGATGATATCCAAAACGAGATGATGCTTTGAAACTCATATCGAGATACTCTTTCACTTCGACTAGGTGTAATATCACTGGTCGGCTGGCTAGGGATGGTCGCGTCTGAGGAGCCTTCGTGTGCGCATATACACATGTTTGCAGCCCTTAAGGTGTGTAGATTTCAAGTCATCTACACAAATCAGGCAGGGTTGTTTTCCTCTAGTCTTATACCCAGATAAGTTCCCATAAGCTGGATAATCGTTCATAGTACAAAAAAGCATGGCACACAGAGTGAACATCTCATTAGCATACGCATCAAATACTAACACTCCTTCGTTCCACATCTTCTGTAAATCTTCAACAAGCGGCTGGAGGTATACATCTATGTCATTTCCAGGTTGTTTGGGCACCGATATAAGAAGCGACAGCATCATGTACTTGCGTTTCATGCACAACCAAGGAGGCAAGTTATAAACCACTAAAATTACTGGCCATGTACTATGCTGCGAACTGAGATTGCCAAAAGGGTTCATGCCATCCGTACATAATCCAAGCCTCCGATTCCTATCCTCATTACCAAATGCCTTATGCACCCTGATAATACTTTTCCACTCAGGCGAATCAGCCGGATGCTTGAGCAGACCTTCTTTCTTCCTACGATCTGCATGCCACCTTAAATTCTTCGCATCTCCTTTAATTGAGAACATGCGCTTAAATCTAGGTATTATGGGTAGATACCACAACACCTTAGCTGGTGGTCCTTCACTACCTCCAGCTCCTTCACGCTTGTACCTCGACAATCCACAACGTGGACACTCATGTAAATGCTCATACTCATTACGATAAAGCACACAATCATTAGGACAAGCATGTATCCGCTCGTACTCTAAACCGAAAGGACACATCAGTTTCTTCGCATAATAGTATGACTTTGGCAGTTCATTTCCATCAGGGAGCATATCAGCTAAAACTTCCAACAACGATGTGAAACTAGAATCCGTCCAACCAGCTTTCAACTTAATGTTGAACAGTGTTATCACCGCGGAAAGTTTGGTGTACTTTGTACAACCTGGATACAACGACTTTTCAGCAGCCTCAGACATAGACTCAAAAATACGAGGTCGTTTACACGACTGATCTTCAACCTCGTGTATCATCTCGTCTACCCGATCCCTATCATCATCTGCAAACTCATCATCCCAATTCTCATCCCCTAACTCATCATCCTTCTTTTTTTCACATACATCGTTCATTACTCTAGAGCTTCCTATATACTTCCCCTACTCACCATGCCAAACCCATACGTGGTATTGAGGTCTAAACCCACGGCGAAAGACATGCTTCCTAACCACATGTATACTACTAACCTTGCTCACATTTCTACAATCGACACAAGGACAATAAAAGTCGACGGCTCCAGAGGATGTTTGATATTGTAATGCAGTTGTACAGAATTCCGAGACCCCTTTCACAAACTCAATCGATTCATGACTATCATACATCCAAGTACGATCCATCTCATTCAAGAAGACCTCTAATAATTAAACACAACCATTCATTATAATGCATCAATCATTATTTAAGTACATACACTCACATATTCAAATCACACACGTATAGAGCAAGCTAAGATAGTGACATGTTCAATTGTATGCATGCGTAGAAGGTCCTTATCACTCCAACCTAACCCCATCCTTGGACGTCTAATCTCACTAGTGAATATATGCCCAACTTTTCAATTCTAAGGAAAATCCGGCAACATTTCCCTCTGAGTTCTCCAAGTACACAATGTAGATAATTGCTTATCTACATATGTACCGAGAGAACAACGTAGAGAAACGATAAGCCAATAATTTCCTCGGAATTGAAAAGAAGACACACATTCACCACCTAAGTGAGATCAAACGTCCAAGAACGATCCCAAATGGGGACTATTCAAGACTTACTCCTAATGAGTAAGTCTTGAACGGTATCTAGGCATATGATAACGATTCAAACAACTTGTAGATTTCATAGCTAAACTACATTGTGTTTTCATACAATCTCATATCAAGAAATATACATACACTACACAAACCCTCCGAAATTCCCATCACCGGTACGAATTGGACACGAAAGGCGAAAATAGGCCTAAAATGACCCGAGAATCGGGTCACATGGCAATGGAATGTCCATCGGCCGGTAGCGGCGGAGTTGGGAACTTGTTATAAATGTGGAGAGCACCGGATGGGCTTTCGATTGCCATGTGACCCGACTCTCCACATTTCGCAAAGCCCCACCACCACCGCCACTACCGCCCCCAACCGCACTCCCTCATTGCCATGTAGGCGTAAAATGACCTTTTCGTTTCCGAAATTCAACCAACAAAGATGGAAGCCTAAAAATCTACACAATAGTTACATTATACCTAAGCCCTCCCCCACTCCCCGCCCAAAGATCCCTGACCCCTCCCCCACCCCCGCCCAAAGATCCCCAAACCATCCCCCACCCCCGTCCGGCCTCCCCCAACCCTCTCCCACCCCTGCCCCTCCCCACCCCCGCCCAAAGATCCACGCCCCTCCCCACCCCCGCCCACCCTCCCACCCCCCCCGCCCCTCCCCCACCCCCGCCCAAGATCCACAGCCCTCCCCACCCCCTGCCAGCCCTCCCCCACCCCCCGTCCAACCTCCCCCACCCTCCCCAAAGCCTCCCGCCCCTCCCCCCCACCCCGGTATCCACAGTCCTCCCCACCCCCCGCGCGCCCTTCCCCCACCACCTTCCCAATACCCCCCACCCCTATCCACCCTCCCCCAGCCCTCCCCCACCCCCTACAATCACCTTGTTTTCACTCATACAAGCACATTTTACAACAAAAAATAGAAGTTGATTTCAAAATCCAATGAAATTAAACAAAAATTAGAGAAATGTAAATGAGGAGAGAGAGTGAGAGGGGATTTACCGAAAGAGAGTGAGAGAAGGGATGCTCCACAAAGAATGTTGTAGTGGAGGAGAGAAGAGAAGAAGGAGCGCAAGGTGGTGCAGCTGCGTGGTGGTGGAGCACCGGTGGTGGCGTCAATGCAAGTGGAGGAGAGAATGAACCAATGCGTGGTGGTGGAGCACCGGTGGTGGCATCAATGCGGTTGGTGCGTCGTCGTGGCGGTGCGCGCGCGGTGGTGCGTGAAATGCGTGGTGGTGGCGCACTGGTAGTGGGTCAATGTGGTGGCGGAGGTAGGGTTTCGCGCAAGGAGAAGTTCGCTTGTGAATTTTGTCTAAGGGAGGGAAATTGAAATGGGGGTACTGTATGTATGCGCGCAATTTGAATAAAAAAAAAATGAAAGTGAAGGGCTGCGATTAGCCCAAAAACCGCAGCCCTTCATAGCCTAAAAAACGCAGCTCTTTATACAGTACGAAGGGCTGCGTTTTCTTGTTAACCGCAACCCTTCACTAAAAGGGTTGCGGTTTCCTTTAAAACTGCAGCCCTTCATACAAGAAGGGCTGCGTTTTTACAAAAACGCAGCCCTTCTAGCGCAGCCCTTCCTTTTTTTTCCCCTTGTGTTTTTAAAGAAAGGAATTGCATTGCAGAAAGTTGAAACCAAGTTGCCCTATCTCCATCTCTTCCTCCCTCTTATCTCAGCTTCTCATCTTCACCTCTGCATTCTTATTTAGTCTCTCTCAACCTCTGCTTGGCGCTTGCTCCCTCTTTCACTCTACCTATCACGCTTATTTAATTATATAGCTGTGAAAATTTAAAAATTCTCGCCTACTGTCTCCCTCCTCCTTTCCAACCAATATGTTTAGCAAGTTTTAGGAGATGATGTAATAGTGTTCTTTATATCTTTCTTAATTACAGTTAAATATAGTCTAAGTTATGACTATCTCTTCCTCCCTCCTCTTTCTCTTATCTTGACCCTCATATTTTTTTCCCTCTCCCCTTTACCATCACCCCATCTTGATTTCTCCTCCTCTATCCATCTCACTCTTCTCTTATGTATAAATTGACCTTTTCACCTTTTCTTTCTCTTTCTAGCAATTATTATTATTATTATTATTATTATTATTATTATTATTATTATTATTATTATTATTATTATTATTATTATTATTATTATTATCATCATCATCATCATCATCATCATCATCATCATTTATTATTATTCCTAATTTGTGCATTGACGTGTAACGTAGCTTGATTATTCCCCTCCCCCTTCTTTTGTCCCTCTCACTCCAATAGAGTCTTCCTACGTTGTTTTTGTTTTCAATCAAACAAATCCTACTCTAAAGGTGTTCTCGTAAATGACAAATTTTTATCACTTTCTCAACTACACTCTAAAATTGGTACTAATAAACCTTTAAACCTTTGAGTAGAAAGTACCAAATTTGCCAAAAGTTCATATATGTTGTTAGTTCCCTTCAAAGTTTGAACAAAATCTCTTCCTGAATCAACCATTAGTACTAATAAACCATTAAAATATAAAAGTAGGTTAAAATTTGGTTCTTCCTCCCTAAATAGGGTGTGATGTTGATATAAGAATGCTTTTCAGGTCCTTTAACCCTTTTTTGAATTCTTTAATAACACTTCTAGAATTAGCTGTCCTGAATCTCACCCTCATCCCACCCCCTCTCATTGTTAAGCTTTTACTCAAATAATCTGCATAATGAGCAGATGAAAAATGTCGCTTCATCAGTGACATCATTGCAGGAAGAGAGGGGGGGCGGGGAGAAGGATACACATTATCAACAATATGACTTCTCTCAGATATGTTTGGAATCCTCGAGTGAAAGTTTTCTCTAGAGTCTTGAACTTAGCAGGCTACATTATCATTATCAAATGCTCACTGTAAGACACCAAGCAGGCATTAGGCAAGCAACCTATATACTATAGTTTTGTAGGTCAAAGTTTATACACTGCAAGATTGCATAAAATGATAGCATTCAAACACCTATAATAATCTACCTTACGATCTCACCTATTTAACGCAGGTTTAGCGACACGAGATCAGTCCGCTTGAGCTGCTAAGTATAGGTCTATATTCTTAGACAAGGTCTGTCCAATGTTGGTGATGATTTGTCCATAATCTGGGTTCAACTATAATCCTAGCTTGTTGATTCATCTGGGATGATCAAGATCACTATAGTACATTACCACACTATATTAGAGTTGCACACAACATGGAATCTCCTAGCCAGGTTTCCACTTGGTGCTCAGCCTAACAAGAGTCAACAATCCAGTGGGTTGTATCTGCTAATCTAATGTCTACCCACCAAATGCTTATAAACTCAAGCCATATATTCATTTTTTGGTACATGGCTTAGTTTCTATTTTTTTTTACATCGACTTAGTTTCTAATTTATCGTTACATTAAGTGACAAAAACTGCAAGTAAACTACTTTTTTGGTCTACAGTTGAAGCCACACTTTTTTTTTGCCAACAAATTTTGTTGTTCTTGGCTGAAATGCATCAAGCAAAACTTGCTTCTGATTGTGATCTATGTAATCTTCTCTCTCCTCTCTCCTCCCCTCCCTTCCATAGTTGCTGCCCCTCTTCTCTCTCACCCAACACTCTAACCCCACCCGGAATCCACCAAGCCACCACCACCCACCCAGTAGCCAACACCCCACCCCCACCATTGCTTCGAACCCCAACACCACCACCCACCGGTAGCCAACACCCCGGCCCCACCATTGCTCGAACCCCAACACCACCACCCAAAATTCAACCTTCCTTCTTCTCTCTCTTGAACCTAAGCTTTATCTCTTTAAACGATAATGGCGTCCTCAGCAAGAGAAGAATCATTCTTCAAACAAGCAATCACTCTATGTGTTAATTAGATGAACTAATAATGCACCAAGTCATCAGATCAAACACTCTCACAATCAACTCAATCGAAAATTCACACCACCACCGCAATATTTTCCCTTTTCTCTCTCTTCCTCCTAACCCCCACCACCTGATCAACCTAAACCCCAGGCCTGGACTCATTCCTAACACAACAATCTTAACTTGACTCTGACGCAACCTTTAGTTCCACAACAGATCATAACTCTCACATGTAAAATGTAAATGGACTTGTTTGAGTACACTCTAGTGCACACAGAGGTGTTCAGAATTTCCAAGAATACAAACCTGCACTTCAACCTGCCTTTTCCTTGCTTTAAATCTTTTTGCTGGAGCCCGCTATTGTGATTCTGACCGCCAGCACATCAATCACCCTTTGTATCAGAGTTATCCCCACTTAATCTCAATCTAACAATACAATTCTTGTTCACATTCCCCAAATCTGTTTTGTGTTTTCTAACAGCTTCTATATCCTCTTTGATGTACTGAAGATTATTTTGTATCTTTAAAATAACCACTGTTAAAACATAAGGAACCTAGAGTGGTAGCTAGATATACTTCGGTAATTACTGTAAAGTGCAATTACACCTTAAAGCTATAGAATGCACCTAACATGTCATAAATTGGACGAATGATCAGTCAAGAACCAGAATTAGATAATTATACATAAGCCACCTTAAACAAGGTGCCCTAGGTGCCCACCAAAGCCTTTTTATTTTATTTTTTTTGCGCAATGGTATATATATTTTTTTTGGGTATATATCTAATACTTAAGCCAAAATATTATGTGGCAAATATTACCTGTAAGCAACATCAGCAACTGCACAAACATGAGGGCATAGCTCTCCCAATGGCGTCCCTTTGTATTGTTGCATCATGTAAGAATCATAGAGATGAGGCAATCAGTCTTTGAAATGGATTTATGGCGATGAGTATATTTCTGGTATAAGTCTAGCAAAAATATATTAACATAAATGTTATTCGTATATAATTTAAAATATTTCAGTTGTATCTCATTTATATCATACTCTATCTTATTACCATAAAACCCCAAATTGAATATAGAAGAACAAAACGATAGCAGAAACATTAACATTTGCAAAAGATAATTGAAAGCAATATGAATTCACGATCATCATGCGAGTAAAATTCAACAAATTATAAAAAAAAAAACTGACAAAATCAAGTGAGAACCTGCTCTTGGATCTTGGCTAACTCAACTGGAGACATGCGATTCATTTGCTCTTGCGCAAGTCGGAACAACTCAGGATCCATTATTTCGTTAAACATTTTTCACAAAGTTCGATTAATTAGGGTTTCCAATTCAAGAAAATTGCAATTGAGATCAAATCGTAATAGCAATTCGATAATTCTAGGGTAAATTACGACGAACACAAAGTTAGCAAGCAAAAAAAAGCAGAGAAAAAAGAAAAATGGATGATTCGAGAAAGATTGTGAGGAACAGGGAAAAGAGGAGAGAGACGAAGAAGATTGAGAAAGTGAGAATGGAGGGGAGAGTAGGAGGCGTTGTTCGAAAATGGACGTGAATTATCTAGGTTAAGGAGGACTGAGGAGGATGAAGATGGAGGGTGCAGAGGAAAAACGGGTGGGAAAAAAGTACGTGGCAAAGGAAGGGCATGGGAAGGGGTTATGTGAAGTGTGAAGGGCAAAATCATCAAATCCATGTTTCTAAGGAACAGTAACCAGACTTGTGGCTTTTTAATGGGTATAGATTATTCAGTTTTTAGAGATCTTTTGAGAGAAAAACTCCATTGCTAACTTTGAGATCTACACTTTGGCTACCTTGGATTATTTTTCATTGAAGTAATAGACTAAGTTTTCTAATTCTCTCTCTTTATTTATTATCATGTTTACTTATTTATTATTGAATTGTTTTGTTATTGCAATTATGAGTGAGTAGTTCCATAATCTAGGGTTAAGTTGAACCCTAGTAATGTTTAATGCATGAATTCTCCCCAAATCCCAATCTAATGTGATTAATTGTCCTTGCTTGATTGAATTGTCTTTATTTTCATTATCATACTAGGGATAGGTGATATTGAATTGAGTCCTTATGTCTTATTTTCAATGGGAATTCAATCTAAATGGATTGGTTGATTCAATCAAGGGTTTTGAGGATCCAGATAATCCTAAAAGGGTTTGCAAGCTTCAGAGATCCATTTATGGATTGAAGCAGGCATCTCGGAGCTGGAATCTTCGATTTGATGAGGCAATCAAGAAATTTGGTTTCATCAAAAGCGAAGAAGAGTCTTGTGTTTACAAGAAGTTTAGTGGGAGCAGCTTAGTCTTCTTGGTATTGTATGTAGATGACATACTACTCATGGGAAATGACATACCAATGCTTGAGTCAGTCAAGGAATGGTTGAAAAGTTGTTTCTCCATGAAGGACCTTGGAGAAGCTGAGTACATACTGGGAATTAAAATCCATAGAGATAGGTCTCGAAGGATGATTGGACTAAGTTAAGAAACTTATATTGATAAATTTTTTGCAAGGTTCAACATGGAAAACTCGAAGAGAGGATTCATTCCCATGTCACATGGCATATCGCTTAGCAAGAGTCAGTGCCCAACTGAGCCTGATGAGTTGAAGCAAATGAGTAGCATACCTTATGCTTCGGCTATAGGGTCTATCATGTATGCCATGATAAGTACTCGACCAGATGTTGCATATGCCTTGAGCATGTGTAGCAGGTTCCAAGCAAATCCAGGGGAAGCACACTGGATTGCAGCTAAGAGCATCCTTAAGTACTTGAGAAGAACTAAAGGCATGTTCTTAGTCTATGGAGGTGAAAGTGAGTTGGTTGTTAAAGGTTATACTGATGCGAGCTTCCAAACCAACAGAGATGATTACCGCTCTCATTCAGGGTACGTCTTTTGTCTAAATGGAGGAGTAGTGAGCTGGAAGAGCTCAAAGTAAAGCACTGTAGCAGACTCTACGACAGAATCAGAATATTTAAGGGTATGAATATCTCTATGGGAATAAGTAGATAGGATTACTAGGAATTTATATTGTGATGCTTTGCTTAATGTCTCTTTTCTTGCATGATTCCATGGGAATAGGTTTGAGTGCTTGATTAGAGTAGCCATTGGTACTCGGGAGAGGTCTTTGGTATTTTTAGGGTGCATTACTCATTGTGGACTATTGATTGCGTTATTTGGGATGGGAACTATTCATGCATTACTCGTGCTAGTGGGGGATACTTTCTAGATGCCTTTATTAATTGATTTTACCTCGTGTGTTATTGCTAGTTGTTATAGTTTAGTGTTAGTATTAGTTAACATCCTTTTCACCGTTGTTTGTCACGTGTTTAGTTAAATTGAGTCAAGTCCCTAGTGTTTGGTACCGTTTGCTCTGTGGATTCGACCTTGACTTACCCTGCTACATAGTTAGGAGGATTAGTTAGGATTTATCTTTATTAGGTGCGCGACACGCCTATCAAATTTTGGTGCCGTTGCCGGGGACTAACGGCATTAGATTAGTTGACCTTGATTTATTTAACAAAACTTGTTTTTGTTCGATCATTGTTACTCGTTTTGTTGTTTGATTTTTCCCTCTTTCAGTCTTTTTGTTGCATGCGCACTCGTAGCAAGGGTTCAGAAGATCTTGCTACTTTTAATTGCGAGATTGAAGCTACAGCAAGGAGATTAGGAGGTCAACAAAGAAGACAACAACAAAGATCAACAATGGGAGATGAAACAACACCAAAGTCACTACGGGAATATGCTATGCCCGATGAGACCACCACCACCATTACTAGGCCAACCACCACTGCAACACACTTCGAGCTTTAGCCATAATTTATTCAATTTATTTCACAGGACTCTTATGTGGGAAAACCCAAAGAGTGTCGTACTGATCATTTGGCTAGCTTTTTAGAGAAGTGTAATACTTTGAAACTAACGAATGTTTCTGATGACCTGATTCGTTATTGTGCTTTTCCTTTTTCTCTTAGGGATGAAGCCAAAGAATGGTTGAAAGAAGAAGAAGTGAGGAAGATCGCTACATTGCCAGAACTGAAAAAGGCTTTCCTCTATAAGTTCTTCCCTCCTATGAGAACTTCAAAGTTCATAAATAAAATATCTGGTTTTCAACAACATGAATTGGAGTCTCTCTACGAAGCATGGCAGATATACAAGGCTTTGCAAATACTATGCCAACACCATGGTATTCCTGAGTGGCTATTGATTCAGACATTTTACAATGGTCTGAAGCATGATGTTAGAAGTTCTATTGATGCCGCATCTAGCGGTACTTTCATGGCCAAAACTCCGGAAGCTGAAAAGACATTGTTGGATGATATGACTGCCAACAATTATTTGAATGATTGGAGTGTGTCTCGTGGAGACCCTATAAGGGGAGGTAAGTATGAGGTTGATGCTATTGCTACTTTTAACTAACACTATGCAAGTTTTGGCAGCTAAGGTTGACCAATTGAGTAGCGGATCAATAGCACCTGTTTGTGAGATTTGTGAAGTGCAAGGTCACTTATTGAATGTGTGTCAATACAACACCATGGGAGCAATAACTGAGCAAGCTAATGCCCTTCTAAACACAAACACAAGACCACAAAACAACCCATACTCAAACACATATAACCCAGGTTGGAAGAATCATCCAAATTTCTCCTACAAAATTAACCAACCCCAACCTCCACACACAAACTACTCTCAACCACCCGACTTTCAACAAAGACCACCTTTCAACTCTTCCTCCTCATCCTCTAGATCCAACCTTGAGACTATCATGGAGAATTTAGCTTCTTCTCAAGCAAAGCAAGTAGAATACCAAGCAAAGCAAAATGAATTCTTCAGTAACTCTCTCCAAAAATCAATGCTCATAATAAGTTGATGGAGAATCAGATGACCCAACTTGCCCAACAGATTAGTCATTTCTCTAAACCTTCCGGTCAACTACCTACGTAAACCGAACCAAATCCTAAGGGGCATATCCATGCCATCTCATTGAGGAGCGGTAAAGAATTATAAGAGCCTACAAAGAAGGTGACTGAGCAAAAGAAAAGTGCAGAAGAGGTCATAAGGTTGAGTGAAGAAGATCAAGGTGAGAAGCTTGTGGAAGATGAAACTAAGAAGACTGAGAAACAGGAACCCACTGTCATCCCTATTGAACCATACAAGTCACCTGTTCCATTCCCTCAAAGATTGGCACGGCAAAACTTGAAATGAAGTATGGGAAGTTCCTTGATATCTTGAAGAAGTTGGACATCAACATCCCTTTCTTGGATGCTACGTCTGAGATGCCTTCTTATGCTAAGTTTTTGAAAGACATGCTCTCTAACAAAAGAAATATTGAAGAGAATGTCATTGTTTCACTAACAGCTGAGTGTAGTGCTATTTTGCAGAATAAGCTTCCAGAGAAGCTAGGAGATCCAGGAAGCTATTCTATTCCAGTCAAACTTGGTGATATTGCTATCAAGAATGTTTTGTGTGATCTTGGGGCTAGTGTTAGTCTCATGCCTTTATCAATCTACAAGAAACTCCACATGGGTGAATAGAAACCCACACGCATCTCTCTCCAACTCGCAGATAGAACTGTCACGTTTCCACTTGGTATCCTTGAGGATGTTCCTCTTCGAGTGGGTAAATTCTTTATACCATGTGACTTTGTTGTTATGGAGATGGAAGAAGATGCACAGGTTCCCATCATCCTTGCGAGACCCTTTTTGGCCACTGTTGGAGCCATTATTGATATGAAGAAGGGTAAAATCACCTTTGAAGTAGGTGATGAGAAAATGGAGTACACTCTCACAAACTCCATGAATTCTCCTTCAATGGGAGAAACTGTTTATAGAGTGGATGCTCTTGATGAGGTGATAGAAGCCAATGCTGTCAGTTTGCAACTTGATGACTCACTACAAACTCTCTTGATGGGTAGTGCTGATGAGGAATATTGGGAAACCAAGGAATACAAGAGACTTCTTGAGGAGACACGAACCATTGAATCTGAAATGCCTCTTAAGGAATTATTGAGCTCGGGGGAAACTAAGGAGAGTACTACGCCTCCTAAGGTAGAACTAAAACCTCTCCCCTCTACTTTAAAATATGTATTCATGGGTCCCAATGATACTTACCCTATTATTGTTAATGATGAGCTTGATGACATTCAAATTGAAAAACTACTTGTTGTATTGAGAAAGTATAAGAATGTTATTGAGTACACCATTAATGATATTAAGGGTATTAATCCTTCATTTTGCATGCATAAAATCATTCTTGAGGATGAACATGCTTCTTCTATAGAATCTCAACGCCGACTAAATCCAAATATGATGGAAGTAGTCAAGAAGGAGGTTCATAAATTGCTTGATGCAGGTATAATCTATACTATCTCTGATAGTAAGTGGGCTAGCCCCGTCCAACTAGTCCCAAAGAAAGGAGGCAGGACCGTTGTCAAGAATGACAAAGGTGAGCAAGTTCCCACTAGAACTGTGACAGGGTGGCGCATGTGTATTGATTATAGGAGATTGAATAAGGCCACCCGAAAGGATCATTTCCCCCTTCCTTTTATTGATCAGATGTTGGAAAGGTTGGCAAAACATTATTTTTTCTGTTGGTTGGATGGATACTCCGGTTTTTTCCAAATTCCAATTCATCCAAGTGACCAGGAAAATACTACTTTTACATGTCCTTATGGCACCTTCGCATATCGAAGGATGCCATTTGGATTATGTAATGCTCCTGCCACTTTTCAGCGTTGCATGATGGCAATTTTCTCAAGTCTTATTGAGAACTCTATGGAAGTGTTTATGGATGACTTCTCTGTCTATGGAACATCTTTTGATGTTTGCCTTGCTAATTTACAAAAGGTGCTCCAAGGATGTCAAGAAGTTAATCTGATTCTCGATTGGGAAAAATGTCATTTCATGGTGCAATAAGGAGTTGTTTTGGGTCATGTTGTCTCTCATCGGGGCATCGAAGTCGACAAAGCTAAGATAGAGGTCATTGAGCGTTTACCACCTCCTAACTCTGTTAAAGGAGTAAGGAGTTTTCTTGGTCATGCGGGATTCTACTGCCGTTTTATAAAGGATTTTTTTATAATTGCTCGACCTCTAACTGGACTTTTAGGCAAAGATGTCCCTTTTGTGTTTATTGATGCTTGTGCTCAGGCTTTTCACAGGTTAAAGGAAGCTCTTATCTCTACCCCAATGATTCAATCGCCTGACTAGAATCTCCCTTTTAAGATTATGTGCGATGCCAGTGACTATGTTGTGGGGGCAGTATTGGGTTAAAGGAAGGATGGCAAATTCCATGCCATCTACTATACAAGCAAGACTCTTACTCCGACCCAGATGAACTATGCCATAACTGAAATGGAATTATTAGCAATGGTATATGCTATGGAAAAGTTTCGATCTTATTTGGTGGGTTCGAAGGTCATAATTCACACTGATCATGCGGCACTTAAGTATTTGATGAGCAAGAAAGATGCTAAGCCCCGCTTGATTCGGTGGATTTTGTTGCTACAAGAGTTTGACTTGGAGATTCGAGACAAGAAAGTCGCTGAAAATGTTGTTGCATATCACCTTTCTCGACTTGTCCTTGATAGTGAAGGTGATGAGGATTTTCCAATTGATGATACCTTTCCTGATGAGCAACTCCTAGCTCTAGCCACTACGGAGATCGCATGGTATGTTGATATAGCCAATTATTTAGCTAGTGACACTATTCCTCATGGCTACTCATCGCAGCAAAAGAAGAAATTCTTTGAGGAGGTGAGGCGATACTTTTGGGATGATCCCTTTCTTTACAAGTATTGTGCAGATGGGGTGATTAGAAGGTGTATTCCTGGAAATGAGGTACCACCTATTATATCTCATTGTCATGATTTACCTTGTGGAGGCCATGCTAGTACTAATAAAACTGCAGCGAAAATTTTTCAATGTGGTTTTTATTGGACTACTTTATTTGAGGATGTTCATCATTATGTGCATTCTTGTGATCAATGTCAAAGGACGGGAAATCTTTCCCGTCGGAATGAGATGCCTCTCAACACCATCCTTGAAGTGGAGATATTTAATGTGTGGGGTGTGGATTTCATAGGTCCGTTCCCTTCTTCTTATGGGAACAAGTATATTTTGGTTGCTGTTGATTATGTCTCCAAATGGGTGGAGGCTCTTGCTTCTACACTAATGATGCTCGTGTGGTTAGTAGATTTTTCAAGAAGACTATTTTCCCTCGCTTTGGCATTCCACAGGCCTTGATTAGTGATGGAGGTAAGTATTTTTTGGAGAATAAATTTAAAGCTATGCTTAAAAAGTATGGTGTGCATCATAGGGTGGGACTTTCATATCACCCCCAAACTAGTGGCCAAGTGGAGATTTATAACCGCGAGATCAAAACCATCTTAGAGAAGACGGTTGCGAGAACGATGAAAGATTGGGCTGCTAAACTTGATGATGCATTATGGGCTTACAGAACAGCATTCAAAACCCCTATAGGTACCACCCCCTATCGCCTTGTTTATGGGAAAGCATGTCATCTTCCTGTTGAGTTAGAGCATCGTGCATTTTGGGCTGTTAAGAGCCTCAATTTCGATTCTCAAACGGCTGGTGAGAAGAGATTCCTTCAACTTAATGAGCTTGATGAACTTCGGCTTGATGCTTATGAGAGTTCTAGGTTGTATAAGGAGAAAACTAAGAGATGGCATGACAAAGGCATTGTGAGAAGAGAGTTCAAGGAAGGAGACTTGGTTCTCCTTTTCAATTCCCGCCTTCATCTTTTTCCTGGTAAACTCCGTTCACGATGGTCGGATCCATTCAAAGTTTGCAAGGCTTTCCCTTATGGCTCAGTGGAACTATGGAACTGACATGATGGTACTTTTAAGGTCAATGGCCACAGATTGAAGCATTACAGAGCTGGAAACCCTATTGCTGAGAGAGTTGACATCATACACTCTATCCCTACATCTGATTGATAATTGAGGAGGTCGAGCTAATGACCTAAAAAACTAGCGCTTATTGGGAGGCAACCCATTTCACTTTAGTTCTTTTTTATATTTTTATTAGACTTTTCCTACTTTATATATTATTTTCATAGTTTCATATACCAACACTCCAGAAAAGAAAAAAAAATTTCGTGTTGTGCTGCTACAGGTCAACACGGACCTGTCAAAAATGACACGTCCGTGTCGCTCGAAAAACCCTGATCCAGTAGCTACTGATTTGGCAGCAGCAGGTTAACACGGATGTGTCGAAAACGACACGTCCGTGTCGCTCCCAAAAACCAACGACAGTACCTACTGTTTTGCGAATAGCAGGTCAACACGTTTGTGTCGTTTTCGACACGTCCGTGTCGACCTGAAATTGGGTTCTCCATTTCTCGCACTCCCCTTATAATTTTTGAACCTCTTCCCCATTGCTTTCTCTCTCTCCCTCTACACTTTCCTTCATCCTCTCCATACTCTATTGTTTTCCTCTCTCTCTCCTCACTACTCTTACCAAATTTCTCCATCAACCATTTCTTCAAATCCTTTTTTCTATTCCATTGACAATCTCCTTTCTTTTTCTTCCATTCTTCTTCAAACCCTAGAAATTGAATTGGGGAAACTTTCTATTGAGTCAATTGGAGCCCCTTTGGTCACTCCATCACCTTCACTAGCACAAATTGAAAGCAAGGAACGTTCATTGCGGGATTTACTCCCACGACATTGTTGGTAACATCTCTCTTTTCTTACTACCTTGTGAACTTGCGAATTTACCTCCATTGTTGAGTACTAATTGTTGTGCTATTTGCAAATTGCTAGGATATTGTGGTTTTTTTATGCTATTTGTGATTTGCTCTTTGGTGATTTTTGGGATTTGCTATTGGGTGCTATTTGTGGCTTGATCCTAGATTGGTGGTGATCTTGTGACTTGGTTGTTTTTGATTGTGGTTGGTTTGTTTTTACTCTTTGATTGCAATTTGCTTGTTTAACCGTGGGTCCTAGACCCAGGAGAAACGAACCCCGAAACACTTCCACCACAAATCTTCACAACCGCTCCCCACCACCTCCCCCACCTCCCTTGGATCCCCCCGTTGTTGAAACTTATGGTATAGTCTTCACCAACCCGGACCACATGAAAAACTACTTGCGCATCTCGCGCCGACGCCTTAGGCCTACCCGCTTCTTTGACTCGACGGCGGTAGAAGCCTTAGGTATTGAGAATGATGACCGTCAATTGTTTCACTCTATGGGTTGGGATAATTGGCTAACTCTTCATGCCCCGACCTATGCCCGTCTGACCTATGAGTTCTTTTCTACATTGCATGTGCATAAGGCCATAGATAAGTCCCCTCGGAAGCTTTCCTTCCAAATGATGGGCGATCAACATACCCTTTCCCTTAAGCAAGTCTCATAGGCTTTTGGTTTTCCTAGAGGCGGCCAAATTGGCCCCTATCACTCCTACTCTCGCCAGTTCGATTCAGGCCACTTTTGGCGCCTCCTTACATCCCAGTTCACTTATCACCCCCGGTCTTCTAAGGCCACCGGGATTATCAACCCTGGCTTTCGCTATGTTCATCGACTTCTTGCTAGTACCTTGTTTGCTAGGGGGGAAAGTTCCTTGGTTGTTTCTTTGAGGGAACTATATTTTTTATGGCATATGACTTAGGGAGATTGTCGTCTTGTGCCTTCTATGTGGCTCATGGACCATTTGGATGATGTCAGAAAGGGTCATGGGGAGAGTGCCATTGGGGGTCTGATTTCTATCCTTGTTATATATCTTAGCTATGATCTTTCTAACTTGGCAGTTGTACCTGGCGAGACGCGTCTTAATTTACGCTCTCTCCGCTCTATGCATTGGATAGCCAAGCAGGATAATGTCTCTGGGTATGTTTGGTTGGTCAGTCAGCGACCCTATGCATATCCTCCTAACCTAGAGGCGACTGTGATCTACCTCCCGTAGAACTGGATCTTCCAGCCCGACTTTGAGTGGCAACCCGTTGCTGACGCTCATGGAGATCCTATGGATGAGGATCCGGGTGCCGCCACCCCCACTGTTGCTGATGTTCCATCCTCGTCCTCTTCTTCTATGGAGCAGCAGCTAGCCTCTCTGCAGAGTGGTTTTGGTGACTTACGCTTAGAGGTCCAGTCTCTCAGGTATGATGTCCAAAACCTCACTCAGTCTAACCTTGCTATTGATGCCCATCTTCAGTCTCTGCAGGGTAGCTATGATACGATGGTATCTGAGTTCCAGGGTTTCCGTTCTGACTTCCAGAGTTGGACTCGCCATGACCTCCTGGTAGTTCTGGTACCTTTCCTCCTCCTCCACCTTGAGTTTCTCCCCTCTCCTTGTCACATTGAGGACATTGTGACATGCTAGCTTGGGGGAGGTCCTCTACTCTTCATCTCTTGTACATTGTAGGCATTTTAAATCTTTGGCATACTGGGTTTTTCATTTTAGGTTGCATTTAGGATTGATCTCTGCTGATAGTACACACTAAGCTTGGTTCTATGCTCATCTCTATGTGAAGTCTAAGCATGATTTGAATAACTCAAAGACGGATTGATCCTCCCAAGGGAGACTTGACTATACTTGGTAGCCAAAAATCTACCTAGTGAGGTTATTTGACCCTAATGGACTAAATCTTTTTAGTCCCTCTTTTCATGTGTGATGCTCTTCCTTGGCTATTATTCTCTAAAACTTGCACTAATACTCCTCGAGACCGCATTGACTTGTGTATGCATTGAGTATGATTGAGGCAATTTGGTTTTTTCTAAGCTACATAGATAAATGTCACGTACATTCATTACTCCCTTTTTGTCACCCCTTTGAGCCTAGCCTGTTTCTTTTGATTAACTACATCTTTAGCCCTTTACCTTTTCCTACCTAGGGGATTGTGAAGCCATGTTGATGAAGTTAAGTGTGACATTGGAGATATTTTGTGGTGTTTGATGTGAGATAATGCTTGTTTGGAACTCATGATATGTGTTGAGTTCACCTCCTCATAGTTACTTTCTTTGAAACTCCAATTGATTTCCTCTTGTAGATGGTTTGTTAAATCCTTTATTGAAAAATAAAACAAAAGAAAGATTGTGATTTATGTCTTTAGTGCGCAATAAAAGGAAATTGGAGTTTATAGTTGAGGAGTTATGAATTAGCTAATGAGAAAAAGAAAATGAAGTGAAATTAAAATGTGTGTGTTTGGGGTTTGGTAATTATTGTCAAAGGTGTTTGAAAAAGCTTCACTTACCCCTTTGAGCACCACTTTTCTAGAACTTACCACACCCATACCTTAAGCCTCCATTACAACCCATATAAAGTCCTCATGATTCTTTGCATATAACGCAGTCCCGTAGCGGTGGAGAGTGAGAAGATGTGCAAGCTTATGGTAGGATATAGTCAATGGAATGGAGCCTTGAGCGATTATTTGACCCTTTCATACACATGAGTGTTGTGTGCACGACTAGAGTGAAGGTTATCATGTATGGTCAAGGCAAGCTTGGGGGAGCAAAGTGGTAAGATTGGTTGTCAAGTCATAATTATGATATTCAGGACTTGGATTGAATAGTTTTGTGTTTATTCCCTTTATGGTTCCATTTTCACATTGAAGATTGATTTGAAAGCCTTGTTATGTGTGTGCTTGAAGAGTTTTGTCTTACTTTTCCCTATGTTTCATGTTGGATTTCTTGAAGGCAAGCATTTATATAGCTTGGGGGAGTTTGATAAGTTAATAATAGTTGTTATTTTAGGTGCATTTCTAAGTCTCATTTAGCCTAGTTTAGAGCATTTAGGACTAACTCTTGCATCATTTTGGCTTCTTTCAGTTCTATGGCACTTCACGAGGTATTTTGTGGTGTTTGAGTTAATTTTCAGGTTAATCAAGCATATTGAATATCTTGTGACGAGTTGGGGATGCATGATCATGATGATAGGCTGAAGCAGGTCAGCACAGACGTGTCATATGTGACACGGCCGTGTAATTTCCTTGGATCACGAAGAAACGCCTGTAACACCCCAGAAATTCAAAAGCGGAAAAGAATATGAATTAATATATTTAATAGGACGATGGCGGAAAGATCGTCTTCTGGGAATGTCACTACTACAAGAATAGTGTTTAAATAACTAAGTGATAAAAACAAACTTAAGTAAATACTATAAATAAATTAATTACTTAGATTAAAATCGAAATGAGAAAACTATCTCAAACTAAAAAGAAGTCTAGAACTAAAACTCCTAATAGATTATTTCTCGCATCTCAACTCGAGCCCAAAATCAAAGAAAATCCCCATCAACAAAACCTGCAAAATACACAACAAATATCCACAATCAGTGGGGAGTAACTAACAGCTCTCCCAGCCCAATATAGGATCCAAATAGCAATTCTAAGTAAAGTTAAAATAAATGTTACTACACAACAACATGCTTCTAATAACAATAAATAAGTCAACAATAATGAACTTAAGATAATCATACAAGATCCATAACATAAGCCTCCAAAATAATTAAACAAAATAATATAATTGGTTTTGAGAAAGAGCAGAACGCCAGTGGATCGCAACCCACTTCCTATGGTTTGTCAGATCGAAATCTCCAGACAGCATATGGGCTTACGTTCCCTACTGCCTGTGTCTAAGAATAGCCAAACTCCCGATGCAGGATAATACCCAGCTCAGTACTTCCCAACCTCTCGGACGACAACAATTAACCCATGTAAAACCCCTAAATCGCAATCTAGGTGATTGGCATGTTCTTCACCGGGGACTACATCTATCCCACCGGATATCTTAATCTCAATAAAACAATTCTACAAATAAATACAATAATTTATTCATCCATTAATCCTCAAATATAAATAATATGGATGCCCTTAAGGCCTTACACCCAAAATCAGCAGAAACTAGGATCGCAATCCAAAAGTCTCAATTCAACAATATTTATTCTTCCCAAAGTAATAGTAATAATAATACTAATAAAATCATTTCACCAAACTAAAAAGAATAGACCTTCATTAAAACATAATTATACACCAAAACACAATATAATCAAATACTTTAACTACTACACTCTCGTTGTCTGAGTTTGGGTACAAGGTTAATTACAACGTTAGTTATAATACCCCCGGTACATAACTCTTGGCGAAACGGTACTAAAGACAGTATTATTCTCCCTCGAGTACTGTAACGTCGACAACTTAGATATTGATTAATGAAAGTACAACATTATTATCATCTCAATTTAATTACAAACAACAACACCATCATAAAATAAATAAGACACTCACAATATAACTATAAGTAAATATATCATTCAATTCAATAATAAAAATAAATAAATAAATAAAACATGCAGCAATTCTTCAAAAGACTCCATATATCAAGATTTCACCTCAAAACAAGTCTTAACATGCTTCAACACAACAAGGTACGCCTTTTGAAATGGTTTTCAACATAAGCAGCAACTTCAAATAGACATAACTTTCAGACTACATAGTATTTTTATGAAATTCTAAATTCATTTTAAAGCTTATCTCAATAGCTTTCCAACAAGTGGTCATAAGCTCAATTCCGAGGTAAAACGACTGAGATATGACACTTTGAACATACACTGTCCAAACTAGTCGCGGGTCGTGAAATAGCTCGCGGGCCGCGAAAAGTCTTCTGTTTCTTTTCCTCGTGCACAGCAATAGGTATGTTATTTCACCCAAATTTTCACCACATATACTCATACATCAAAATGAAACATACCCAAGCCAATATATGATTACACCATAGAAATTAACTAGTTTAACATGAGGATTAACATGTAACATAAATTACATAGCCCCCAAACATGATAATTCAACATATATTAACTATTCTAACATGATTAATCACAAAATACGTGAATCATAGCCCAAAATAAATAATTTTCAGATCACTAAAACCACAAGAATTCATCCAAAACCACACCCAACCTTAAACAACAATCAACAAACATGCTTAAATATAACCCTAACATCATGCTACTAATTTTTCACCAATTCCTAATACTTTCATGATAATAATACATATAACATCACAAGCATAACATTAGGCATGAAGAATAACATTTTATACAATCCTAACATGATACTAACATGAATAAAAATAGCAAAGAACAATTCTAATAACACCCTAGCATACTTCTAAGCCTAATAACACAAATTCTAACTAACTAACATAAATCCTAACAAAACCAAAATGACTACTTTAATCCTAATGTGCTAGAAGAGATACTAGTTACCTGGATTTTAGGTGGAAAATAATACTAGAATGGCAAAGAAAGAAGAGAATAACATTGCTCCCGAAAACTCCAAGAATATCGGATGAGTCGTCTGTTTGATATAGAAATTGCAGATGCGTCCTTCACTTTCATCAAAAACAAATTATACCAGGAGCAAGATCTTTCCGAGTAGATGAATTTTGACTACTCACACGTCCAATTCCGATAAGAGACAAAGGAGATATGATGCAAACAAGTTAGGTGTGCAAAAATGGACGAAAATCCGAGAAGAGAGAAGAACTCTTTCTCTTCCTCTCTAAGGGTTGGGCGAAAATGGGGGTTAGAATGCAGCAAAAACCTAATTAATAACCTCATTAAGCAATGGTTTAAAGGGTGATTATAAAGGGGGTTAATGTTGGCAATTGATGGGTGATGAATGGGGGGGGGTTGGCTCTTCATATTTTGGTGGTTACAAAGGTAAATGAAAGATGTTCATCCAAGCCAACACCCTCCTAATTTTCGTACATCATGATAGAACAAATGGGCTTGCGAATTCGTTACATTGGTCGGTCCATAAAATATATTTAACGCTAAAGATAAAATCACACGCTACTTGAATTTATAAAATAAAAATTACTAACTATATTATAAAACAAATACACATATTGATAATAGTAACAAATAAAATTCCTAAATATATATATATACACTTTAAATTAATAAACACAACTACATAATGCAACAACTAAATAATTATACATGTTCAAAATAGTTTTAATAATAAATTATTTTATTTTAACGGCAAATATCATTTTAATGTAAACAACGCCAAAAATAAAGAGTGAAAATTACGGGGTGTTACAACGCCACTGATCTTAGCTTTCTATGGTGACACGTCCGTGTCAATCTTGACACGACCGTGTCACCCTCTTTTCAGCAAATCAGTTTGAAACTGATATTAGCTTCGTGTCATATGTGACACGTCCGTGTTGCTCCTTTTTTCCCAAGTCAAAAACTTTTCATTTTACGACTGATATTATAATATCAGATCGACACGACCTGCTTTCCGTCGGGATTTAATTAAGTTGTTCTATTATTTTAGGAAACTATAAATACCTTCTTAGTTAATTTATTTCGGTACATAGGTTTTATTATTCAGTTTTTAGAGATCTTTTGAGAGAAAAACTCCATTGTTAACTTTGAGATCTACACTTTGGCTACCTTGGATTATTTTTCATTGAAGTAAAAGAATAAGTTTTCTAATTCTCTCTCTTTATTTATTATCATGTTTACTTATTTATTATTGAATTGTTTTGTTATTGCAATTATGAGTGAGTAGTTCCATAATCTAGGGTTAAGTTGAACCCTAGCAATGTTTAATGCATGAATTCTCCCCAAATCCCAATCTAATGTGATTAATTGTCCTTGCTTGATTGAATTGTCTTTATTTTCATTATCATACTAGGGATAGGTGATATTGAATTGAGTCCTTATGTCTTGTTTTCAATGGGAATTGAATCTAGATGGATTGGTTAATTTAATCAAGGGTATGAATATCTCTATGGGAATAAGTAGATAGGATTACTAGGAATTTATATTGTGATGCTTTGCTTAATGTCTCTTTTCTTGCATGATTCCATGGGAATAGGTTTGAGTGCTTGATTAGAGTAGCCATTGGTACTCGGGAGAGGTCTTTGGTATTTTTAGGGTACATTACTCCTTGTGGACTATTGATTGCGTTATTTGGGATGGGAACTATTCATGCATTACTCGTGCTAGTGGGGGATACTTAATTTTAGATGCCTTTATTAATTGATTTTACCTCGTGTGTTATTGCTAGTTGTTATAGTTTAGTGTTAGTATTAGTTAACATCCTTTTCACCGTGGTTTGTCACGTGTTTAGTTAAATTGAGTCAAGTACCTAGTGTTTGGTACCATTTGTCTCTGTGGATTCGACCTTGACTTACCCTGCTACATAGTTTGGATTTATCTTTGTTAGGTGCGCGACACGCCTATCAAATTTTGGCGCCGTTGCCGGGGACTAACGGTATTAGATTAGTTAACCTTTATTTATTTAGCTAAACTTGTTTTTGTTCGATCATTGTTACTCTTTTTGTTGTTAGATTTTTACCCTCTTTCAGTCTTTTTGTTGCATGCGCACTCGTAGCAAGGGTTCAGAAGATCTTGCTACTTTTGATCGCGAGATTGAAGCTACAGCAAGGAGATTAGGAAGTCAAAGAAGAAGACAACAACAAAGATCAACAACGGGAGATGAAACACCACCAAAGTCTCTACGGTAATATGCAATGCCCGATGAGACCACAACCACCATTACCAGGTCAACCACCACTGCAACACACTTCGAGCTTTAGCCACAATTTATTCAATTTATTTCACATGACTCTTATGCGGGAACACCCAAAAAGAGCCCTACTGATCATTTAGCTAGCTTTTTAGAGAAGTGTAATACTTTGAAACTAACGAATGTTTCTGATGACCTGATTCGTTATTACGCTTTTCCTTTTTCTATTAGGGATGAAACAAAAGAATGGTTGAAAGAAGAAGAAGTGAGGAAGATCGCTACATGGCCAGAACTGAAAAAGGCTTTCCTCTACAAGTTCTTCCCTCCTATGAGAACTTCAAAGTTCAGAAATGAAATATCTGGTTTTCAACAACATGAATTGGAGTCTCTCTACGAGGCATGGCAGAGATACAAGGCTTTGCAAAGACAATGCCCACACAATGGTATTCCTGAGTGGCTATTGCTTCAGACATTTTACAATGGTCTGAAGCATGATGCTGGAAGTTCTATTGATGTCGCATCTGACGGTACTTTCATGGCCAAAACTCCGGAAGCTGCAAAGACATTGTTGGATGATATGGCTACCAACAATTATTTGAATGATTGGAGTATGTCTCGTGGAGCCCCTAAAAGGGGAGGTAAGTATGAGGTTGATTCTATTGCTACTTTAACTAACACTGTGCAAGTTTTGGCAGCTAAGGTTAACCAATTTAGTAGCGGATCAATAGCACCTGTATGTGAGATTTGTGAAGTGCAAGGTCACTCATTGAATCAGTGTCAATACAACACCATGGAAGCAATAACTGAGCAAGCTAATGCCCTCCTCAACACAAACACAAGACCACAAAACAACCCATACTCAAACACATATAACCCAGTTTGAAAGAATCATCCAAATTTCTCCTACAAAAATAACCAACCCCAACCTCCACACACAAACTACTCTCAACCACCCAGCTTTCAACAAAGACCACCTTTCAACTCTTCCTCCTCATCTTCTAGATCCAACCTTGAGACTATCATGGAGAATTTAGCTTCTTCTCAAGCAAAGCAAGTTGAATACCAAGCAAAGAAAATGAATTCTTCAACAACTCTCTCCAATAAATCAATGCTCATAATAAGTTGATGAAGAATCAGATGACCCAACTTGACAACAGATTAGTCATCTCTCTAAACCTTCCGGCCAACTTCCTCGACAAATCGAACCAAATCCTAAGGGGCATATCCATGCCATCTCATTGAGGAGAGGTAAAGAATTACAAGAGCCTACAAAGAATGTGACTGGGCAAAAGAAAAGTGCAGAAGAGGTCATAAGTTTGGGTGAAGAAGATCAAGGTGAGAAGCTTGTGAAAGATGAAACTAAGAAGACTGAGAAAGAGGAACCCACTGTCATCCCTATTGAACCATACAAGTCACCTGTTCCATTCTCTCAGAGATTGGCACAGGCAAAACTTGAAAAGAAATATGGGAAGTTCCTTGATATCTTTAAGAAGCTGCACATCAACATCCCTTTCTTGGATGTTATTCCTGAGATGCCTTCTTATGCTAAGTTTTTGAAAGACATGCTCTCTAACAAAAGAAAGATTGAAGAGAATGTCACTGTTTCACTAATAGCTGAGTGTAGTGCTATTTTGCAAAATAAGCTTCCAGAGAAGCTAGGAGATCCAGGAAGCTATTCTACTCCAGTCAAACTTGGTGATATTGCTATCAAAAATGCTTTGTGTGATCTTGGGGCTAGTGTTAGTCTCATGCCTTTATCAATCTACAAGAAACTCAACATGGGTAAATTGAAACCCACACGCATCTCTCTCCAACTCGCAGACAGAACTGTCAAGTTTCCACTTGGTATCCTTGAGGATGTTCCTCTTCGAGTGGGTAAATTCTTTATACCATGTGACTTTGTTGTTATGGAGATGGAAGAAGATGCACAGGTTCCCATCATCCTTGGGAGACCCTTTTTGGCCACTGCTGGAGCCATTATTGATATGAAGAAGGGTAAAATCACCTTTGAAGTAGGTGATGAGAAAATGGAGTACACTCTCACAAACTCCATGAATTCTCCTTCAATGGGAGAAACTGTTTATAGAGTGGATGCTCTTGATGAGGTGATAGAAGCCAATGCTTTTAGTTTGCAACTTGATGACTCACTACAAACTGTCTTGATGGGTAGTGCTGATGAGGAAGATTGGGAAACCAAGGAATACAAGAGACTTCTTGAGGAGACACGAGCCATTGAATCAGAAAAGCCTCTCAAGGAATTATTGAGCTCGGGGAAAACTAAGGAGAGTACTACGCCTCCAAAGGTAGAACTGAAACCTCTCCCCTCTTCTTTGAAATATGTATTCATGGTTCCCAATGATACTTACCCAATTATTGTTAATGCTGAGCTTGATGACATTCAAATTGAAAAACTACTTGTTGTTTTGAGAAAATATAAGAATGTTATTGGGTACACCATTGATGATATTAAGGGTATTAATCCCTCATTTTGCATGCATAAAATCATTCTTAAGGACGAACATGCTTCTTCTATTGAATCTCAACGACGACTAAATCCAAATATGATGGAAGTAGTCCAGAAAGAGGTTCTTAAATTGCTTGATGCAGGTATAATCTATACTATCTCTGATAGTAAGTGGGTTAGCCCCGTCCAAGTAGTCCCAAAGAAAGAAGGCAGGACCGTTGTCAAGAATGACACAGGTGAGAAAGTTCCCACTAGAACTGTGACAGGGTGGCGCATGTGTATTGATTATAGGAGATTGAATAAGGTCACCCGAAAGGATCATTTTCCCCTTCCTTTTATTGATCAGATGATAGAAAGGTTGGCAAAACATTCTTTTTCTATTGGTTGGATGGATACTCCGATTTTTTCCAAATTACTATTCATCCAAATGACCAGGAAAAGACTACTTTTACATGTCCTTATGGCACCTTCGCATATCGAATGATGCCATTTGGATTATGTAATGCTCCTGCCACTTTTCAGCGTTGCATGATGGCAATTTTCTCATGTCTTATTGAGAACTCTATGGAAGTGTGTATGTATGACTTCTCCGTCTATGGAACATCTTTTGATGTTTGCCTTGCTAATTTACAAAAGGTGCTCCATAGATGTTAAGAAATTAATCAGATTCTCAATTGGGAAAAATGTCATTTCATGGTGCAACAAGGAGTTGTTTAGGGTCATGTTGTCTCTCATCGGGGCATCGAAGTCGACAAAGCTAAGATAGAGGTCATTGAGCGTTTACCACCTCCTAACTCCGTTAAAGGAGTAAGGAGTTTTCTTGGTCATGCGGGATTCTACCGCCGTTTTATAAATTATTTTTCTGAAATTGCTCGACCTCTAACAGAACTTTTAGGCAAAGATGTCCCTTTTGTGTTTACTGATGCTTGTACTCTGGCTTTTCACAGGTTAAAGGAAACTCTTATCTCTGCCCCTATAATTCAATTGCCTGACTGGAATCTCCCTTTTGAGATTATGTGGGATGCCAGTGACTATACTGTGGGGGCAGTATTGGGTTATCATGTATGGTCAAGGCAAGCTTGGGGGAGCAAAGTGGTAAGATTGGTTGTCAAGTCACAATTATGAGATTCAGGACTTGGATTGAATAGTTTTGTGCTTATTCCCTTCATGGTTCCATTTTCACATTGAAGATTGAATTGAAAGCCTTGTTGTGTGTGTGCTTGAAGAGTTTTGTCTTACTTTTCCCTATGTTTCATGTTGGATTGCTTGAGGGCAAGCATTTATATAGCTTGGGGGAGTTTGATAAGTCAATAGTAGTTGTTATTTTAGTTGCATTTCTAAGTCTCATTTAGCCTAGTTTAGAGCATTTAGGACTAAATCTTGCATCATTTTGGCTTCTTTTAGTTCTATGGCACTTCACGAGGTATTTTGTGGTGTTTGAGTTAATTTTCAGATTAATCAAGCATATTGAATATCTTGTGACGAGTTGGGGATGCATGATCATGATGATAGGCTGAAGCAGGTCAACACGGTCGTGTCATATGTGACATGGCCGTGTCATTTCCTTAGATCAAGAAAAAACGCCACTGATCTCAGTTTTCTATGGCGACATGGCCGTGTCAATCTTGAAACGCCCGTGTCACTCTCTTCTCAGCAAATCAGTTTGAAACTGATATTAGCTTCCCAGGGCAACACGTCTGTGTCATATGTGACACGTCCGTGTTGCTCCTTTTTTCCCCAGTCCGGAACTTTTCATTTTATGACTGATATTGTAATATCAGGTCGACACGTCCGTGTCATAGATGACACGCCCGTGTCAACCTGCTTTCTGTCGGGATTTAATTAAGTTGTTCTATTATTTTAGGAAACTATAAATACCTTCTTAGTTAATTTATTTCTGTACTTAGGTTTTATTATTCAGTTTTTAGAGATCTTTTGAGAGAAAAACTCCATTGTTAACTTTGAGATCTACACTTTGGCTACCTTGAATTATTTTTCATTGAAGTAAAAGACTAAGTTTTCTAATTCTCTCTCTTCATTTATTATCATGTTTACATATTTATTATTGAATTTTTTTGTTATTGCAATTATGAGTGAGTAGTTCCATAATCTAGAATTAAGTTGAACCCTAGCAATGTTTAATGCATGAATTCTCCCCAAATCCCAATCTAATGTGATTAATTGTCCTTACTTGATTGAATTGTCTTTATTTTCATTATCATACTAGGGATAGGTGATATTGAATTGAGTCCTTATGTCTTGTTTTCAATGGGAATTGAATCTAGATGGATTGGTTGATTCAATCAAGGGTATGAATATCTCTATGGGAATAAGTAGATAGGATTACTAGGAATTTATATTGTGATGCTTTGCTTAATGTCTCTTTTCTTGCATGATTCCATGGGAATAGGTTTGAGTGCTTGATTAGAGTAGCCATTGGTACTCGGGAGAGGTCTTTGGTATTTTTAGGGTACATTACTCCTTGTGGACTATTGATTGCGTTATTTGGGATGGGAACTATTCATGCATTACTCGTGCTAGTGGGGGATACTTAATTTTAGATGCATTTATTAATTGATTTTACCTCGTGTGTTATTGCTAGTTGTTATAGTTTAGTGTTAGTATTAGTTAACATCCTTTTCACCGTTGTTTGTCACGTGCTTAGTTAAATTGAGTCAAGTACCTAGTGTTTGGTACCGTTTGTCTCTGTGGATTCGACCTTGACTTACCCTGCTACATAGTTAGGATTTATCTTTGTTAGCTGCACGACACGCCTATCAAATTTTGGCGCCGTTGCCGGGGACTAACAGTATTAGATTAGTTAACCTTGATTTATTTAGCTAAACTTGTTTTTGTTCGATCATTGTTACTCTTTTTGTTGTTTGATTTTTTTCCCTCTTTCAGTCTTTTTGTTGCATGCGCACTCGTAGCTAGGGTTCAGAAGATCTTGCTACTTTTGATCGCGAGATTAAAGCTACAGCAAGGAGATTAGGAGGTCAACGAAGAAGACAACAACAAAGATCAACAATGGGAGATGAAACACACCAAAGTCTCTACGAGAATATGCTATGCCTGATGAGACCACCATCACCATTACCAGGTCAACCACCACTGCAACACACTTCAACCTTTAGCCACAATTGATTCAATTTATTTCACAGGACTCTTATGCGGGAACACACAAAGAGATCCCTACTGATCATTTGGCTAGCTTTTTAGAGAAGTGTAATACTTTGAAACTAACGAATGTTTCTGATGACCTGATTCGTTATTGTGCTTTTCCTTTTCTCTTAGGGATGAAGCAAAAGAATGGTTGAAAGAAGAAGAAGTGAGGAAGATCACTACATGGCCAGAACTGAAAAAGTCTTTCCTCTACAAGTTCTTCCCTCCTATGACAACTTCAAAGTTCATAAATGAAATATCTGGTTTTCAACAACATGAATTAGAGTCCCTCTACGAGGCATGGCTGATATACAAGGCTTTCCAAAGACAATGCCAACACCATGGTATTCCTGAGTGGCTATTGATTCAGACATTTTACAATGGTCTGAAGCATGATGTTAGAACTTCTATTCATGTCGCATCTGGCGGTACTTTCATGGCCAAAACTCCGGAAGCTGCAAAGACATTATTGGATGATATGGCTGCCAACAATTATTTGAATGATTGGAGTGTGTCTCGTGGAGCACCTAAAAGGGGAGGTAAGTATGAGGTTGATGCTATTGCTACTTTAACTAACACTGTGCAAGTTTTGGCAGCTAAGGTTGACCAATTGTGTAGCGGATCAATAGCACCTGTTTGTGAGATTTGTGAAGTGTAAGGTCACTCATTGAATCAGTGTCAATACAACACCATGGAAGCAATAACTGAGCAAGCTAATGCCCTCCTCAACACAAACACAAGACCACAAAACAACCCATACTCAAACACATATAACCCAGGTTGGAATAATCATCCAAATTTCTCCTACAAAAATAACCAACCCCAACCTCCACACACAAACTACTCTCAACCACCGGGCTTTCAACAAAGACCACCTTTCAACTCTTCCTCCTCATCCTCTAGATCCAACCTTGAGACTATCATGAAGAATTTAGCTTCTTCTCAAGCAAAGTAAGTTGAATACCAAGCAAAGCAAAATGAATTCTTCAGCAACACTTTCCAACAAATCAATGCTCATAATAAGTTGATGGAGAATCAGATCTACACTTTGGCTACCTTGGATTATTTTTCATTGAAGTAAAACACTAAGTTTTTAATTCTCTTTATTTATTATCATGTTTACTTATTTATTATTGAATTGTTTTGTTATTGCAATTATGAGTGAGTAGTTCCATAATCTAGAATTAAGTTGAACCCTAGCAATGTTTAATGCATGAATTCTCTCCAAATCCCAATCTAATGTGATTAATTGTCCTTGCTTGATTGAATTGTCTTTATTTTCATTATCATACTAGGGATAGGTGATATTGAATTGAGTCCTTATGTCTTGTTTTCAATGGAAATTGAACCTAGATGGATTGGTTGATTCAATCAAGGGTGTGAATATCTCTATGGGAATAAGTAGATAGGATTACTAGGAATTTATATTGTGATGCTTTGCTTAATTTCTCTTTTCTTGCATGATTCCATGGTAATAGGTTTGAGTGCTTGATTAGAGTAGCTATTGGTACTCAGGAGAGGTCTTTGGAATTTTTAGGGTACATTACTCCTTGTGGACTATTGATTGCGTTATTTGGGATGGGAACTATTCATGCATTACTCGTGCTAGTGGGGGATACTTTATTTTAGATGCCTTTATTAATTGATTTTACCTCGTGTGTTATTGCTAGTTGTTATAGTTTAGTGTTAGTATAAGTTAACATCCTTTTCACCGTTGTTTGTCACGTGTTTAGTTAAATTGAGTCAAGTACCTAGTGTTTGGTACCGTTTGTCTCTGTGGATTCGACCTTGACTTACCCTGCTAGCTACATAGTTAGGATTTATCTTTGTTAGCTGCACGACACGCCTATCAAATTTTGGCGCCGTTGCCGGGGACTAACGGTATTAGATTAGTTAACCTTGATTTATTAGCTAAACTTATTTTTGTTCGATCATTATTACTCTTTTTGTTGTTTGATTTTTTCCCTCTTTCAGTCTTTTTGTTGCATGCGCACTCGTAGCTAGGGTTCAGAAGATCTTGCTACTTTTGATCGCTAGATTAAAGCTACAGCAAGGAGATTATGAGGTCAACGAAGAAGACAACAACAAAGATCAACAATGGGAGATGAAACACCATCAAAGTCTCTACGAGAATATGCTATGCCTGATGAGACCACCATCACCATTACTAGGCCAACCACCACTGCAACACACTTCGACCTTTAGCCACAATTGATTCAATTTATTTCACAGGACTCTTATGCGGGAACACACAAAGAGAGCCCTACTGATCATTTGGCTAGCTTTTTAGAGAAGTGTAATACTTTGAAACTAACGAATGTTTTTGATGACCTGATTTGTTATTGTGCTTTTCCTTTTTCTCTTAGGGATGAAGCAAAAGAATGGTTGAAAGAAGAAGAAGTGAGGAAGATCGCTACATGGCCAGAACTGAAAAAGGCTTTCCTCTACAAGTTCTTCCCTCCTATGAGAACATTAAAGTTCATAAATGAAATATCTGGTTTTCAACAACATGAATTGGAGTCTCTCTACGAGGCATGGCAGATATACAAGGCTTTGCAAAGACAATGCCAACACCATGGTATTCCTGAGTGGCTATTGATTCAGACATTTTACAATGGTCTGAAGCATGATGTTTGAAGTTCTATTGATGCTGCATCTGGCGGTACTTTCATGGTCAAAACTCCGGAAACTGCAAAGACATTGTTGGATGATATGGCTGCCAACAATTATTTGAATGATTGGAGTGTGTCTCGTGGAGCACCTAAAAGGGGAGGTAAGTATGAGGTTGATGCTATTGCTACTTTAACTAACACTGTGCAAGTTTTGGCAGCTAAGATTGACCAATTGAGTAGCGGATCAATAGCACTTGTTTGTGAGATTTGTGAAGTGCAAGGTCACTCATTGAATCAGTGTCAATACAGCACCATGGAAGCAATAACAGAGCAAGCTAATGCCCTCCTCAACACAAACACAAGACCACAAAACAATCCATACTCAAACACATATAATCCAGGTTGGAATAATCATCCAAATTTCTCCTACAAAAATAACCAACCCCGACCTCCATACACAAACTACTCTCAACCACCCGGCTTTCAACAAAGACCACCTTTCAACTCTTCCTCCTCATCCTCTAGATCCATCCTTGGGACTATCATGGAGAATTTAGCTTCTTCTCAAGCAAAGCAAGTTGAATACCAAGCAAAGCAAAATGAATTCTTCAGCAACTCTTTCCAACAAATCAATGCTCATAATAAGTTGATAAAGAATCAGATGACCCAACTTGCCCAACAGATTAGTCATCTCTCAAAACCTTCCGGCCAACTTCCTGGACAAACTGCACCAAATCCTAAGGGGCACATCCATGCCATCTCATTGAGGAGCGGTAAATAATTACAAGAGCCTATAAAGAAGGTGACTAGGCAAAAGAAAAGTGCAGAAGAGGTCATAAGGTTGAGTGAAGAAGATCAAGGTGAGAAGCTTGTGGAAGATGAAACTAAGAAGACTGAGAAACAGGAACCCACTGTTATCCCTATTGAAAGACATGCTCTCTAACAAAAGAAAGATTGAAGAGAATGTCACTGTTTCACTAACAGCTGAGTGTAGTGCTATTTTATAGAATAAGCTTCCAAAAAGCTATTAGGAGATCCAGGAAGCTATTCTATTCCAGTCAAACTTGGTGATATTGCTATCAAGAATGCTTTGTGTGATCTTGGGGCTAGTGTTAGTCTCATGCCTTTATCAATCTGCAAGAAACTCAACATGGGTAAATTGAAACCCACACGCATTGAGGACGAACATGCTTTTTCTATAGAATCCCTGGTAAATTGATGATATTAAGGGTATTAATCCCTCATTTTGCATGGATAAAATCATTCTTGAGGACGAACATGCTTCTTCTATAGAATCTCAACGACGACTAAATCCAAATATGATGGAAGTAGTCAAGAAAGAGGTTCTTAAATTGCTTGATGCATGTATAATATATCCTATCTCTGATAGTAAGTGGGTTAGCCCCGTCCAAGTAGTCCCAAAGAAAGGAGGCAGGACCGTTGTCAAGAATGATAAAGGTGAGCAAGTTCCCTCTAGAACTGTGACATGGTGGCGTATGTGTATTGATTATAGGAGATTGAATAAGGTTACCCGAAAGGATCATTTCCCCCTTCCTTTTATTGATAAGATGTTGGAAAGGTTTGCAAAACATTCTTTTTTCTGTTGGTTAGATGGATACTCCAGTTTTTTTCAAATTCTTATTCATCCAAGTGACCAGGAAAATACTACTTTTACATGTCCTTATGGCACCTTCGCATATCAAAGGATACCATTTGGATTATGTAATGCTCCTGCCACTTTTCAGCGTTGCATGATGGCAGTTTTCTCAAGTCTTATTGAGAACTTTATGGAAGTGTTTATGGATGAATTCTCCGTCTATGGAACATCTTTTGATGTTTGCCTTGCTAATTTACAAAAGGTGCTCCATAGATGTCAAGAAGTTAATCTGATTCTCAATTGGCAAAAATGTCATTTCATGGTGCAACAAGGAGTTGTTTTGGGTCATGTTGTCTCTCATCGGAGCATCAAAGTCGACAAAGCTAAGATAGAGGTCATTGAGCGTTTACCACCTCCTAACTCTGTTAATGGAGTAAGGAGTTTTCTTGGTCATGCGGGATTCTACTGCCGTTTTATAAAGGATTTTTCTATAATTGCTCGACCTCTAACTGAACGTTTAGGCAAAGATGTCCTTTTTGTGTTTACTGATGCTTGTACTCAGGCTTTTCACAGGTTGAAGGAAGCTCTTATCTCTGCCCCTATAATTCAATTGCCTGACTGGAATCTCCCTTTTGAGATTATGTGGGATGCCAGTGACTATGCTGTGGGGGCAGTATTGGGTCAAAGGAAGGATGGAAAACTCCATGCCATCTACTATACAAGGAAGACTCTTACTCCGACCCAGATGAACTATGCCACAACTGAAAAGGAATTTTAGCAGTGGTATATGCTATGGAAAAGTTTGGATCTTATTTAGTGGGGTCGAAGGTGATAATTCACACTGATCATGCGGCACTTAAGTATTTGATGAGCAAGAAAGATGCTAAGCCCCGCTTGATTCGGTGGATTTTGTTGCTACAAGAGTTTGACTTGGAGATTCGAGACATGAAAGGCGCTAAAAATGTTGTTGCAGATCACCATTCTCGACTTATCCTTGATAGTGAAGGTGATGAGGATTTTCCAATTGATGATACCTTTCCTGGTGAGCAACTCCTAGCTCTAGCCACTACAGAGATCCCATGGTATGCTGATATAGCCAATTATTTAGCTAGTGACACTATTCCTCACGGGTACTCATCGCAGCAAAAGAAGAAATTCTTTGAGGAGGTGAGGCGATACTTTTGGGATGATCCCTTTCTTTACAAGTCTTGTGCAAATGGGGTGATTAGAAGGTGTATTCTTGGAAATGAGGTATCACCTATTATATCTCATTGTCATGATTTACCTTGTGGTGGCCAAGCTAGTACTAATAAAACTGCAGCGAAAATTCTTCAATGTGATTTCTATTGGCCTACTTTGCTTAAGGATGTTCATCATTATGTGCATTCTTGTGATCGATGTCAAAGGACGGGAAATCTTTCCCCTCGGAATGAGATGCCTCTCAACACCATCATTGAAGTGGAGATATTTGATGTATGGGGTGTGGATTTCATGGGTCCGTTATCTTCTTCTTAAGGGAACAAGTATATTTTGGTTGTTGTTGATTATGTCTCCAAATGGGTTGAGGCTCTTGCTTCTCCCACTTATGATGCTCGTGTGGTTAGTAGATTTTTCAAGAAGACTATTTTCCCTCGCTTTGGCATTCCACGGGTCTTGATTAGTGATGGAGGTAAGCATTTTTTGGAGAATAAATTTGAAGCTATGCTTAAAAAGTATGGTGTGCATCATCGGGTGGGACTTTCATATCACCCCCAAACTAGTGACCAAGTGGAGATTTCTAACCACGAGATCAAAACCATCTTAGAGAAGACGGTTGCGAGAACCAGGAAAGATTGGGCTGCTAAACTTGATGATGCAATATGGGCTTACAGAACATTATTCAAAATCCCTATAGGCACCACCCCCTATCGCCTTGTTTATGGGAAAGTATGTCATCTTCCTGTTGAGTTAGAGCATCGTGCATTTTGGGTTGTTAAGAGCCTCAATTTCGTTTCTCAAACGGCGGGTGAGAAGAGATTCCTTCAACTTAATGAGCTTGATGAACTTCGGCTTGATACTTATGAGAGTTCTAGGTTGTATAAGGAGAAAACTAAGAGATGGCATGACAAAGGCATTGTGAGAAGAGAGTTCAAGGAAGGAGACTTGGTTCTCCTTTTCAATTCCCATCTTAAGCTTTTTCCTAGTAAACTTCGTTCACGGTTGTCAGCTCCGTTCAAAGTTTGCAAGGTTTTCCCTTATGGCTCAGTGGAACTATGGAACCGACGGGATGGTACTTTTAAGGTCAATGGCCAGATTGAAGCATTACGGAGCCGGGAGACCCTATTCTTTGAGAGAGTTGACATCATACTCCATCCCTACACTCCGATTGATAATCGAGGAGGTCGAGCTAATGACCTTAAAAACTAGCGCTTATTGGGAGGCAACCCAATTTTCTATCTTTTTCTTTCTCTTTTACTTTTCATTTCACTTTAGTTCTTTTTTATATTTTATTAGACTTTTCCTACTTTATTTAATATTTTCATAGTTTCATATACTAACACTCCAGAAAAGAAAAAAAAATTGTTCCGTGTTGTGCTGCTACAGGTTAACACAGACGTGTCGAAAATGACACGTCTGTGTCGCTCGAAAAACCCCGAACCAGTAACTACTGATTTGGCAGCAGCAGGTTAACACGGACGTGTCAAAAACGACACGACCGTGTCGCTCGCAAAAATCAACAACAGTACCTACTGTTTTACGAATAGCAGGTCAACACGTCCGTGTCATTTTCGACACGTCCATGTCGACCTGCAGTCCGGTGCTTTCAACCCGAAATCGGGCTCTCTTTTTCTCTCACTCCCTTATAATTTTCGAACCTCTTCCCCATTGCTTCCTCTCCCTCTTTCTCTTCATCCTCTCCATACTCCATTGTTTTCCTCTCTCTCCTCACTACTCTTACCAAATTTCTCCATCAACCTTTTCTTCAAATCCTTTTTTCTATTCCATTGACAATCTCCATTCTTTTTCTTCCATCCTTCTTCAAACCCTAGAAATTGAATTGGGGAATATTTCTATTGAGTCAATAGGATCCCCTTTGGTCACTCCATCACCTTCACTAGCACAAATTGAAAGTAAGGAACTTTCATTGTGGGATTTACTCCCACGACATTATTGGTAACATCTCTCTTTTCTTACTACCTTGTGAACTTGCGAATTTACCTCCATTGTGTAGTACTAATTGTTTGTGCTATTTGTAAATTGCTTGGATATTGTGTTTTTTTGTGCTATTTGTGATTTGCTCTTTGGTGATTTTTGGGATTTGCTATTGGGTGCTATTTGTGGCTTGGTCCTAGATTGGTGGTGATCTTGTGACTTGGTTATTTTCGATTGTGGTTGGTTTGTTTTTACCCTTTGATTGCAATTTGCTTGTTTAACCATGGGTCCTAGACCTAGGAGTACGAACCCCGAAACACTTCCACCACAAATCTTCGCAACCGCTCCCCACCACCTCCTCCACCTCCCTTGGATCCCCCCGTTGTTGAAACTTATGGTATAGCCTTCACCAACCCTGACCACATGCAAAACTACCTGCGCATCTCGCGCCGACGCCTTAGTCCTACCCGCTTCTTTGACTCGACGGCGGTAGAAGCCCGGGTATTGAGAATGATGTCCGGCAATTATTTCACTCTATGGGTTGGGATAATTGGCTAACTCTTCATGCCCCGACCAATGCCCGTCTAACCTATGAGTTCTTTTCTACATTGCATGTGCATAAGGCCATAGATAAGTCCACTCGGAATCTTTCCTTCCAAATGATGGGCAATCACCATACCCTTTCCCTTAAGCAAGTCTCAGAGGCTTTTGGTTTTCCTTGAGGCAGCCAAATTGGCCCCCATCACTCCTACTCTCGCCAGTTCGAATCAGGCCACTTTTGGCGCCTCCTTACATCCCAATTCACTTATGACCCTCGGTCTTCTAAAGCCACCGAGATTATTAACCCTGGCCTTCGCTATATTCATCGACTTCTTGCTAATACCTTGTTTGCTAGGGGAGAAAGTTCCGGGGTTGTTTCTTTGATGGAACTATATTTTTTATGGCATATGACTCGGGGGGATTGTCGTCTTGTGTCTTCTATGTGGCTCATGGACCATTTGGATGATGTCAGAAAGGGTAATAGGGAGATTACCATTGGGGGTCTGATTTCTATCCTTGTTATATATCTTGGCTATGATCTTTCTAACTTGGCAGTTGTACCTGGTGAGACGCGTCTTAATTTACGCTCTCTTCGCGCTATGCATTGGATAGCCGAGCACGATAATGTCTCTGGTATGTTTGGTTGGTCCATCAGTGACCCTATGCATATCTTCCTAACCTAGAGGCGACTGTGATCTACCTCCCGGAGAACTGGATCTTCCAGCCCGACTTTGAGTGGCAACCTGTTGTTGACCCTCATGGAGATCCTATGGATGAGGATTCGGGTGCCGCCACCCCCACTGCTGCTGATGTTCCATCCTCATCCTCTTCTTCTGTGGAGCAGCAGCTAGCCTCTCTGCAGAGTGGTTTTGGTGACTTACGCTTAGAGGTCCAGTCTCTCAGGTATGATGTCCAAAACCTCACTCAGTCTAACCTTGCTATTGATGCCTATCTTCAGTCTCTGCAGGGTAGCTATGATACGATGGTATCTGAGTTCCAGGGTTTTCGTTCTGACTTCCATAGTTGGACTCGCCATGCTGGATGGCCTCCTGGTAGTTTTGGTACCTTTCCTCCTCCTCCACCTTGAGTTTTATTTCTCCCCTTTCCTTGTCACATTGAGGACATTGTGACATGCTAGCTTGGGAGAGGTCCTCTACTCTTCATCTCTTGCACATTGTAGGCATTTTAAATCTTTGGCATGCTGGGTTTTGCATTTTAGGTTGCATTTGGGATTGATCTCTGCTGATAGTACACACTAAGCTTGGTTCTATGCTCATCTCTATGTGAATTCTAAGCATGATTTGAATAACTCTGAACTATTTTTTATCCCTCCTTGCTCGTTGTGATTTGAATGGTTTGTGGTAAGACGGTTTGATCCTCCCAAGGGAGACTTGACTATATTTGGTAGCCAAAAATCTACCTAGTGAGGTTATTTGAGCCTAATGGACTAACATCTTTTTAGTCCCTCTTTTCATGTGTGATGCTCTTCCTTGGCCATTATTCTCTAGAACTTGCATTGATACTCCTCGAGACTGCATTGACTTGTGTATGCATTGAGTATGATTGAGGCAATTGTTGTTTTCTGAGCTACATAGCCAAATGACACCTACATTGATTACTCCCTTTTTATCACCCCTTTGAGCCTATCCTGTTTCTTTTGATTAACTACATCTTTAGCCCTTTACCTTGTCCTACCTAGGGGATTGTGAAGCTATGTTGATGAAGTTAAGTGTGACATTGGAGATATTTTGTGGTGTTTGATGTGATATAATGCTTGTTTGGAACTCATGATCTGTGTTGAGTTCACCTCCTCATAGTTACGTTCTTTGAAACTCCTATTGATTTTCTGTTATAGATGGTTTGTTAAATCTTTTATTGAAAAAAAAAAACAAAAACAAACAAAAGAAAGATTGTGATTTATGTCTTTAGTGCGCAATAAAAGGAAATTGGAGTTTATAGTTGAAGAGTTATGAATTAGCCAATGAGAAAAAGAAAATGAAGTGAAATTGAAATGTGTGTGTTTGGGGTTTGGTAATTGTTGTCAAAGGTGTTTGAAAAAGCTTCACTTTCCCCTTTGAGCACCACTTTTCTAGAACTTTCCACACCCATACCTTAAGCCTTCATTACAACCCATATGAAGTCTTCATGATTCTTTGCATATAACGTAGTCCCGTAGCGGTGGAGAGTGAGAAGATGTGCAAGCTTATTAGTAGGATACAGTAAATGGAATGGAGTCTTGAGCGATTATTTGACCCTTTCATACACATGAGTGTTGTGTGCACGACTAGAGTGAGGGTTATCATGTATGGTTAAGGCAAGCTTAGGGGAGCAAAGTGCTAAGCTTAGTTGTCAAGTCACAATTATGAGATTCGGGACTTAGATTGAATAGTTTTATGTTTATTCCCTTCATGGTTCCATTTTCACATTGAATATTGATTTGAAAGCCTTGTTGTGTGTGTGCTTGAAGAGTTTTGTCTTACTTTTCCCTATGTTTCATGTTGGATTGCTTGAGGGCAAGCATTTATATAGCTTGGGGGAGTTTGATAAGTCAATAATAGTTGTTATTTTAGGTGCATTTCTAAGTCTCATTTAGCCTAGTTTAGAGCATTTAGGACTAACTCTTGCATCATTTTGGCTTCTTTTAGTTCTATGGCACTTCACGAGGTATTTTATGGTGTTTGAGTTAATTTTCAGGTTAATCATGCATATTGAATATCTTGTGACGAGTTGGGGATGCATGATCATGATGATAGGCTGAAGCAGGTCAACACGGTCGTGTCATATGTGACACGTGAAGGAATTGTGTCCTTGACTCTAATGCAATTACTAAATATAACATGGATCATATTATGGAGATAATAAATTCATTAAATTGGGTCGTCTATACGCTTTGCTAGAGGATGCTATAGAACTTCAGGTTTAGTAAATAATAAACCCGAAGCCCAATTAGATGGATCCTACAAAGGTCACACTTTCACAATCCGGATCAATAAAAGAATGACCTAGAGCCCATGTAGGACTCTAGGAGTGACCGGCCAAGGAGGTAGAAAAGGGGAGGACTCCTAACCTAATTAGCTCCTATAATTAGGTGTGGGTGAGAAAATAAAGCAGTCAGTTTTATTCTCTCATTATTTTCTCTCTCCTCTTTTCTCTCTCTTTCAAAGTTACGTAATACTGCTCCAAGAAATAGAAGAGTCCCTCTTCCTTCCAACTAGCATTGGTGGAGCATTGATCTGGATTCGTGGACCTAGTAGAGGAATCTCAATTGCGGTTCTATCTCCGGATCTCGAAGAGCTTTGTGGAAATCACGTGTCAAAGGTTAATTCTTAACTATTATGTGATCCTTGAATGTATATGCATGAGATCCTGTTTTAAGTGCTTATGAATATGATTCATGAAATTCCGCTTAGAGTACTTATAATCTTACAGTGGTATCAGTTTTAGCCTCTTGCATATAATTTTTTGGTCATAATAATTATATTTATTTTGATGTGTTCATGACTAATTTTAATTTGATTAAGGGGAGGAATTGAATTATGGAATGAATAATTAATTGGAATTGATTAAATGGATTAATTGCTTAATTTTTCAATATAGAGTGGCCGAATTTTTGAAAATTCAACCCTTATTTTCGAAATTTAAATTCTGATTTTATTTCGAATATTAAGTTCATATTATTAATCTGATTTTCATGTTTAAATTTGTTTATGTATGAAACTTAATTCATGTGAAAAGAGTTTTATATGAATTAGAGATTAATTTATGTGAATAACCCTAAAATTAATTAAAATGGAGATTTTGATTTAATTTTCTGAATTAGGCATAAAAGGGTTTATGTTTAATTTAATTACGATCACTAAATTAATTTTGCAAATGTTGTAATTTTAATTTCCTTCAATAAATAAATAAATAAATAATAAGGAGGAGGAAGAGGAGTGCACCACGGCCGGTGGTCGCTCCTGTGTCTGCCCGGCGGGCGCGTGGCGAAGGAAGGTGCTCCGGTGGTCCGCCAAAGCGATCGACGAGGGAATCGCTGCAGCGCGCCACGCGTGCGACGCCGCCGGGCGGGCCGGTGTTGGGCGTCTCTTTGGCGTCGGCTCGGCGGGTGCGATTCGGCGGTTTCCGATGGAAAAGGGTTGACGAGGGTGGCCGGAAATCTGGCTGCAGTGCTGGCGTGGGAGTCGGGACTGGCAGCCTTGCTGCTGGTCTGGTCGTAATCCACGCTTCTTTCAAATTTTTTTTTTGTTTTTTTTTAAAAAAAATTTCTGAAAATTGGATTTGTTTTTGAAACTTTGAAAATCCCTTTTGTTGAGAAGATTAAGCAAATTCCAATTATATTGATTATGTTAATTTTGACTGGGTCATAAATTAATTCAATAATTTTATTTTTTAATCTAATTAAAATTAGTAGGCTAGATTTTATAGGATAGAATCTTTAGGTGATTGGAAATTACTTAAATTCTTTATCCTCTTGCTTTAATTAAGAATATTTGATATTTTAATTATTGGCAAGTATAATATGTGATATTATTATGTGGCTTTTATATTTTGATATAATTGCTATGTATGACTAGTATGGCCCAAATTAAGTTAGAAAATACGATCTGCGTATTGTGATGTATTCTTGTAATTTTAAATACGATCTGCGTACCGTTAAGTATTTTTGTAATTTATTTAATTTAGTTATTATTTAAATTATTTTGATACTTATGTAATCCAAAGACGAGCCCATCAAGAGAAGGCCCATGGCTAAGATGGATGGAGATCCATGAAGAGTCCAAGAAGGAGCCATTGATGCTTAGTTCTTAGGATTAGGGGCCATACTAGATCATTTTATTTTCGCATTTTATTATTATTTAAAATGCTTATAAGTTTATTGTATGTTGTTTGTTGATGCGCTAGAGTTCACTAATTCATAACAACATAATAAACTTAGGTCCCGCAAATATTAAGGTTAGCTTTTCCAAACATTAAGTGCTTATTAACCCTTAATTAATAGTAATATGTCATGCCTCCGCAGGGTATTATCATTAATTTTGGGAGATAAGGTAAAATTGCGAATTTTACTACTTAGTTTGGTTATCCTTAACAAAATCATCAAAAGCGTTTTGGGTTTTGAAGCAAGAGATAGTTAAGCATGCGATGTTTACCAATCTAAACAAGAATTATAAATTGTTATAATTAGTAAAGGAGTTTACTTACCTTGAGAATGTAACGTTAAGATAAGGCCTCCGTCTACTTAGTGTTGCATGTTAATAGGATCTGGTATTCACTTATTTAAATGGGACATTAAAATTGAATAGGTGATCAACCTAGAAACCTTTGCATGTTTTAGGTTGTTTTATAAACATAATAATGAACTTTGTTTTATTCTGTCTGTAGATATTATGTCTAACAACAACAACAACTCTGTTTTCAACATTCGTCCTTTCCTTGAAAAGGACAGGCTGAATGGTGAAAATTTCATCAACTGGGAAAGAACCTTAAGACTCGTATTGAGGTCTGAGGGTCGAGAGGATGTCTTAGAAACCCCACTTTCTGTGATTACTGATGAGTCGTCTGAAGCCGACAAACGTCGTGTTAAGTAGGCCAATGATAGGTTTGTACCGATCACTTGCTTGATGATAGCAGCCATGGAGCCGGACCTCCAAAGGAGGTTCAAAACCACGATGCTTATACCATCATGCAAGAGCTGCGGGCTATGTTTCAAACACAGGCCCGAGTTGAGCGGTATGAGACCAATAGGGAGATACTAGAATGTCACATGAAGCCGGGTCAAGCTGTTGGCCCCCATGTTTTCGCTATGATGGGTCTTTTCGAAAACATGGAACGACTTGGATTTCCTTACAGGGTTGAGTTAGCTACTGACATTATTCTCCACTCATTGCCTGACAACTTTAATCAGTTCAGGATGACCTTCAACATGAATGAGTCTGAAAAGACTTTGCAAGAGTTGCACGGGTTGTTGGTCAATGCTGAGAGGAATATCCCTAAAGAACCAAAGAAAGAGGTTCTAATGGTTCAGAAGGGAAAGGGTTTTAAGAAGAAATGGGCAGGAAAGAAGGACAAAGGCAAGCAAGTTGCCGTTGTTGCTGAAAAACCTAAGCCAACCGCCAAGCCAAAGGTGGCCGCGGAAAGCAAGTGCTTCCATTGTCACAAGATAGGACACTGGAAGAGGAACTGCCCTCTATACTTGGAGGAAAAGAAGTATGGGGCTTCCACTTTAGGTATATTTGTTATAGAAATCAATTTGACTTCTACTTCTTTATGGGTATTGGATACCGGCTGTGGTTCTCACATAGTTAATGATGTGCAGGGACTAAAAAGAAGTAGGAGGCTGGCAAAGGGCGAGGTAGAGCTTCGTGTTGGAAATGGAGCACGGGTTGCTGCACTTGCCATAGGAAGCTATAGTCTGCATTTGCCATCTGTCTTTGTTTTAGAATTAAATAATTGTTATTTTGTTCCTTCTATAACTAAGAACATAATTTTTGTTTCTGTATTGGATTTCGAAGGGTTTTGTTTTGAAATTAAGAACAAGTGTTGTTCCATTTCTTACAATAATATGTTCTATGCTAGTGCTAAATTGATAAATGGCTTATATGTGCTTGATAGGTCATTACAAGTCTATAACATAGATAGCAAGAAACAAAAATCAAATGAATCAAACCTAACCTACATTTGGCATTGTCGAATGGGTCATATAAACCAAAAGCGCATCCAAAAGTTACAACAGGATGGCATTCTTCCATCATTTGATTTTGAATCATTTGATGTATGTGAATCATGCTTGATGGGGAAAATGACAAAGTCACCGTATACTGGAAAGGGTGAAAAGGCCAGCAATCTCTTGGGCCTCATACATACAGATGTTTGTGGTCCTATGAGCACAAAGGCAAGGGGAGGGTTTAATTACTTCATTACCTTCACTGATGATTTGAGTAGATATGGATATGTCTACTTAATGAAACATAAATCGGAATCTTTTGATAAATTTAAAGAGTTCCAGAATGAAGTACAAAATCAACTTGGTAAGACAATTAAAGCACTACGATCCGATCGTGGTGGCGAGTATTTGAGCCAAGAGTTTGATGATCATTTGAAGGGTTGTGGAATTCTTTCACAATTGACTCCACCAGGGAACACCACGGTTAAATGGTGTATCCGAAAGGAGGAATCGGACCTTATTGGATATGGTTCGATCAATGATGAGTCTTCTTCGATCTTCCGATTTCCTTTTGGGGATATGCTCTCAAAACAATTTGCACACACACTAAACAGAAGCCCGTCAAAGGCTGTAGAAAAGACTCCATATGAGTTATGGAATGGAAAAACTCCAAACTTGTCTTTTCTTAAGATTTGGGGATGTGAGGTCTATGTAAAACATTTACTGTCTGACAAACATGCACCCAAGTCAGATAAATGTCTCTTTGTGGGATACCCAAAAGAGACAAGGGGTTATTACTTCTATAACCCTCAAGAGAACAAAGTGTTTGTTGCTCGTGATGGTGTCTTTCTTGAAAAGGAATTTGTTTCTAGAAAGACAAGTGGGAGTAAAATAATTCTCGAAGAAATTCGAGATGAGCAACAACTGGACGTGGCTCACACCATGTCAGAGACGGCCCGACAAGACGAAAGTCTAGTTCAGGAGATGACGTATTCAACGCGTGAACCTCCTGTCGTCCCACTTGAATCTAATTCAAGTGAAGATCTTAACAAATCCAAACATGTAATGAGGAAGTATCACCTCATTAGGGAGATTGTTGACAGGAAGGATGTCAGGATCTGCAAAGTTCACACGGATGAGAATGTGGCTGATCCGCTCACTAAACCACTACCTCAACCCAAGCATGAGTGTCACGCTAGGGCTATAGGCTTGAAGTAAATGTTAGAGTGGCTTTAGATTGTACTAGGTTTAGAGAAACTTATTACAATGTAGAGACATGGTTTTGCTATTTTATGTTTATGAGAAATAAAATTTTATCTTATTTAATTTTGGTTTGGTATTAAATAAAATGTCCAAAATATATCTTGAATTCAATGGTTTTGTCAAATATGTGATTTGATGAATGAAACACCATAAGTGAACAGAATTCATAGAATATTATAGTTCCTAATCTAAGTCGTTAAATTGGACATAAATGACTTATTAAAGGATTAGCATACAAGATTGATTGATAGCGTTGTTTCATGGGCTATGGGAACATGGAGATGTTTAGTCAATCATATGGACATGTATAGTTGATACATGATCGAACAGACCTACTTAGAAGTTTCTATAACTTCGTAATTATATTAGTGGATTCCTAAGACATGAGTGGAACACTACTTAGCCTAATGATTGGTATAACTTTGATGCTGTCAAACGTCATGCCGTAAAAGGGGACTATAAAGGCAGTGTTCGGGTTGTGCTAAAAGTTGAGTGGGAGTTTTGGTTGCCACAAGATTGAAAAGTCCTCCTATATGAGATAGGAAGGGTGTCTTGGCCCCTTGGAGAGTGAGAATTGAAAAATGCATGGCCGTGCTCAAATGGATTATATGATGATAATTTGTTTGTCAATTCGAACTCGGATTTCAAGGATTAATTTGAAGACTAGTATGGATGATATAGTGATATGGTCATACTATCAAATTGGACACTAAGAGACTTAAGGAATTTGAAGATTGCACACTCGTCTCCGACAAGTGGGAGATTGAAGGAATTGTGTCCTTGACTCTAATGCAATTACTAAATATAACATGGATCATATTATGGAGATAATAAATTCATTAAATTGGGTCGTCTATACGCTTTGCTAGAGGATGCTATAGAACTTCAGGTTTAGTAAATAATAAACCCGAAGCCCAATTAGATGGATCCTACAAAGGTCACACTTTCATAATCCGGATCAATAAAAGAATGACCTAGAGCCCATGTAGGACTCTAGGAGTGGCCGGCCAAGGAGGTAGAAAAGGGGAGGACTCCTAACCTAATTAGCTCCTATAATTAGGTGTGGGTGAGAAAATAAAGCAGTCAGTTTTATTCTCTCATTATTTTCTCTCTCCTCTTTTCTCTCTCTTTCAAAGTTACGTAATACTGCTCCAAGAAATAGAAGAGTCCATCTCCCTTCCAACTAGCATTGGTGGAGCATTGATCTGGATTCGTGGACCTAGTAGAGGAATCTCAATTGCGGTTCTATCTCCGGATCTCGAAGAGCTTTGTGGAAATCACGCGTCAAAGGTTAATTCTTAACTATTATGTGATCCTTGAATGTATATGCATGAGATCCTGTTTTAAGTGCTTATGAATATGATTCATGAAATTCCGCTTAGAGTACTTATAATCTTACAACACGGCCGTGTCATTTCCTTGGATCAAGAAGAAACACCACTGATCTCAGCTTTCTATGGCGACACGGCCGTGTCAATCTTGACACGCCCGTGTCACTCTCTTCTCAGCAAATCAGTTTGAAACTGATATTAGCTTCCCAGGGCAACACGTCAGTGTCATATGTGACACGTCCGTGTTGCTCCTTTTATCCCTAGTCAGGAACTTTTCATTTTACGACTGATATTGTAATATCAGGTCGACACGACCGTGTCATAGATGACGCCTGTGTCGACCTGCTTTCCGTCGGGATTTAATTAAGTTGTTCTATTATTTTAGGAAACTATAAATACCTTCTTAGTTAATTTATTTCGGTACTTAGGTTTTATTATTCAGGTTTTAGAGATCTTTTGAGAGAAAAACTCCATTGTTAACTTTGAGATCTACACTTTGGCTACCTTGGATTATTTTTCATTGAAGTAAAAGACTAAGTTTTCTAATTCTCTCTCTTTATTTATTATCATGTTTACTTATTTATTATTGAATTGTTTTGTTATTGCAATTATGAGAGAGTAGTTCCATAATCTAGGGTTAAGTTGAACCCTAGCAATGTTTAATGTATGAATTCTCCCCAAATCACAATCTAATGTGATTAATTGTCCTTGCTTGATTGAATTGTCTTTATTTTCATTATCATACTAGGGATAGGTGATATTGAATTGAGTCCTTATGTCTTGTTTTCAATGGGAATTGAATCTAGATGAATTGGTTGATTCAATCAAGGGTATGAATATCTCTATGGGAATAAGTAGATAGGATTACTAGGAATTTATATTGTGATGCTTTGCTTAATGTCTCTTTTCTTGCATGATTCCATGGGAATAGGTTTGAGTGCTTGATTAGAGTAGTCATTGGTACTCGGGAGAGGTCTTTGGTATTTTTAGGGTGCATTACTCCTTGTGAACTATTGATTGCGTTATTTGGGATGGGAACTATTCATGCATTACTCGTGCTAGTGGGGGATACTTAATTTTAGATGCCTTTATTAATTGATTTTACCTCGTGTGTTATTGCTAGTTGTTATAGTTTAGTGTTAGTATTAGTTAACATCCTTTTCACCGTTGTTTGTCACGTGTTTAGTTAAATTGAGTCAAGTACCTAGTGTTTGGTACCATTTGTCTCTGTGGATTCGACATTGACTTACCCTGCTATATAGTTAGGAGGATTAGTTAGGATATATCTTTGTTAGGTGCGCGACACGCCTATCAATGAACACTATCTAATCTTCTATTAGTCTATTATCGCCCAAACAAGATTGTATAAATAAGAGTTCAACTGTCAAACACATTTTTACTGCGTATATCATGTCAATTACACGAGTAATCAGCACAAAACAGCAGACACAATCAGACATTAAGGGAATACTTCTCTATCAGTTTCAGGATGATAACAGGAGGACTCGAAGGAGACCCATGAAAGGAGCACATATAGGCGTGGTCAGCGAGTCAATACAAAGACTTTGTGCATGAACAGATAAGCTAAAACTTAGTATATCCAGTGAGTTATTGACAGTGTCATAGCATCATAGTTCTCTGCCCCTTCAAGAAAAAACTCGATAAGTTTGTAGTTTATACTCTAATAATTTGTTTAGGCCATAAATCTTCATCATAACATTACTTATGTATTGTTGGTCAAGTTTGCAATCTAATCACTAATATCCAATTCTGTCAAGCCTTAGTTTAGTAATCATTACCTACCTCATACATATGCACCTCTTTATACATCTTCCATAAAACTTTTTTTTCTTCTAATAAGTACAAACCACTTCATACAAAATAAAAATGTTCTATAAAAAACAAAACAAAAGGAATTACTGTTTCATAACAGCAAAAATATATAAATGGACTAACACGTGGTATGTTCTCAATTACATCATCTATGCTCTCTTTTGTCTTTTCATTTTTTTGAGGAAATTGATTATGTAACTGCATTTGTCCCCCAACTTACCAATACCCACAATATTTGTGTCAGCATCAGCAACAACCTTCTCAATAGGTGAAGACCCAAGACTTGCAGTTGCTTCAACACCTGTATACTTGTAGATAAAAGGTTGCGTCGTATTTATAACATTTCTTGATTCGTCAATTAAATTCATAGCATCATGAACTACTTTTAATGCTTCTTCAAACTTATCATGCTTATAAAGTTCCATAACTTCTGTACAGTAGTTCTTAATATTGTTATTGATAAGAGGTTTTTAGTGTGTCGTTAAGGCACCAAAAATCGCTTTTCAAATAATATTTATAAAACATAACGATCAATTACTAAGAACGTAGTAAAGGTAAGTCAAGGGTCGATCCACAGGAAAAATGGGATTAATTAAAGTCTAGCAAGTTTAGATTACCCAATTGAAGGGTTTTTGGGGTTTTTAAGTGATTTTTATAAGAACTACGACTAACTAATATCAAAGAACTAGCAAATAATATGTGATGAAAATATGAATAAGAAAAACACTAGAGTTAAGGTTACTAGTATGGATCAAAGCGGGCAACGATTATTAATGCAATTGTGATTCAAAGGCAACGATTACGCAAGGTTTAGCTTTCCTCTAAAATACTCGAGTCCTCTCTCGAATGGTACTCGAGAATGATCGTTTAATCAATCAACTAAATCCTCTCTCGAATGGTCTTTAGTCAATTGATTAAGAGATCCAATGAATTTGGAAAACCCCTAATATAGGATCCCCTTAATTTCTACCCAATATCTTGGCCTAGAAATTAAGTTGATTCATGGGGATGATAAAAGAATTCATAATTCAATTAAGAATATTTGAAATCAAAATACCAAAGCACAAATGTGATCAATATATATCCTAAGGCCTCAAAACAGCAAGATCAATGCATAAACGTCTTTAAATCATCACAATCACATTAACAATACATTTAAACCCTAATCCATACTTTCACCCTAACCCTAGATGGGAAACTGCTCACTAATCATGGATTCTAAGCAATAAAACATGAAATCTATGACTAATCTAGGGCTAAACATAATTAAGAGACAATTAATCTAATGAAAATAACAATTATGAAACTATAATAAAGTAGATCTAATAAAAGGGAAGAACAAATAATAGCAATGAAAAGAGATAATAAAAACTGAAACTTTGAAACTAATTGAATTAAATATACCTCCAATGTTGTAGAAATCACAAACTATAATCTACGAATCTCAAATCTTGATCAAAAACTAAGTGTTTATCTCTCTCATGTAAGCCCTAATATTACTCTCCAAAACTCTAGAATAAAGCTTAAGTCAAAAACTAATCAACTCCAATTTTATTTAGGCAAGCCTCGTTTTTTTTTTCTTCGCGGATTTGAATGGTGCGGGCGCACCAAAATCAGGTGCGGGCGCACCATTCCTTCTGCTCCAAAACTGACATCAAGCGTTGAATGGTGCGGGCGCACCATAGTTTGGTGCGGGCGCACCATAGTTTGGTGCGGGCGCACCATAGTTTGGTGCGGGCGCACCATAGTTTGGTGCGGGCGCACCATTCTTTCTAATTTGGTCGGACAGTTCAACTTAAAATGAGCATGACTCTTTCATTTTAGATCCAAATCAAGCTTATGACCAGTCGTTGGAAAGCTATCGAAACAAGCTTTCACCTCCAACTAGAATCACCTTCATCCGATTTGTGGTTCGAAAGTTATATCCATTTGAAGTGCCCTGTACAATATTCTATTGTGCAATGTGCTCCTTTGTGCGAGCGGACATGGGGCATAGTGCAAGCGCACCATTTCTCAACGTGTGCTCTATTTTCATTGCTTCCTTTGCCAAATCTATAACTCGTAGCCATATTAGTAGTTCCACCTATATTAAGAACATGGCAAAACAGGGTGAAAGTAAATGTACTAGAAATTCGGTCAAAAATGACTGAAAATCTAGCAACATGTCACTATGATCAAGAATGATCAAGTGAATGAAATAGAAGGGGAAAGGGAGAAGAAAGAGGGGAGAACGGGGAGAAAGAGAATCAAAATGAGCTAAAAAGGAGTCCATAAAGTGCGTTTGAAACACACTTATCAAACTCCCCCAAGCTTAGCTTTTTACTTGTCCTCAAGTAAACCAAGAATGAGAAAGAAGAAAGAGAAGAGGAGAAAAAATGAAAAAGAAAAACCATGGAACACACTAGCCTAAATGTTCTATATGCAAAGCTACAAACATGACATGCAAGCTAAATGAGTTCATACCAAGATTTAGTAGACCAATCAAACACAAGAGGAAAGATGATCAGGAAGCACAAGAATGACTTAAGAGATCCAATCCACCAATCAACCGAGTTTCTTAAAAAATAGGCTTTCTAGGAGTGATTTCTCACCCCTCTCCACTTCCAAGTCCCGAGTTTGAATCCCCCCTAAGGATGCTCAACCATAATAGCTCGCCTCTACCACATTTTGATGACCCTCATCATGACTTGCACAAAATCTAACCCGCCACTACTAAATTGACCGAGTCCAATCTAGAAGTCAAAAGGGACTTTATTAAGGTTTTAACGGGGCTAGGTTAAAGGTGTGGATAACAATTTAGGAATGTGGTGCAAAAAGGGTAAAGCGGAGTACAAACTAGGAGGTAGAAACTCCCCCCAAGCTAGTCCTATCACCAACTTAAATCGAAATTTCACACACAACTTTGATTCTCATATTGATTTTCACTTTTTGAACATTTTTTTCATTTTTCTCAACAATTCGCTATCTTTATTTTCTTTCAATAGAAATCCAAATGAAACAATAAGAGCTTTCTTTCTTTCTTTTATTTCTTTTGCCTTTCCTTTCTCGCAAATTTCTTCAACTTTTGCAATTATACACGCACATTAACTTACTTTCAACCAAAGACTTAGTATCAAAACAACTTAACTCAACACAAACTAGACATGTACTCCACTTTGGGGAAAGTTTGGTGATGACTTATAATGAGGGTTAAGCAAAAATAGGATAGAAAGGCTCAAATGGGTTGAGAAGCGGATAATTATGCCGGTATAAAAGCTTTTTAGCTTTTGAGCTCCTATTTCTAGCAAAAAGAAACGCCCTAAATCATTCTTCTATTTAGCTCAGTCATATGCAATCTTGGGGAGCTAAAATGCAAGTCACAAGTTAGGCGATCAATGGTGAGGGTTGTAAATGAGTCTTACGAGGTTCGTGGCCCTCCTTCGTGGTTCATCGCACAAGGGATAAGGCAATCCAAGCAACCAACTCGCCTAATTTCAAAAAGACTCTACCAAAAGTTACCGATCTCAAAGATCACCTAAAGTCATAGCAAGGCTTCCAAAATCATCAAGTCAAATGCAAAGAAGGTCTTCCAATCAAGTTATGACCACTCTTAGCAACATATCATGCATGCAACCAAACAACTCTAAATGCAGAAAAGAAATAAAGAAAAGAAAATATTTTTGTGTTTTTTTTTATGCAAACCTAACATGCAAAAGCACTAAAAAGAACATAAATACAAAGGGGATGAAAAAAATATTGAGATGGAGAGAACACATGCTAACTCCCCCAAGCTTAATACAAACTCCGTCCTCAGAGTGTACAAGCAAAGAGAAAGTAAGGGATGAGGTAAGGGCACAATGTCAAGCAAAAATCCTAACCAAGTAAGATAAGGAGAAGGGTCTCAGAATACCTGCCAAAAAGAGCTCTTTTAGGATCATTAGCTAGACCTTACCACTAAATAATTTGACAAAGATCTCAATAGTTTGTCATAAGCATTAGCACACATTTCACAGTGGATCAAATAGCTATGACATAAACAAAGAGCATGCACAAATTTCAATGGGTCTATATGCTTACCAAGTGATGAGTGTCGAAAATAATGAAATTTCCGACAGAATCCTGGAAAGTATGAAGAACAAACATCAAAATTCAAATAAAAAGAACAAAATAATGAGTTCTCCTTTTGATGGTCCTTGCAACTTTTAAGCTCGATTCCGTCCTCGATGACTTCCATTTGAGTCTTGTGAAGGTTTAAAGAGGACAAAGGCTCTTCCAGTGGTGAAACTTTGAGGAGAGGGAATAAGATGGGGAAGGAAGGAACTAAGTCGAGTTTCCTTGAAAAGGGAATATGAAGAGGACGAGTAGAAACAAAAGTCTCATCAACTACTTCTTCAACATCATTAGACTCTATAGTGTAAGCTTTCTCAACAAATGATTCCTCTACTACGGGGTTCTCATCCATATCCCAATCATCATCATCTTCATTGGTTATAGTCATGCAAGAGTGATTTTGATTATTGATAATTCGACCCAATGTTTCGATTGATTTTTTGCTAGATTCGACAAAGTTTTCCATCATAGAATCACACCTCTTTAACAAGGACATATTTTCTTTGAGTGAATCAAGAATTTTAGAATATATATGTAGTTCACAGCTAGAGACATCTTCTTCTAAATTTGAGATAGTAGTATTTCCATGGTCCCACTCATAAGTGTCTCTAGTCAGCCACCCAAAGAAACTCCATGCTTCATCAAAGTGTTGGGATCGAAATTCACCATTAAACATAGACTCCACCATTTCTCTTGTATGCATATTTAAACCCTCATACATCACCTCACACATCTCCTAAATCTCAAGTCTATAGTTAGTTAGAAGAGTGTTCTCAAATCTCTGATAATAATTCCAAAATGGTTCATCCTCATATTGAGGAAAAAAGAAGTTTGCCATTTTTTTGGAATTCTCATAAAAGGAAAAAAAATTATATACAAATTCCTAGACTCATATAAACAACACTACCACATAAAATAAAACAAAATAAAATAAATAAGCCAATAAAAAAAGTAAAAAAAAATAAAAAAAAATCAATTAAGCGATTTCAAACTTAAAAGAACTTCAATCAATAGCACAATTTTCCCCGGCAACGGCGCCATTTTGATAAGAGGTTTTTAGTGTGTCGTTAAGGCACCAAAAATCGCTTTTCAAACAATATTTATAAAACCTAACGATCAATTACTAAGAACGTAGTAAAGGCAAGTCAAGGGTCGATCCACAGGGAAAATGAGATTAATTAAAGTCTAGCAAGTTTAGATTACCCAATTGAAGGGTTTTTGGGGTTTTTAAGTGATTTTTATAAGAACTACGACTAACTAATATCAAAGAACTAGCAAATAATATGTGATGAAAATATGAATAAGGAAAACACTAGAGTTAAGGTTACTAGTATGGATCAAAGCGGACAACGATTATTAATGCAATTGTGATTCAAAGGCAACGATTACGCAAGGTTTAGCTTTCCTCTAAAATACTCGAGTCCTCTCTCGAATGGTACTCGAGAATGATCACTTAATCAATCAACTAAATCCTCTCTCGAATGGTCTTTAGTCAATTGATTAAGAGATCCAATGAATTTGGAAAACCCCTAATATAGGATCCCCTTAATTTCTACCCAATATCTTGGCCTAGAAATTAAGTTGATTCATGGGGATGATAAAAGAATTCATAATTCAATTAAGCATATTTGAAATCAAAATACCAAAGCACAAATGTGATCAATATCTATCCTAAGGCCTCAAAACACCAAGATCAATGCATAAACGTCTTTAAATCATCACAATCACATTAACTATACATTTAAACCCTAATTCATACTTTCACCCTAACCCTAGATGGGAAACTGCTCACTAATCATGGATTCTAAGCAATAAAACATGAAATCTATGACTAATCTAGGGCTAAACATGATTAAGAGACAATTAATCTAATTAATTAACAATTATGAAACTATGATAAAGTAGATCTAATAAAAGGGAAGAACAAATAATAGCAATGAAAAGAGATAATAAAAACTGAAACTTTGAAACTAATTGAATTAAATATACCTTCAATGTTGTAGAAATCACAAACTATAATCTACGAATCTCAAATCTTGATCAAAAGCTAAGTGTTTATCTCTCTAATGTAAGCCCTAATATTACTCTCCAAAACTCTAGAATAAAGCTTAAGTCAAAAACTAATCAACTCCAATTTTATTAAGGCAAGCCTCGTTTTTTTTTTCTTCGCGGATTTGAATGGTGCGGACGCACCAAAACCAGGTGCGGGCGCACCATTCCTTCTGCTCCAAAACTGACATCAAGCGTTGAATGGTGCGGGCGCACCATAGTTTGGTGCGGGCGCACCATTCTTTCTGATCTGGTCGGACAGTTCAACTTAAAATGAGCATAACTCTTTCGTTTTAGATCCAAATCAAGCTTATGACCAGTCGTTGGAAAGCTATCGAAACAAGCTTTCACCTCCAACTAGAATCACCTTCATCTGATTTGTGGTTCGAAAGTTATATCCATTTGAAGTTCCCTGTACAAGATTCTATTGTGCAATGTGCTCCTTTGTGCGAGCGGACATGGGGCATAGTGCAAGCGCACCATTTCTCAACGTGTGCTCTATTTTCATTGCTTCCTTTGCCAACTCTACAACTCGTAGCCATCTTAGTAGTTCCACCTATATTAAGAACATGGCAAAACAGGGTGAAAGCAAATGTACTAGAAATTCGGTCAAAAATGACTGAAAATCTAGCAACATGTCACTATGATCAAGAATGATCAAGTGAATGAAATAGAAGGGGAAAGGGAGAAGAAAGAGGGAAGAACGGGGAGAAAGAGAATCAAAATGAGCTAAAAAGGAGTTCATAAAGTGCGTTTGAAACGCACTTATCAGTTATCAGCATCTGTAAGATAAGCGGTCCACTGAATAAACATTGCAAATTCAGCTTCATAACCTTCTCTTTGCATCCGAGACTGTAGAATAGGTGGGGGTGCACTGGGGGACAAGAGATCCCGTAGCATACTGCTTCAACTAAAGTTTATATCCTCAACCAAGAGATCCCGTAGCATACTGCTTCAACTAAAGTTTATATCCTCAACCAAGAGATATTATTGGGGCACATACTTAGATCAGGGTTCCCATAAGAGTTTTGATAATCTATATATGTGTCACCATTGTACACACATGTGTCCAAAAGGATGAGCGCGTGAGTCGTCTCCACTTCCGACTCTACCCCCATACGATCCACTATAAACTCATGTTTCACTTTCATATTTCCTTCGTAAACTTGTTCCCCATCAATTTGATAATCTTCGGTTATCTTAATCACACCAACTATTGGAAAGAGGGCAAGAAGCTCTTTGAGTTTGTTCACATCCTTTGCGGAATCACTGTGTAGAAAATCAAAACATTGTATCTTATGTCTTGCTCCGCTATAAAGAGGCACTCCATCTATTTTAGCCTTTTCTAGGAGTTCGATCGGTTTCCTTCTGCATGCACGGTTACGATTCGCATCTTCGTTGGCAAGTTCATCTTGCCATTTTTCGTGATTAATGTAGCAAATTCCCTGAAGTAGTGAAATCGGAACCTCGACCTCGGTGTACAATTTCCTTAACTGATATTCCAATTGCCTAGAAACCGCAGCAAAGCAACAACTATGTTCACGCTGTTGGTTTCGCGGCTGATATATTTGTACACCGTTCTTGATGTTATGTTTAAACTGGTAACGCGCAAGATAGTTATGCCGACTCATCTGTTAAACATTAAAAGTGTCAAGTATAAGAGAAATTTATGTATGCATTATACACATAATCAATCTCGAAAATAAAAAGAGTTAACAGTGACAAGTATAAGAGAAATGACATCTCTCTAGTTACTAAATACATACATTAGAAAAAGAGTTGAGAATCTTACGTATTCACGCATTTTCAAAGCAGTCGCAGCCACCCCCACCCCCTTTTCCTCTGTAGAAGGGACGTCAATGACGGGTTCTACAGAAATCTGCATTGAAAGGTAATCAAACACATTTGATTAAGAATGAGTGGCAAAGCAATCGAAGAGAAATTATTATAATACGTTCTAATAGGATTACAAATTACAACTGCAGTAAAATCAAACTTCTTAATAGCCAAATATTACCATGGAAAAACAGATCGAGCATACCTTTACTAACTATGTTGTTTCTCAATTCGCCAGGGAAGAAAATGGAAGAGCACTTATTTCATATTTTTCCATTTTTGTTTGGATTTTTTGACTTTAACCACCTTATAAAATCATGTTTTTCAAAATAACCACCTTATATGTTCATTTTTTTAAATAACCACCTTATATGACCTAAATCCTTTTAAATACCTACCAATCAACAGATTTCGTCAAGGAAATCATCCTCAAAAAGGGTTTAAGAACGATTTCATCACCTCCACCTTTATTCACTAGAATGTATTTAAGGTTTAAACCCTTATTTAAGACCAATTTCTTGGACGAAATCTGCCAATTGGTATGTATTAAAAGAGATTTAGGTCATATAAGGTGGTTATTTAAAAAAATTAACTTATAAGGTGGTTATCTTAAAAATGGTGATTCTAAAAGGTGGTAAAAATCAAAAAATCCTTTTTGTTTTTCACCATTTATGGAAGATGTAGGCTCAATGTTGATCTAGGCCATCTTGCAGTAATCTTTAAGGTGTTGATGCGGGAGCAAGTAGCACACCAAGGGAAGGTCATGAGGTTTTGCTTACTAAGGAGTTAGATGGCAGCCATGGAAGGTTTAATGAAGCACATGGACCGAGCTTGGAGACTACAAGGGCGTGCATGGTAGTTACTTGGCAATCCTAGTTCTGCTAGGACTGTTGGTGGTTCTCCTAGTTCTGTTAGGAGAAGGTTGTACTAATCCATGTTGGATTAGGAGTCTTTAATTGTTTAGGAGACATTTTGCTAGCAAGGTTTTGCCTTCCTGCTTGGGAGGGGTTTTACTTGGTTTTAGCATAGGAGTAGGACTCTATTTCTATTCGGTTAATTGTTCTAAGCTATCCGTTTGTTTTTGTTAATCCAATAGGAGTTATGTTAGGTGTTGGAGTCTTATTATATATATTGTAAGTTGTTTTCATAAAAAAGAGCATATTTCAGTTTTGAGTTTAAGTTAAACACTTTGTTCATCAAACTTTGCAACTAGTTTTGTTTGCTTGTTTGATTAATTGCCCGGTGATTTCTTGTGAGTTTACAAGTGAATCTTCGAAGAGTTTGTGAGTGTTGTGAGTGTTGTGAGTGTTTCCAATACAAACAAATTTAAAACCTTTAGTTTAGGATCCAAGAAACGATTTCTTGAAGCCTAACTAATCAACTCAAAGAATAGAGTAATCTTCTTTGAATCTTATTGTTCGAAATGTAAGGTGTGTGATTTCATCATTCACGTTACACATCAATTGGTATCAGAGCTGAGGCGTGTTTTGGAGACATTAGACATGCCATAGGTGTTGATTTGAGTCCAAGAAAGGTCCTAGTGTTGCAAGGAGTTTTCGATCAGTTTAGGAAGGAATGTTTGGAGCGTTTCTTGGAAGTTCTTGGGAGTTCTTGGAAGGTGAGTGTTCATCATGGGGGAGAATAACCAAGATAGAATACACAATTTGCTTCAGCAACAACTTGCAGCCATGCAACAAGTCCTGGCTACGTTAACGGTAAGCGTGCTAGGGAAAGACAAGGAGAGAAAGAACGATGGTGGTGCGAGTGATAGAGGGATGAAGATTGACATCAATGACTTTAATGGCACTCTAGATCCGGAATTATATATGGAATGGGAGAGATCCATTGAGAGATTCTTTGAGTATAGGGAGACACCGGATGAAAAGCAATATTCAATTGCTAAATTAAAACTGACCAAGCATGCTGCGATTTGGTTAGAGGGGTTGCAAGCTCAAAGAAGGAGGGATGGCAAGGGAAAGATCTAATCTTGGCCCAAGCTTAAGACTCACTTGAGAAGGAGATTTCTTCCTGCCAATTTCAAACAATCCTTGTACGTGAAGTGCAGCACTTTGAAGCAAGGCTTTGGAAGTGTCGAGGATTATATTAAGGAATTCGAGAGACTAGCCATTGTTTGTGAGATTGAAGAGAGAGAGGAGCAAAAATTGGGGCGTTTCTTAGCAGGTATCAATAATGATATACTCCCTCTGGTCTTTATTAGTTTACCCCTTTCTATGGTGCACATTTGCCGATACACTAATTTGAACCTTAATAGCTCTAATCATCAATAAGCAAAAATTACAAAAAGTTGATATTTGGATACTACACATTGAGATGAATCTAACAAGATCTCACGTGGCTATATTTTTCCTTAAGTACAAATCACAAGAGATAGTCAAAGTCATGTATGTGAATAGTGTCAAAAGTCAAAAGGGGTAAACTAATAAAGACCGGAGGGAGTATATGATAAGGTGGAGGTGCATCCTTACATTACTTATGATGAGGCGTGCAAGTTGGCCATGAAATTTGATAGGCATAGAAAGAAAGACAAGGGGGCTACAACCTAAGAGAAAGGGGGCGATTCGAAGTTTAAAGGTGCTTGTGGGGAACAAAAGAGGGTGGTTCGAACACCAAAACACCCAACCATCGAAGCCTTGAACGAGTTAAGGGGAATCAAGTAGTTGTGGGTGGTGGTGATCTATCCAAAATTAAATGCTTCAAGTGTCAAGGACACGGCCACTACAAACGGGATTGTACTAATCCTAGAGCCCTTACTATAATGGAGATTCAAGCCATAGGGATTCAAGCCTTCACTGACGAGGAGGAAGATGAGGAAAAGATGGATATAGTTAGGGAAAGTAGTGATGAAGAGGCGGAGATATGTGGTCCATAAGGGGAGAGAAGTCTCATAATAAGGAGGGTCATGCATGTTCAAGTAGTAGACCAACCGGAGCAAAGGGAGAATATCTTTCAAACGAAGTGTAGGGTGAAAGGGGAGTTGTGTGACTTGATCATTGATGGAGGGAGTATGACTAATGATGTGTCCAAGGAGTTAGTGGAGAAGTTGAGCCTAAAAATTACTCGACACCCTAGGCCATACAAGTTGAGGTGGTTGGATGAGCAAGGCACTTCAGTGAGAAAACAAGCACTAGTGGGGTTCCAAATAGGGTCCTACAGTGATGAGATATTGTGTGATGTGGTAAATATGGATGTTTGCCATATTCTCTTGGGGAGGTCGTGGCAATATGATAGGCAATCTAAGCACAATGGGGTTACTAATGTGTACACCATTAGGAAGGATGGAGTAAAGAAGGAGTTGATCCCTTTACCTCGACAAAATCGAACCCTCCTACAAAGGTGAAGCCAAAGGAGACTCTTTTAGTGGGAAGGAAGGTGATGGAGAGGGAGATTGAACATGGTGAGTTGTACTATGTTGGATTAGGAGTCTTTAATTGTTTAGGAGTCATTTTACTAGCAAGGTTTTGCCTTCCTGCTTGGGAGGGGTTTTACTTGGTTTTAGCATAGGAGTAGGACTCTATTTCTATTCGGTTTATCGTTCTAAGCTATCCGTTTGTTTTTGTTAATCCAATAGGAGTTATGTTAGGTGTTGGAGTCTTATTATATATATTGTAAGTTGTTTTCATTAATAAGAGCATATTTCAGTTTTGAGTTTAAGTTAAACATTTTGTTCATCGAACTTTGCAACTGGTTTTGTTTGCTTGTTTGATTAATTGCCGAGTGATTTCTTGTGAGTTTACAAGTGAATCTTCGAAGAGTTTGTGAGTGTTTCCAGTACAAAAAAATTTAAAACCTTTAGTTTAGGATCCAAGAAACGATTTCTTGAAGCCTAACTAATCAACTCAAAGAATAGAGTAATCTTCTTTGAATCTTATTGTTCGAATTGTAAGGTGTGTGATTTCATCATTCACGTTACACATCAGGTGTGAATTAACAAAAGACATCAATCATGGAATTTGGTTGAAGAAATATAAAACTGAATTTCGAAGGAGAGAAAACAAAGGGATTGAACGCTCATTATTTTCAGCTGTAGTAATGACTAAGGATAGGGAACAAAAAAATAACTTAGTCGTTTTATATTATTTGATTGTAGGATTTCACCATTTTTAGCTTGTGAGTTCAATCCTTATAAACCTTATATAGAGCTATAGAGGGCTTTAAGTATTTAAGAGCAGCATTGAAAATAAGAGTTTTTTAGATTATAAGATCCATTGCTATGAGCCTATCAGAACAACTTTTAGCTTATAGAATCAATCAGAATAAAGCCTTGCGTTGCACAAGATAGCTTCCACGTAATTAAATTAATATTTCGGTAGATTAATACATAAATTTCAGGTTTCAGCATACTAACCTAAATCAGCACAAACTAGCAGGATAACAACCCAAATAAATGTTAAAAGATTGAATTGCAAACACTTGCTCTACCTAAACAAGTACAATTAACTCTAACTGACCTGTTGAGTATAGGGTGAATATTTCCCGCTTAAAGAAATGACAACCCGGTCCTTTCCATCTGCACCTTCGACCTTGTCAACCGAGCAACATACACCTGTGGCTGACAAGCTAAACAAAAAAAAATGCAGATACGATGTCAGAAAGCAAAAACAAAGATCCAACTTTGGACGTACAACAAGCGTGAAAAAAGAACTTAAAATAGAACAAGCCTACAACAAAATGACTAAGTTATAACCCAAATCATAGTGAGAGCAAGCGTAACACTTCATGCATCACACAAATAAGTAAAGTTTATTGTATGAGATCAGATATTCAATATGTGTTATATATATGAGGTGCCCCTTTAAAACAATAATCTCTAATTCACAAGTTATAAATGTAATTTAACTGAACTGGAGACTCCAGAAGCAATCTTAATTACTCAAAAAAGGCTTACAATTGATGTGAAGACAAGACTAGTTCATTTGAACTACAACTTTGGTTTTGTTTATCAAACTGAAGTACAGAAATCAGTAAAAACCTCCATGGACAAACATGAGGCTAATTTTATAGCTACACATATATCTTCCAATCTCAACAGCAATTTCATCCTATGCACAAGAATTACTCAAGAAGCTCGTGTCAGTTGAAAATAAACTCCAGAAACAGTTTACAAGAAGGCTTACAGATAATAAGATTTTACCATCATGGTAAGTCCAAAAGATTGAGATATGTAGCTGATAAGATCTTTAATGAGATGGTGATCAACTCATTAACACCTGAAGTTCACCAGCAAGAAAGAAGAGGGAACTTGGAGTAGTAAGCAAGAAAATAGTATTGAGAGAGTTTTGAGGGAGAGAATTAGCTGGGAAGAGATTGTATTTATCTCTCATAATTATGTCATTACAAATGCTTACTATATATAATTGGTCCGGTTTTTTGGAGAAAACCGGATCAGTTGATATGTAACTAATCCGCTTTTCAACAAAAACCCGGACCAGTTGATATGTAACTAATCCGTTTTTCAAAAAAAAACCGGACCACTTAAGTATTGGTATGGATTAAAAAACAAATGCTTAATATACAACAGCAACAATAACATTGAACAACATAAATATCCATCCTAATAAATTTGCACCTCAATTCCTGTAGGTTCAGTATCTTGTCATTCCTCATTAACATTTTGTTAAGACATGCAGCAAAATAATGAACAATCAAATTATACACAATCATCCCAAGTTTTTGAAGTTGAGCAGATCAAATAGCAACTAGTAATAAAGAGGACGATAGAGCACTAGTGTAGCATAATGCTAAGAGCAAATCAGAGCAGGGTAAGATCCTTACGCGCCATAACCAAACTCCTCATTGATAATTTCTTTGATGCTCTCACCGAATTGCAAGGTAGCTTCATGCAAGCTATAGACATGGTAGAAATTAAAGAAAGAAAAAACAATCATTGTCATAATTTTATCATGAACTAGGACCACACTAGTCGTCAAGACAATAGGAAACTATGAGTGTGTTTGGCTGGAAGGAAAGTGTTCTCCCGGAAAACTACTTTATGTACTTTCCTTTGTTTGGTTGGGGTAAAAATAGGAGAGGGAAGTATAGGATGAAATTCTGTTTTACCAAAATCGAAAACTTGTTTTCCCTCATGAAGCAAGGGAAGCAACACTTTCCACCCATTAACAAAGAAATGGGCTCAAACGAGATTTTCCTTTCCTTACAACCAAACAATGGAACATTAAAATAAACTTGAGTTTTCCTCCGGAAAATGATTTCCATGGAAAACTACTTTCCGTCACAAATCTTTTTCGTCCAACCAAACACACCCTATATGTGAGGGAAAGAAAGACATTACTGATGCAAAACTAGGCAAATAGTTAGCAATGTGATTTTACTTATTTGATGGTAATCATAGGAAGGTCATCATCCTAATCCAGAAGCATTCTAGACGACCCCTCTTGCCCTAGATACTCAGCTCTATATTTGAGGAAACCCCCATCCATACTATCACCCTCTCTCACCCAAGGAACTTTCCATGGATGGGTGAGTGCAAAGTGGCAGAGCCGGGAGTTTTGACTATCCTAAGCACATGAACCCAATATGGCCTAATGTCATTTTTAGTTATTTATCCAATTACAATTGTTGACATGTCCTACTCTGTATTAGACCACTTCAGATTTTTTTCACCCCAAACACTCCTAAAGAGTATGGAGTAGTAGTTAATATGGTAATATGCTAAGAGAGTACCAGCAACATCTAAAGACCGGAAAGACCAATTCTAAACTCCAAGGTCAAATTATCATCCTCAAACGTTTCTCATTCTTCCTTTATGCGTCTCACCTTTCATTTATTGAATTCTTATTTCTTCTATTCATCCAAACTCATTTCTAGATTATTTTCCTTAATTTCTTCATCCAAATGCTCTATAATTTCTAAACCAATTATATGTATCAAGTTAGAAAATTCCTTGAAACTACCGACTTCATCATACTCTTTCTTCATAGTAGCATAAATCCATTGTAATTTTGTTGCCAAAAATTCCTTTAAGCTTCCAATAAAAAGCAATTTTTCTTGAATTATTCTTCTTATGATTATTACCCCATCTTCGATTGGGCTTATCTTTAACCAATGAAGCATCAACTAAAGCAATCCCATCAATCACCTCAATTCATCAATCAAGTTGTTGAATCTTCATTCTTCACCAATTTTGGCTCAAACCCATCAAAATTCTCATCCTTCTTATCACACCCAATTCAAAAAAAAAATCATTTTTTACCCTAAGAAACTCATCGACTACCTCTTTCTACTCAAAACCCACATCATTTATCTCCAAACCCAAAGCAAAAACTTCATTTCTATCACCAACACTCAACTTTCACCACCCAAATGCTTAATTACTTGTTTCTACTCAAACCCCACATCGTTTTTTTGAGAAGCAGTATAAATTTCACTTTTTAGGGTGTTAGTTGGAAGATATGGTTTCTCTGTGTGTTTCATTGTGTGGAAATATAGGAATGATGTCATGTGGTGTTTCCTTAATCAAAATACAAATAATAATCCTGAGAGAACCTTTCATAAAGCTCAATGATATGCCTCGTTTGGGAAATGCTTAATTAGCAATGCCTAAGTCTAACAAGTGGTTCATGTTACATACTAATGCTGACCCTTTGGCCTTTGGGTTTAACCGGGTCTAATAGTGTGCCATAATAACAAACTTATTATTATAAAGTTTAAACCACGATAAATGATAAATGATAAATGATAAATGATAAATGATAAATGATAAATGATAAAATACCTAGTAATGACGGGTTCTTGGATGATCTTCATCTGTTCAATGAGTTCATCGGTAAGTTCGGGAATGGCAGCTCGGAGCTTTGGGACAACGTCGAGCTTTAATTGGGCTTGCGCTCGAAAAAGCTGGGCTATATAAACGTTGCTGAAACCAATTTCTTGGGCAATTTGACTGTAGGATTTGTTGGAGCTTGTTTTCACTTTTTGAAGCTTCTCCAGTAATGTGTCAATGGACGCTATTGTTAATTGTTTGTTTCCTGCTCTCTGCTCTCTGCGGCAATGTAAATAAAAAGTAAAAAGAAGATGAGTTTAAACCCTATGCGTCCACTTTCACCATAATTCCGACCATGTCCTTTCTTTTGGCTTTTTGGTTTTTTCTTTCGTTAATTTTTGTTTGTGCAGATCCGTTTTCCTTTTTTTTTATAGTTCTTTCGCTTTTTTTTACTCGGGGCTAATCTTGTAAGAGATCCCCTATTTTTAATTTAAATTAGTTGTTGGACCGTGCGTTGTCCCCCCAAGATAGCAAAAAATAATTAGTCAAATTAATGGTGTAAATCTTTTTGTACAATTATTTCAATTACAATTGATGTACGTAATTTTAGTTTAAGTTTGTATATAGAGATAATTGCTGAGGTACTTGATATTATTTGTAACTAACATATCATAAGTGCTATCATTATGTAAATATGGGAAACTTTATCATACACCCGGGTGTACCATGAGCATGGTACACCCAAGGCTATTTTTTTGTTCATCACTCATTTGAAACTCCAAATGAGCATAATCACATAATAGGTGGAGCTCCAAATGAGTAAATAAGCAAAAAATAGCCTTGGGTGTACCATGCACATGGTACACCCGGGTGTATGATGAATGTACTCTGTAAATATGGTTAATGCTTGCGAAAGTAGACATATAGTCATTTCAACTTGCTTGTGAAGTTGTGATGCATATTGTAATTTATTAAGCTTATCCTTGTTTTTATTAAATGTTTTGGTTTCAAATCTTAGGTTGATTTCACACCTAAATTTATCTCTTATTTCATACTTCCTTTGTTATATTGTAAACTAATCACTACATTTTCCACATATGGAGATCTACTTTAAGTGTTGCACGTCAAGGGATGTTAGTGATAATTTAAGAATAGGGGGATTATGTTTTTTTCATTGAAACTATACTTAAATCATACATTGAGTAAATTTTACCTTTAATATTAAAAATCACATAGCTAAAGAACATGTTAGAGCATATAGAACAATGAATCAATGATATGGAAAATAAGTCTCATCCTTCCAGACGAGTCAATGTTAAGCTATTTTATTCCAACCTCCACACCTCAACTCAAGTACACTTCATTGTCTTTTACCTAATCATTTTTCCTCCTCCTTTTTGGAAGTATTGATATCAACATAGTGTTTCGATGAAAATAGTTAATTCAATGAGCAAATATTTGAGAATGAACATTTAAGGCAAAGTAGAATATATCTTGTATATGAACCAGACTACTTCATAAAAAGAGATGTTGGAGAAAGAACATTTCAAGAACTTGTATGAGGCACATATCTATCAGCCACAAATTCAATGGCTTAATTATATTGGACAAAGTTTGACAATTATGGTTTATGTAATTTTAGTTTGTACCAATAGCTCATCAGAATACCAACTCCTGTACTCACGTGACTCTTTGTCATTTGAGTTCCACCAATTGCTTGATTAATATTTTGTTCATGAAACCATCTTTATCTCATACAAAAATTACCCAAATGCGAGTCAATGTTAAGCTGTTTTATTCCAACCTCCACACCTCAACTCAAGTACACTTCATTGTCTTTTACCTAATCATTTTTCCTCCTCCTTTTTGGAAGTATTGATATCAACATAGTGTTTCGATGAAAATAGTTAATTCAATGAGCAAATATTTGAGAATGAACATTTAAGGCAAAGTAGAATATATCTTGTATATGAACCAGACTACTTCATAAAAAGAGATGTTGGAGAAAGAACATTTCAAGAACTTGTATGAGGCACATATCTATCAGCCACAGATTCAATGGCTTAATTATATTGGACAAAGTTTGACAATTATGGTTTATGTAATTTTAGTTTGTACCAATAGCTCATCAGAATACCAACTCCTGTACTCACGTGACTCTTTGTCATTTGAGTTCCACCAATTGCTTGATTAATATTTTGTTCATGAAACCATCTTTATCTCATACAAAAATTACCCAAATGCGAGTATAATAGTTGTAAAACAAAGTCGTGTTAACGAGCACTACAAAAATTAACCGCAGGTAGTAAATGACAATATATCCAACCATATAAGCCACAGAAATTACTCTTCCGTCATGACTTTCTTCTTGTGGATGTGAAGACTTGGATCTTTGGTAAAGTGGGAGAAGACTCTTCTTCTTGGGCAACCAAAGCCTTGACCAAGTCCACGCCTGCATTTGTTCCCTTTCATTCAGACATATTCCCCAAAAAACATGTTTAAAACTTGAAAATAAATATTATAAAAAGAGCAATTTCAACATGGCTTCTTGAGCAGCTACTAATATATGAAGACAAAAAACTGATATGTTTTAAATTTGAATGTAGGATCTGGAAGTACCAATCCTGCTAATGGTCATATTTCCCTTCAATGTGCGCTTAAAGAGATTCATGTCATATCTTTCTCTCAAACTCAAATGTAGTCCGTGGAAGCCCAAGAAACAAGGGCGAGTTATAGAAATAGCTGTAGAACAATATTTTGAGGATGAAATACTAACCCAGTGTACCCAACATAAGTTGGATTGCATGCAAATTTAAAACAAATTTTTCGCATGTAGGCTACAAAGTCATAGAGTAAGAAATAAGGAGATAAAATGCTACAACTGATAACTAAAATGTTTAGACGGTAACTATTTTTACCAGAGCACGAGTTCATTCAGTTGATAAAAGCAAGAAATACGGAGTATGAAGACCAAAACTAAACCCAGCAAATAACGATCATATAGTACCTTCTTCCATGGTACAAAGACCGTGATTAAACAAATAACAATTTTTTCGTACCTCCCCTCCTTCAAATTTCCCACATCACTAATCCATCTTCCCTTACTCTCTCTTGTCTCTTGTCTATCTTCACCAAAACATTCGTCCAATTAAAGAAACCCACAATAGCAAGTAATCCCCCTCTTCTAACCCTTAAGCTCACGGTACCTTCCAAATACTCTTCTAAGCCTACTATCCTTCACTCATACCTCATATTGCTTCCCATAAACCCTTTTTCCATGGAAAAAACAAGATCGACCTTGAGTTGTTATACTTTATAGACTCACAACAGGCAACAGCTAGTTTACACACATATATAAACTTATTAATCATAAAAGATGCAGAATCACCACTCAAATTAACCACAAAAATGAATTGTTTTGTTTTAAAAGAGCATTTCAGATGACCCGCAACAGCTAGTTTACACACATATATAAACTCATTAACCATAAGAGATGCAGAATCACCACCCAAATTAACCACAAAAATGATTTTTTTTTTTAAACAAAGAGCATTTCAGATGACCCATTAACTTAATTTTACAGGATTAATTTAAAAGAAAAGACTGTTATTACTTTAGGCTGCCATACTGGATTCGAATAACCTGGAGTGTACAGGGAATTGTATATATATACAAAAGAAATTCCAGAATGCAATACATCCATAAAGCAGAACCAATTCTAAACAGGAGACTAAGAATCAGGCCAAGCGGCAGTCTCCAATCCATTGTTAGAGAGGCAAGTTTGTTCAAGTTCAGTGGCCCACCCAAATACCATAATGCCTTTAGAACAAATAGGGGGCTCGCATCTTGATAACAAGCCACTGAGAGGTAAAAGAGAGAAAGAAAATGAAAGTGAAAATAATATTGTGGTAGATAATCTTTCCCTTCCTCCCCCCCACCCCTTCACACACACACTTTTTAAAAGAGCTAAGAAAAGATATAGAAAAAAGGAAGACAAAGCACCGAATAACTAATTGTTTTTGCAAGCTACATAATAAACGAATAATACAAAACCATAAGAAATCTTAACTTTTTTCAGGGGAATGTATGCAGATACTAAGAGAAGGCATACCTGCGTGCGCCTAGCATTGCAACAACAAAAGTTGGAAGATCCACGCTCTCAGCTTCTTGTGACTTATTTCTAATTAAAAGTCGCGAATACCTATTAGCAAATATCAAAAGTGTTGCTGATATAATAACTTGTGACAGACAATAGCATGAACTTCTTACATTTCTTTTAGATGCATGCACATGACTACTATGTTAGCCTGCCCACATTATTGCTCGCACTGCCTCAACAGCAACCGTTGACTACATTAGATATAAGTAGTGTCACTTTGGGAACTCTTGACATAGAGAAAACATATTGATAGCATTGTTTTTTGTCTTCTAGATCCACCAGATAACTTGGAAAATTCAATTTTTAGTACTCCTAGCAACAATTGCAACAACTCATGGGTAGCTAGCAGTCTAATGTATCATAAGACACATATTCATGTTGCACGAGGACATAGTTCGATTGTAAAATCAGAAATTAACTTTGAAATAGTCTCGCATACATGCCCGTGGCAGCATCTAAAATAACGAAAGCAATTTACTGAGGCACAGTTTCAACAAATGCAGCACTACTCAATTCAGGAGGTGAATCTGAAGCTTGCTGGTGATTCTACTAAGATTCCCTAGTGTCCTATCATTCGGAACAGGTCTGGTGTCCCTACACATCAGTTTCACACTTGGTTGGCTATGAATGAGAAGCTGCAGACAAAGGTGAAACTCTGTAACTGGGGTGTGTCCGTGTGTGTGAGTATGACGTGTGTCTTCTGTGTGGCAATGCTGTTGATACCCATGAGCACCTGTTCTTTTCATGTCATTATAGTAAGGAGTGTATTAGTAGAATTAAGCAGTGTGTGGGTGTTAATTTATGCATCAGTCAACCTTCTATAAACACTTAATCATGTGGCTGGCTGGGAGAAGAGGTAGTAAATTCAAAAGATATGTCCAGGTGTCTGTCATTGAAGCTACCATATACAATACCTGAAGGAGTAGGAATGAAGCATACTGTTTACAGAAAGTGGATAGTATATAGTATATAAAAAAGATGGTGAAGCAAAGAGTGTTAAGTTGTTTGCCAAGGAAGATGAGTGATAGTGATAAGGCTTGGTTGGAATCTTTGCAATTGGTTTTTGGTCAGGAGTCATAGGTTTTCCTTTTTATTCTTTCCCTTAAGATCCATCTTAGATGGTATGTTTGAGAAAGAAGTTAGCTTGTAGATTGGCTTTTGTTTGAAATATAATTGCTCAGCTTACTTATATATAAAAAACATTAGTCAAACTAAATAAAACTAAACTGGGTATCATTATATCAAGCTAAATGAACTATAAGCTTAATGCAACCAAATTCAGCAGTGGAAAGAATAAAAGAATCCTACTGAACTCCAGACAAAAGTATGGCAATGTAATAGGAGATATGATGATCGAACTCACAGAAAATGGAAGAGAGAAAACGAGATATTGTCGGCTTATCTCTTTGTTAGCACTTAGCACAACTACGACAGGCATGTAATCCCGCCTCTCCCACTTTTTGTTGCTCGGGCTATGAAAATATGGTATTAGATTGTCACAATGCAATAGTATTCAACTTCGATTTCACTGAATCTTTGTGAATATGTGCTTGCATACTTCAGCAACTGCTAAATGGACCCAAAAATTACCTGATTTTCGGAAACAAGCAGTGAAGCGCTATCAATGGATCCTTGCATTATGAAGGTCAAACTTAGAATTACATGTATGGCTATGGCATAATTAGATTAACAAGAATTGCAATGAAACCAAATTAGCAGTCAAATTTATTGAATTGATTGACGATAATAACAGAACAATCACTAAATCATCATATCCCGAAAGGAGAACTTACCTAAAATCGCCTTGCTCCCTAGCCTATTTCACTCAATCCATGAATTGCTCTCGAAACCAGCGTGTCCTAATTCCAACCACGCCCTGATCAGAAAATTTAACCCAAAACAAGGGGAAAAAAACAATAGAACAATCATTAAAAGACTCATCAAAATCTGAAACTAGTTGATCAAGAGGGTGCCTGAAAACGAAATTGCGGAAAACAACAACAGAAGAAGAAGCAGCAGCAAAGAGAAACAGTAATTATAGGGTTTGCGGAAGATTGAAACAAAAACGCAAAACCTTGAACAAATTTAAATCCACAAATTCAAAGCCAAACCAGCCCTCATTGCAATAGCTTCAAAATGTTAAACGAATCCAAAGCCAAAACCCTAAAACACGAAATTAAACCATAAATATGAGAACTGTATGTTTCTATCTTTATTCCAGTGTTATAAGACAAATTACTAAAATGAGAGAGACAGATTGCAGAATTGAGAAGAAGTGAAGGAAAGAGAAAAGGAACAGGAGAGGAGAGAGAAAAAGAGAAGATAATCCTGGAAGACGGGAGACAGAGGGCAGAGACTGACGGAAAGGCAATGCGAGGAAGGGAGGAAATCCTGGTAGAGCAAGACAGGAAAACAAGGCAAAAAGGAATCCAAAAAAAAAAAGGAAAAATTAACAAGAATAAGTCAACCTTTGATTTATCTTCTTAAAATAAGTCAGACTTTTGATTAATCTGGAATAAGCAAAGGTTGTGGGGGTCTTGGCTTTTAATAGGCTCAGGTGACCTGTAACCTGAACAATTGGTAATTTTTGTAATTTTTTTTATTTTTTTTCCCTTAAACTTCTCTCTCCTCCAAAACATGATTCCTCCTCTCACATTCTCTCATCCCCACCAACCACCACCCCTGCCCCACCCTAGCCCCACCACCCCCACTAAAACCGACCCGAAAACCCCCACTACCACACCCACTAACACGAAAATTTCGTCGGAAATACTCAGCACCACCACCACCCAATATTTCCACCTCTTTCTCCATCCTTCTTGAGCCACCACCACCTCTCATTCTCTCTCCTCTTTTTCCCTCAATTCTCACTTTTTACGTTCACACAAATTCTCCATAAATTGTTGCACATTACACAATTATGGACCCCACTTCAGTGCAACCCAGATGAAAAACCCAGTTTCTCAAATTCCAATTTTAAGCAACAAGTTTCTGATTATGCGCAAGAGATTGAAAACCTTGAAAGTAGTGGTGGTGGGGAGGAGAGTATTTTGAGATTCTAGGAGAGAGAAAATGAAGAGGAGAAGAAGAGGGAGGAGGGTAAGTTGGCAATAGTGGTGTATTTGGTGGGAATTTGGGTAAATTTTAAACAAATATTGGAGAAAATTTGGTTATCTCGGTGGTTGAGTTGGTGGTCGTGACAATAGGAGAAGCGGCTCCACCGTGGTCGCAGGCAGAGGGGGTAGAGGAGGTGTTCGCAAGGGGTGGGGGAGGGGGGTGGTCGCGGGGAAGAGGAGGGCGGGGAGGGGCGTTTGCAAGGGTGGGGAGGGGGTATTCGTAGGGGTGGGAGAGAGGGTGGGAACCGGGGAGGGGGCGGAGGAGGGGTGTTTGCACTTTGCGGGGAGGGGTGGGGGAGGGGGATGTTCGCAGGGGGTGGGGGAGGGGTTTTGGGTGGTAAGTTAAAAGGGAAAGGCTACATTGATTTTAGTTTATTTATTTTTTAATCGGTTATTTCACCAAATACCCCGACAAATTAAAAAATTCACCATATACCCTCAATGTTCCAAAAATTCACCATATACCCTTGAGTTTTCGAAAACGTTCACCAAATGCCCTTTTTCTAACTTCCGTTAACTTTATTTACTATTTTGCCATCATTAAGGCCTAACCCTAAAATGTAAACCCTAACCCTAACCCACCCAAACCCTAAGCCTAACCCACCCAAACCCTAACGCCCGCCGCCCGCCACCCCCCCCCTCCACCCCACCCCACCCCCAGCCCCTCCCCCACCCCCCAACCGCAGCCCCCTCCCCCACACCCCCACGGCCCCCCCCCCCCGCAGCTCCCTCCCCCTCCCTCCACCGGCGCCGCGCCCTCCCCCCTCCACCGCCGATTTTCCCCGGCCCCCACCCCTCCCCTTCAAATTCCCAGGTCCCCCCCTCCCCCTCCCCCTCCCCGTTTTCGTCCGCTCAAAACCGAACCCCTCCCCTCTCCTGTTTTCGTCCGCCCAAAATCGAGCCCCCTTCCTTCGTTTTCGAATTTTTGGGCTACGAGGGGGGAGTTTTCGAATTTATGGGTTTCGTCAATCGGTGAACGAAGAGGGGGTGGGTTTCGTCGACTGGTGAACCAAGAGGGGGTGGGTTTCGTCGACTTGAAACGAAGAGGGGGGTGGGTTTCGTGTGGGATGCGTCGTCGATCTTCGTTCTTTGCCCATATCTTCGACGAACGCCGCCCGTGGAAATCGACGAACGCCGCCTGTGGAAATCGACGAACGCCCGTGGGAGGTGGCAGGGGGAGGTGGCCGGCGGGGGTTTTGGGCTCGCGACGTGGTGGGGGAGGGGCCGCTGGGGGGGGGGAGGGGAGGGGGACCTGCGGGGGGTGGGGGGAGGGGGAGGGGGGATGGAGGGGAATGGGAGAGGGTGGGGGGTGGGGGGTTGGGCCTGGGGGTGGAGGGGTGGTGGGGCTGGGTGGGTTAGGGTTTAGGGTAAGGGTTTAGGTTTAGGATTAGGGTAAGGGTAAGGGTTAGGGTTAGATTAGAATTAGGATTTAGGGTAGATAATGGCAAACTCTTAAATAATGGCAACGGAGAGTTAACGGACGTTAGGAAAAGGGTAAATGGTGCACAGTTTTGAAAAGTCAGGGGTATATGGAAAAGTCAGGGGTATATGGTGAATTTTTGGAACATTGAGGGTATATGGTGAATTTTTTGATTTGTCGGGGTATTTGGTGAAAAAACCGTTTTTTAATTATTGTTTAAAATTTAAATAAAATGAAAATTGAAACTCTAAACCAATCAACATAAGACACGTGGATAGGTGACCTATAATAACAGGTTGTTAACCTGTTGAACCCATTAAAAGATAATACCCTCAAAACTTTACTTATTCTAGATTAATCCAAAGTCTAACTTATTTTGAGCAGACCGCCCAAAGGTTCGCTTATATATTCTTGTTAATTTTTCCAAAAAAAAAGGGAAAAATAATGGGAAAATGAGGCAATTACTTTTTTTTTTTTTTGAATAGGGGAAGGATGATATCATTAATCATAAAACATTGAAGGAGTACAACCAACCCATACATAAACTCGAAAAACAATACAAGTATTATAAACTCGAGACATATTAGCTCCACTAAAGAACTGCTCCGATATCATGTAATTAGATGTCTTTAATACATCCACCTCATCAGATATCCATTTTGGTATAGTCTTCAGATTGAGAATACATGACTGGTTCCCGAAAACAGCATCCCTAGAATTAGACACAACAGACACACCCAAAACTAAAACTAAAACTAACAAACCCACCAAGGAGGGGGTACTAACACACACAAAAGCCATCACAAAGATGGGACTTATTGAAGAAAGACTAAAAAACAAACAAGGACAACCTGAACCGACTACTATCTCCGCCGCACAAAACAACATCTGCTTCGCTTCCTGTCAGGTGACGCCACTCTCTTCCACTCGGCACCGGTACTGGCTTTCAGGCGACAGTGAGGCACACTCTGACTGCTCAGGCGACAGTGAAACACAAAACAAACAACTCAAAAAATGAAACACGGGAGGGGGGAGGGGAGACCCTAAGACTGACCCTAAAACTAAAAGGCAACGGGGTTAGGGTCGCCGGCAACGAGGCTGAGAGGTCAGCCATCGGCGAGCCTAAAAAGGTAGGCGGCGGGGGTTGTGTTTTAGGGTTAGGGTTGGGGGAAAAACTTTAGAGAGAGAAGAGAGCAGTTGTCGACATGATTTTTAAGTTGGTGAAGATTAGTTGTGCGAGAATTGTAGGGAATCGTGAGATAATTAGGCGTGAAATGAGGCAATTACCTGATGAACAGTATTCTTCACCCTTTTGTGACTCATATCAATTCCTGAGAAAAGTAAGGCAATCCTTGCTTTTATATACATAGAATTAGTCAAAAAAAAAATATTTCTTCTTAAAAGTATTTCACACTATGTGTTTTTTAGTTTTTAACACAACTCAAACACTCGAATTCTTTCTTTCTTTCTACACAAGAAAGGAAGCCGTACCTACTCATCTTACTCTTACCCCCACCAAAGTGCAACCCTTATAAATAATACGACCTCTGTCTTCCCTCATTTCACCGCTCTGCTAAACTTCTCCTCTTCTCTGCACTCATCCAACAAACTACAAACTACAAACTACAAACTATGGCTGATCAACCTGAATCCTCCGAGTAAGTTTTTCTTCTTCAAACTTCTCTTATTTCTTCTCAATTTCACACTCAACTGGATCTATTTTTGTTTCAATCAAATTCTTGAATCTTTGATTTTTTGATGCAATTTACTGAATCTTGTTATGAAATTTTCACAGCAAAGGTCCGAAAAGAGACTATAGCACCGCGATTTTGGAGCGCAAGAAATCTCCGAATCGATTGGTTGTTGATGAAGCCGTGAATGATGATAATTCAGTTGTTTCTATGCACCCTGATACCATGGAAAAGCTTCAGCTCTTTCGCGGCGATACAGTTCTAGTCAAGGTTTATTTTTCATCTTCGTTTTTCTTTCTTTATATTCTTGATCATTTTTAGGGTTTTTGTCTGTTATAATGGCGGGGACACCGTGTATTTAAAAGATCGTAAGTTTGAGGGTACTGTGTAGAATTTTAGAACGACGACGTAGATGTCGTGGAAACACGATTGTAGAAAAACCTAATTATTTACAATTTCTGTTTTTGTATGGTTAGGCGATCTACTTGATGTTTTTAGTTACTTAGGGTTTTTGGAATTGTGGGTTTTGAAGTTGTTTTGGTTTGAATTTCTGTGTGAGGTTTATTATGTTGTTAATTTGATTAACGAGGAGGATATTGTGAGGTTTAGGTCTATGTGCGAGACAGTATATTTGGTTTTGGGTGCTGGGTTGTTTGCTCTCTAGTTGAAGGGTTTATGGAAGTTCCGCTGAAAAAGCTGTGTTGTTTATATGAAGACTACCAATTAATCGCTGATGGCGTAGTGGGACTTCTTTGTGATGAGTTTTGACCAAACTATGTTGTAAGTTGGTTAGATGGTTTACCAGGATTTTAATTGTTTTAAGTTCAAAGTGGAAGATTTTGCTACATACCCAGAAAAGGAAAGGAAAAGTTTGCCTAGTTGGACTTGGGGACTTTTGTAGGTTCAGATGTTGGAGAATTTTTGTGGGTTCAGATGCTAGCCTTCTATGTTTTGTTTGATAGAGCTCTAAGATTTGTCCATCGGATTCTTAGAGGGGCTCATTATTGTGTGTAACTGAGGTCACTACTTAAATGAAATTATGGTTGAGGCTATTTTGTATATAAGTTTGTTTTGGTTCAATGGAGACTTGAGTGATGACAGCTTATGCAATCACTTTTTTTGGCCATGGATATTTGAAGTTTCTAAACACCATTATGACTATGTTCACCTACATTTGTAACGAACAAAATGATGGATCAGTCGATTTTTCCGATTATGTAAAACCTCTAAGAATTTTAAATGGCCTATTTCGGCAGTTTGATAAGAAGGAAAAACACTGGGATTCTTAATATTTTAGTTATTTTTTTGTATGGCACAGATGTGTTCAGTTTTATGCAGGTCGTCTCCTTATATGGATGTTTGAGTTGTTGAGTGTTCCATAGTTTTCTATTATTAATGTTAAAACTGACAGTTTTTTGAGAACTCTAATTTGGTTTACTATTGCAATCTCTGTTCATTTTTTCTGCAAGAGAAACGAAACAAAAATGGAGTTTTGACTTTTGTTTTCTGTTTCGGTGACAATCTCCAGGGTAAGAAAAGGAAAGACACAATCTGCATTGCCCTTGCTGACGAGACATGTGAAGAACCAAAGATTAGGATGAACAAGGTTGTGAGATCTAATCTAAGGGTGCGACTAGGTGATGTGGTTTCTGTACACCAATGTCCTGATGTGAAATATGGGAAGCGTGTCCATATTCTTCCTATTGATGACACCATTGAGGGCGTCACTGGAAATCTATTTGATGCATACCTGAAACGTGAGTTTCCACTTCCCATAGCATTTGGATATCTCAATTTACTGAAGCTAACCTGTGTTTTAAAGTTTTTATCATAAATTGCTGTGAAGATTCTAATATACTTCCTCCAGTTTTTTTCTTGTAACGTTTTGTCTTTCAGGTTGATTATATATACAACTTTAACCATTAATATCTCTAATCATATATTTGGGAAAATTATAAAAAGTTGAAATCTTGTAAATATGTATTGAGATAAATCCAACAACACCTTTACCTGCTAAAATCTGTATTTTATATCATTCGCAAATTTCCGGTCAAAGTAAGTGCATGAATAGTCCAAAAGGCAAAACATTGCAAGTAAAAAGAAACATAGGAAGTAATTATTTTCTGCACTGGGTAGACTTGAGCCTTTTATTGTTCTTGATTACCCACAGGATTGAGTATAATTTATGCATAAAGAAGATAACATCGAACCCTTGGGGAAGTTTTCGTGATGATTCAGGGATGGTCCTTCAATTTAAAACTCTAATGTAGTTCTGTATAGTTTTTAATGTCGAGCTTCTTCGTGGCGTGATTTTGCACCAATTTGTAGTTGGGTTCAATGTAAGCTGAGCTAGCTGGCTAGTTCAGTTGCAGCTTAGTTTTGTTGCTTCTTTTGATAGTGTTGCTTTAAGCAATTTCTCCCTTTGGTAGTGCATGTAATGTGCAATTTTTGTTACAATATGCTTACGGTCCAAAAGAGTTGCAAACTTTTAGCATTGACCAATGTTTTAGCATTGAACAATGCTTTGAATTCAAATATTTCTCTCATCATAGGTCCTTTAGCTTCTGCTTTGTTTGTTTATGGCTTGATGCTTCTCAATTGTCACTAGTGGCGGATTATAGAAGGGGCGGCTAGGGGCTTGTCCCCCCCCCCGTAACTCTATAAGATATAAATAGCGAACTGCAGGTTAGTGCACAAAACTAATCTTGGCACAGTGGCAGCGAAGCAAGGCGCAAAGAGAAAGTTGACAGCTAAGATACCAAGTTTGAACCTTGCATCAATACAATCGGGCTATTTTTGTTTTTCTTCATTTTAATGCTTTTCTTTTTTCTTCTTTTCCCCCTATATCTTTGGCTTATATCCATATGCCTAATTTAGAAAAATCTTTTCCATTGATTGTTACTATGTTCTATTCTTCTTTATAAAAAAACTTCCCTTTTTTTTTGTAAACTATAATAGTACTTTTTTTTTCCTCAAAACATTCCTAACAATCATAAAATATAAGTTTATCTCTATTTTTTTTTGGTTGCGACTTAAGAAAGCAATTTGGTAATTGATTTAGTCGCTAATGAACTATTCCTTCAATTTCTTAAAAATTTACTTAATTCCTTGAAGATTTAATAATGTTCAAACAAATAAATGGAAAAATTTGTGGTCATTAATAATATAGTATATCTAATTTTTGGTGTGCTTGTATTAGTGTTTGTATTCATCATTTAATATTTTACAGTAGAATTTTTAATTTATCGACTTGGCCCCTGTGAAATAGTTGGTCAAGATCTGTCACTAATTGTCACCAAGCACACATGAAAATACCCTCCACTTGTACCTTAATTTTACAAGGTCCAAGGCACAACAGGTCCCTAGATGCTGAATCAAGAGGTTTTTACTAGAATATGGACTATGTCCCTGTTATTTAGCGCCACTTCCTCTCTTCGAGTAATTACACTTTTTTTTTGATGGGATTCGAGTAATTACACTTTAAAGCATCAACAACTTAGCAATATATGAAAAAGCCTGAAACATAAAGTGAAAAATACTGGAGCACGTAAATTGCCAGTTTCAATTTAATTACAGACTTTAGTTGTTGATGCTGTAGCATAATGGTCTTAATAAGAGCTGTATGATTTTAATGTGCATGTTATGGAATGGCTTATCATGAAACGGTAAGTTGAAATTCCTTTTATCTAACAACCTTTACATAATGGAACATTCTTGGTTCAACTGTATGTAACAGCTTCCTATCAGCTGAGCTTCTAAACCTTTTTGTGTCTGCTTTTCAGCATATTTTCAGGAAGCCTACCGCCCAGTGAGGAAGGGTGACCTGTTTCTTGTGAGAGGGGGAATGAGAAGTGTTGAATTTAAGGTTATCGAGACTGATCCTCCTGAGTATTGTGTGGTTGCCCCGGATACTGAGATTTATTGTGAGGGTGAGCCAATTAAACGAGAAGAGGAGGATAGACTAGATGAGGTAGGCTATGATGACGTAGGTGGCGTTAGGAAACAGATGGCCCAGATTAGGGAGCTGGTAGAATTGCCACTGAGACACCCACAGTTGTTCAAATCTATTGGTGTCAAGCCACCTAAGGGAATCTTGCTCTATGGACCACCAGGGTCAGGAAAGACTTTGATAGCCCGAGCTGTGGCGAATGAAACTGGTGCATTTTTCTTCTGTATTAATGGGCCAGAGATCATGTCAAAATTGGCTGGGGAAAGTGAGAGCAATCTTAGGAAAGCCTTTGAGGAAGCTGAGAAGAATGCTCCGTCCATCATCTTTATCGATGAGATTGATTCCATTGCGCCCAAGCGAGAGAAAACCAATGGAGAGGTTGAGAGGCGTATTGTTTCCCAGCTCTTGACTCTTATGGATGGGCTTAAATCACGGGCACATGTCATTGTTATGGGTGCTACTAATCGTCCGAACAGCATTGACCCTGCACTGAGAAGGTTTGGTCGATTCGACAGGGAAATAGATATTGGTGTTCCAGATGAAGTTGGGCGACTTGAGATTCTCCGCATTCACACTAAAAATATGAAGCTTTCTGATGAGGTATAGACCTTTCTAGTCCCCTCTGGAAAGTGATCTTAATAATTTCATTGTTTTAATAATTTGTTTAATTGAGTTCCTTTTCATCAAACAGGTTGATTTGGAAAGAATTTCCAAGGACACGCATGGCTATGTTGGTGCCGACCTAGCTGCCTTATGTACTGAAGCTGCACTTCAATGTATCAGAGAGAAGATGGATGTAATTGATCTGGAAGATGAGACTATTGATGCTGAGATCCTTAATTCCATGGCTGTTACAAATGAACACTTCCAGACTGCTCTTGGGCAGAGTAATCCATCTGCTCTGCGTGAAACGGTCGGTTTATGTTTATGATTTAATTATAATTTCTTTTTTTCATTGTCGTTGTAATTGATCATGACTGGTTTTGGTATGTCAGGTTGTGGAAGTTCCAAATGTCACTTGGGAAGACATTGGTGGGCTTGAAAACGTTAAAAGGGAGCTTCAGGAGGTGCTTTCATTTTGCCCGTTGTAGCCCTGTTTGTCTTTTATCTTATTTTGTAGACTGAACACTTTATATTTCTTTATTGTAGACTGTTCAATATCCTGTGGAGCATCCTGAAAAGTTCGAGAAATTTGGGATGTCTCCTTCCAAGGGAGTTCTTTTCTATGGGCCTCCTGGATGTGGAAAGACTTTACTGGCAAAGGCTATTGCTAATGAGTGTCAGGCTAACTTCATCAGCGTGAAAGGACCTGAATTGCTAACTATGTGGTTTGGAGAGAGTGAGGCTAATGTTCGAGAGATTTTTGACAAGGCCCGCCAGTCAGCTCCATGTGTTCTGTTCTTTGATGAGCTTGATTCAATTGCAACTCAGGTACGCACCTGTTTGGCTGAGCTTATACTATTTTTCCCATGTTTCTCATTGATGGGATCTGGCATCTTTTTTGTGTGTAAAATCTGATAATAATAGAAGTTTCTGATTTCTGGCATTTAAGACTTAAGAGGTTTGAGTTCTAAATATTTAGTTGACCGACTTGCACTCCCTTTTGAAAGTATTACAACAATTTGATGTTTGAAGCCCTGTTTGGCATTTCTACAAGCTCTTCTCTGTTTTACTTGTCCAGTTCTTTGCATGGTTGCTTTCAACCTTTTTTTTGTTATTTCAGCCTCAATTTTTGAAGGAAGACTATAGAGGATACCGTTGGAAGAGGGAAAAAAAATTTAGTGCACACTGCACACTGATGCCATAACTTAGAATAAATTCTCAAAAAGCTTTTGATTACAAAATACATTGATTTAAACACTACATTAATGTTTTCATGTTTGCTAATCTCAACTAATTGTGCTAGGGATTCTTGGATTATTAATGTTTGAATGTCAATATTGCATGCCATTGCTGTCAATTAGCTTCTTGGATCCCACTTATTCTTGCTTCAGCGACTATTTGGTTGAGTTTGCCAATTGGTCTATTTTGACGGTCCTCAGTCCTCGCACAGTTTTATGTTTTAAAAAATAATAGAGTTTTTGTTTAGTTTCATTTCACGCTCAATAGTTCTGATGGAACTGTGGTTCGTGGTTGTGTTTTATGCAGAGGGGAAGCAGTTCCGGTGATGCAGGTGGCGCCGCTGACAGGGTTTTGAACCAACTTTTGACCGAAATGGATGGAATGTCTGCCAAAAAGACTGTTTTTATCATTGGAGCCACAAATAGACCTGATATTATTGATCCAGCTCTTCTGAGACCTGGTCGTCTTGATCAACTAATCTACATTCCTCTTCCAGATGAGGAGTCTCGCTTTTCCATATTTAAGGCTGCCTTGAGAAAGTCTCCTATTGCCAAAGATGTTGATATTAGAGCACTTGCCAAGTACACACAGGGCTTCAGTGGAGCAGATATTACAGAAATATGTCAGCGGGCTTGCAAATATGCCATTAGAGAAAATATTGAGAAGGCAAGTATCTTTGCTTTGGTAGAGTGATTTCTGATAGTCCATCTTCTGCATTCCTACAATTTTCTAGTAGGAAAATTGGGCTTTTATTGCAAATATTCTTATTCATCTGTGTGCCTTTTAGCATTTTGATACCTCATGTAACACTTAAATTTATGGTCGTTTGATTTGCCATGAGATTGGTGGGAATAGGGATTTTGTGTGGTCAATTAATGGGTTGTGCTCAAACTAAGTCCTAAATTTGGATTATTGGCAAGAGATTTAGTAGAAACAGAATGTAGGGACATCTGGAGGTGAGATGGCATTTCTGAAGTCTGAATGTATGCAACTATGCAAGTAGAGGTGTTCTATGGGGACTAGTGAGTCTATTTAGTTCACTATTGATAATTATACTTTTTTGAGTTCTCTAGATAAATGCATTCATGAAATTATTTTGAGAATAAATCAATTTAACTGTCTTTAATAATTTACAGGACATTGAAAGAGAGAGAAGGGGAAGGGACAACCCCGAGGCCATGGAAGAGGATGTGGATGAAGTTGCTGAAATTACAGCTGCCCATTTTGAGGAATCGATGAAATATGCCCGGAGGAGTGTCAGTGATGCTGATATTCGTAAATATCAGGCATTTGCTCAGACCTTGCAGCAGTCTAGAGGGTTTGGCTCAGAGTTCCGTTTTGCTACTACCACTTCTGGGACTACTGGTACTGATGCATTCACGGCCTCTGCTGGTGGAGCTGACGAAGATGACCTCTATAACTAGGCTTTGTTTGGCTGTCATTGTATCTCATCCGACCAATATACTTTCTTTTAAGAGGATGTCCATACTGCTTTTACTACTACTGTGATAACTTGTTTCTCGTTAGTTAATGACGTTTTTCCCCGCTTTTGCTTCTAGAATTCATCCTGCTTCTTGATTAATGTTGCCGGGAGCTGTTACTGTTAATCATAGACTTGTTAATATTATAGATGACAAGTTGGTGATCCTCTCATGTTGCTCTTCTTGTTTTCTTTCTCATCTGTTTTTACCACACCCCTGGAGTAATTGCAGTAGGAAATTACAAAGACAGGTTACTTTGTCTAACATATCAGGTACCTAGGGCTGATAAAAGGCGATCGAACTTGATAATCCGACCTGAACCTAACTCGAAATCTTCGGGTTTGAGTTGAGATCTTTGACCTGAAAACAAAAAATGGATTGACCCCATCGACCTAAAACCTTAATAGGTTATATTCAGGTTGACTTTTTGAACTCGAAGATAACCCAAACAACTTGATTTAGAAATTAAGTTAGGTTTAGGTTATATCAACTTTAATTAACCCGATTTTTATAACTTATGTCATCTATTTTCTAGTTATGAACTTTTAGGCTAAGTCATCTTTTAATTTGAAGTAGGTGGCTAATTTATGGGCTTGAAGTTTGATTTAATTTGAAGTTAGGATTTACAATGCTTTATAATGTATAATTATTGCAATTATAAAATATAAATCGAGTCATAATGGGTTGGTTGACTCGAAACTCGGGCAGCCGGGTTCGAGTTATGGTTTTTGACATGAAATTAAAATCAAGTTCGGTTTGGGTTAGGGGTAATTGACCTGAGACAGAAGTTGGGTCTACTTGAACCGACCCAAGCTGACCTGATTTGCCACTCCTACAAATACCTAAACAAGAGAGAATAAAGAGGGTGTGCCCACATACCGACATACGAGTATCAAGGGCCATTGAGTCCAATGGTATAGCTTCCTATCTCCCACATGGGAGACCAAGGTTCAAATCTTGGTGGAAGCAAAATTTCAATATTGTTGGGGGGAGAGGGGTTTGGGGCTTGTTGGGCCTCTGGGTGAGTGACCCTGTGCGAGGGCAGCCCAGAGGAAATTCATCTTACCACGGGTTTGCGAAAGGGGCCAAAAAAAACAAAATAAAAAACATACCGACATACGAATATCCTAGTGTATGAAAAGCGCACCTACGCCACCTAGGCACTGAGGCACGAGGAGTTTTAGTTCAGGCATTTTCTTACCGAAATGCCCCTCCTTTTGTGTGACCATACATGTTAGGCAAATCGGCATTCTTATTAAGTAAAAGGATACATTTCCACAGGAATGTAGTATGTCTGTATGATGTTGCAACAAAACCTAAATTCATAAGGTATAGATTCATTCAATAAATTTTTAACAACAAAATTCAGTTTTGACCAATAAAATTAGTTACTTTCTCTGTTTTTTCAGTTGTTTCATATTGATTTTTGAGACTATTTGTATCATGTAGTTCGTCTATCTTTGGTTATTTATTCGTAAGGAAATACAAAACTACGTAGGATCTTGTTAGATTCACCTTAAAATATCAATTTTTTTATATATTCAGATTGATGCGAAGAAATCCGTACATTATAAAAGCACTATGATCTAGTTCCTCCGTCATGAAATAAGTGAAACACTTCTCACTTTTATTTGAAAGCTTTTTGATAGAGCTCGAAACCTTAACGAATTGAGTCGAGCTAGAAAATTTCAAACTCGATAAGAAATAGCTCGACTCGATACCTTAACAAGTTGAGCCAATCACATATCAGCTTGTGAGTCGTGACCAACTCGCTTGTCAAGCACTTTTAAGTTCTAACCAAAAGTCCATGAACATTTCCCAAAAGCATTGTAAACTCCCACAAGGATATTTGGACAGAACCTTATAAAACCAACTTTTTCTAGATAACCACCTTATATTAACTTTTGTTTAAATAACCACCTTATATCACCCAAAAAATTTCAAATCACCACCAACATTTCTCATCCATCCTACGTTACTAGGGTCCATATAGTTTGCACAGTTAATAAATTTCCCCCATCTGTTCTTCCCTTCCACTTTTTATTTTCATCTCTTTTACTCGTTAAATTACCCCAATCTTATACTGTACTTCTTAGTTCTTCCCATCCTTTATGAGTTGCTTCAATTCTGCTCTCGTTGCCTTGTGTTTCACCAACACTCCTAACTAGCATGCATGGCAACATCCTTTTGAAGCAACTTTTTGTCGAGCACCAACCGACTGGTGATATCCCTTTGCTAATCTCTGATCCTCTTATCCACCCATCTGAAGAAATTGCAATTATACCTGTTTGGGCCCATAAAATGGCGAGCCCAATAGCATGTGACAAGGCAAAAATACCCTCACCGGGAACTAAACCTCACATAATAGCCCATAGCCTTGCTAGGCCTATAATCACTGAAGGGACGAGAATACCCCTGTTGGCAGTACAAATTACAGTTTCCATATGGAACAGCTTCCTATAAATAGGGAACGTATCCCCCTAACTCAGGGATCTAATCTCTACCACTTTAGAACTTCTCTCACTCCTTTCTCCCTCCACAAAGCTCTTTACTGACTTGAGCGTCGGAGGGGCGTTCCCGGGGCACCCCCCGGGGCAGGTTTCCGTATTTTGCAGGATTCTAGATGATCCAAACAAGACATGCTTGGACTGACGGGGGCACAACTCGAGACGACTCCCCAAACATCATATCCTAGTTTTTTACCCGAAACAGTTGGCGTCGTCTGTGGGGATCATCAAACAAAAGGTCACAACTACTTGAGTATGCTCACGTCGTTCATACATGACCTAAGTCGACCGCTCTATCGAGCCAGCTAACATGCAAACACATAGTTCGAAGAGGTCCTCCCATACGACCTTCGAACACTCATGGATGTCCATCCTCAACGTCGTTCGTAAAGGTCCCCTCATCAAGGCCTTCGAACACTCATGGATGTCCATTGCCAACATAGTTTTTAAAGGTCCCCTCATCAAGAGGCCTTCGAACACTCATGGATGTCCATACTCAACGTCGTTCATAAGGGTCCCCTCACAAGAGGCCTTCGAACACTCATGGATATCCATCCTCAACGCAGTTCGTAAAGGTCCTCTCATAAAGACCTTCGAACACTCATAGATGTCCATCCTCAATATAGTTCTCAAAAGATCCTATCATACAACCTTCGAACATTCATAAAAGCCCGAGACGGTCTCGCTCGAGTCGCGTAAGGATCTCCAATATGATAGCTCCTCGACTCCCAGGTCATCAGCTCCTCGTGAAGGTCAAGCAACATGTATTCATCTTATTTCAAGAATATATTCTAAGTACAAAAGCCCTTCCAACAAGGCAATTAGACTCTCCTCGAAATCTTGGGGTTTATTAACTCCATGTCGTGGTTGAGGAAGTCCACCTAATCATAGCAGCTGCTCCAAGACACCCCTCGAGGTACATGGGGCTCATTAGCCCCTGGGACATCTCAAGCAAGGCTCAAGATGCCCTTCGAGTTACATGGGGCTCATTAGCCCCTGGGACATCTCGAACGAGGACCAAGATACCCTTCGAGATACATGGGGCTCATTAGCCCCTAGGATATCTCAAGCAAGGCTCAAGATGCCCTTCGAGATACATGGGGCTCATTGGCTCCTGTGATATCTCGAGCGAGGTCCAAGATGCCCCTCGAGGTACATGGGGCTCATTAGCCCCTGGGACATCTCAAGCAAGGCTCAAGATGCCCTTCGAGTTACATGGGGCTCATTAGCCCCTAGGACATCTCAAGCAAGGCTCAAGATGCCCTTCGAGATACATGGGGCTCATTGGCTCCTGCGACATCTCGAGCGAGGCCCAAGATGCCCCTCGAGGTACATGGGGCTCATTATCCTCGAGACACCTCGAGCGAGGTCCAAGATACCCCTCGAGGTACATGGGGATCATTAACCCCTGAGACACCTCGAGCGAGGTCTAAGACACCCCTCGAGGTACATGGGGGTCATTAAACCCCGAGACACCTCGAGCGTGGCCCAAGATACCCTTCGAGATACATGGGGCTCATTAGCTCCTGAGACATCTCAAGCAAGGCTCAAGATGCCCTTCGAGATACATGGGGCTCATTAGCCCCTGAAACATCTCAAGCAAGGCCCAAGATGCCTCTCGAGATACATGGGGCTCATTTGCCCCTGGGACATCTCAAGCAAGGCTCAAGATGCCCTTCGAGGTACATGGGGCTCATTAACCCCTGAGACACCTCGAGCGAGGTCTAAGACACCCCTCGAGGTACATGGGGGTCATTAAACCCCGAGACACCTCGAGCGTGGCCCAAGATGCACCTCAAGGTACATGGGGCTCATTATCCCCTGAGACACCTCGAGCGAGGTCCAAGATACCCCTCGAGGTACATGGGGCTCATTAACCTCTGAGACACCTCGAGCGAGGTCTAAGACACCCCTCGAGGTACATGGGGGTCATTAAACCCCGAGACACCTCGAGCGTGGTCCAAGACACCCCTCGAGGTAGACGCCCCTCGAGGTACATGGGGCTTACTAGACCCTGAACACCTCGAGCGAGGTCCAAGACGCCCATCGAGGTACACTGGACTCACCAGACCCTGAACACCTTGAGCGAGGTCGAAGATACCCCTTGAGGTACACGGGGCTCACCAGACCCCAGAAAGACCTACACTTAGGCACTTCACCCAGATCGAGTGAAGGATACTCCAAGTCACCCCAACTACCGGAGTCGGCGCCCGTCAAGTGCTACGGCGTCAGGACACCCCTCGAGGTACATGGGGCTCATTAGCCCCTAAGACACCTCGAGCGTGGTCCAAGAACCCCTCGAGGTACATGGGGCTCATTAGCCCCTTAGACACCTCGAGCGAGGTCCAAGAACCCCCTCGAGGTACATGGGGCTCATTAGCCCCTTAGACACCTCGAGCGAGGTCCAAGACACCCCTCGAGGTACATGGGGCTCATTAACCCCTGAGACACCTCGAGCGAGGTTCCATGTACATCACTCGAGCTCTTGGGGCTCACCAGCCCCCAATTCATCTCGAGAAGGTACCATCCCTCGGGCTCCTTGGGCTCACCATCCCCTGATTCGTCTCAAAGAGGTCCCATGCACCTTCCTTGACGAAGTCATCTCGAGGAGGTTCCATGTACGTCCTCTCAAATTTAGCTTGAGGAGATGTTATTCACCTCTCTTAATTAGAGGAAGAACATTTCCGCCTAACACTCAATGTGAAGAAAGGTCTCACATTTCCTCAGTTTCTATGAGTATGCCATATGGTTGTTGTCCATCAATAGAGAACTGTTGCGCTCGAGAAATGTTACTTCAATTGCACACAAGCTCCTCGAATAATATGATTCTTCAACTCATCTGTTATTATGGAACTTCGAGCTTTTAGCCATGTAAACTCCCTCATAGCTCGCTACTAGTCACTCATCCACCACTCATAAAGCTCATCTGGTCGAGCAAGCTCCAACCAGGATCTCAAAATCGATGGGGCCCTCTACATTCAAATTTGAGATATTTTGGATCAAAATAAATATATATATTCGGTAACCCAAACAAGAAATGCTCGATCAATTGTAGAACGTGGTCCTCGAACTATCAAGTGGAAGGTCAAAGTTGATCAAATGGAATCCAAATCACAAGGGCACAGTTCGAACGAGATTCCCTAATGAAAAAATATAGCGGTGCAGCTGTCCTTTGGGCCTATCAAAATGGAAATTAGTATTGCTCGAGCATAGGGCTGTTCACAGAGGTGGGTCGGACCGGAATTTGGACCGGACCGGACCGGTCCGGAGATTCCGGTCCGGTCCCCGGTCCGTGGAAAATGACGATTCCGGGTTTCCGGTCCGGTCCGGTCCAAACCCGGAAAATTCCGGTCCGGACCGGAAACCCGGAATCTTAAAAAAAATCTGCCAACCCATATAAGTCATAAGCTCATAACCCATTTACCCATCTTGACTAAATGACTAAAATCCTCTCCCATCCCTAAAGAAACCCTACATCACTTAAACAATCCTTCTCTCTCACGCGGGTCACGCCGACCACAGCCACCGCCGCCGTGTTCTTTCGTTCCCCTTCTCATCGGTAAGTTTCTGTTCTTTTTTGTTGTTTTTCAGTTTTCGAATTCTTCAAGTTTGTGTTCGATTTTTCGCCCTTTTATCTTTCTATTTTCAGTTTTTTTTTTTGTTTCTCTGTTTAATAGTATAATTTATTTTTGGTTCTGTTTTATACTTATAATTTAGACTTCAAGTTGTGATTTGTGAATTGTGATTCTGAGTTTTCTCCATTTCGTTTATCTTTTTGTTTTCAGTTTTTTCTTCGATTTTTAGTCCCTTCGAAGCTGCTATTTCACCTTTGTTAAGTATAAATTTTGATTGCTACCTGCATACATAATATGACTGATAAACAAGTGCGTTGAAAATTTGAAAGATTTTAATGAAGTTTGACAAGTGAGTTAAAGTTTAGCAGGCAATAATCGAAGATATTAGAGTGAATGAGGTGGGTCCTTAACTTAATCGAAGTATGTAAGTACTCTGCCTAAATTGTATGAGTTAAAGATCAAAGTTTGACAAGCTTTGTTTTTTTTTTTTGACGGAAGAAATTTGGGAAACTGGGCAACTAAGAAAGAAATCCTTTTAATAGAGTGAATGAGGTGGGTTATTATAACTTCTTCGAGAGTTAAAAGAAGTTGAGAAAGGTGATTATAGTTTATAAATGTTGTTATTTTGTATTTTAAACTTGTAGTGTAACTTGTAAATGTATTATTTTGATATTAATTATTTTTTCCCTTCTTATTGACAGTGCTTCAAAGTGAGCTTTTGGATGATGTGGACGACGTCGTACTTGTGGACAATTTGATATGAAATATTTAGTTAATATTTATGTTAAATACTTGTATTTGATTTTATGTTTGAAAATTGTATTTTGATGAAGTTAGAAGACTATTTGCATATCTGTTTCATATAACATATCTCCAAAACAGGTCCAAACAGATTATTTAGAAGCCCAATTTTTTTTTCGAAAAACAGGTCCAACAGGTCCGGTCCCCGGTCCGAGATTTTCCACAAATCCGGTCCACCGGTCCAGCCGGGTCCGGTCCGGTCCGGTCCTGCACCGGTGAACAGCCCTACTAGTCGAGCATATCCTCATTTTGTATGCTTGCTTAGCTAATTAAATATTCAAGTGGAGCTATTCCACTAACTGAGTCTCCCTACTCTTAACATGTTCCTCAACGTGTGAATTAATGGCATCATACCACTTGAGTTTTCAGTACAACATGCTCGATCACTCAATTCTTCGAGTGACTGGTAGCTCGAACCACGTCTTCTACTAAGTCTATAACTCCTGTTCGAGTCCTTTTAAGACCAACTCTTCATCACTCCTCGAGTACTGACTTCTTCCTCATGATTCTCGCTCGAATGTTCAGGTATTCGAATAAATGACAAAGGAAGTAGTTTTATTAAACAAACACTTGCCAAGTTACTGGGCCCCTACTCGTACCATATTCGCACTCGAAGTCTAATACTCGAGCTGCGTTAAATGAGCTCCTTGGCCATCTGCGATGTTACTTTAATACAATTTAGCTCCTCGAACATTTGCAATGATGTCCCTCGACTCAGTGTTAAACGAGCTGGCACCGACCCGGCTCGTCTCATCAAAGGTGCATCTCATGCTCGAGCATTGTTCTTTTTTACTAAAGTTCGAAGGTGATAATGAGTTGGTGCCGACTCGACTCGTCTTGTCAACGTTGCATATCCTGCTCGAAATCATACGGGAAATTAAAGTCTCTACTCGACATCATCACATCACTCCACCGTTTTGAGCCTCCTCGACCGCTCTTGTCGAGGCGTAGCCTTGTCGAGGAAGTTATGTGAATGTGAAACCAGTCCTCTTTTCTCTCTCTCGAGTGGTGACATGCTCGAAGGATTATACAAGTTGTGACTAAGGCTCAGATGCTCGAAGATGTCGGACAACATCTGCTTGGACGAAGACAATGCTCGAGGAACCTACAGCGTGAACCGGGTTTGATAAATATTGCCTCCGCTAGAAAAAAAAAAGAAAGAAAAAAGAAAGAAGAAGGAAGGTATTCAGATTCGGGTATACTGTTCGACCATTGCCATGCATTCATGCAATGCGAGAAGACAAAGCGTCCCCCTCTTGAGCCATGTTTTCCTTGCTCGAATAGATAGCCTAGTTCATGGCTAGGTTCATATTCGTTGGCTCTAGTATTATATGAAGCAGCTGCACCTCGACTTCATTCATATCCGCTGATAGTGACTTTTCATCCTCTCGAGATGACTCTCATCCTCTCGAAGGCAAGCATGAGTACGAGAACATGTATGGGTCTGCTCGAAGAAGATACAACATAGGAAAAGGTAGCATTAAATGAGTTCGAAGACGTGGATATTTTTGAAATTGGCGCCTAAATGCACATTGCTCGAGCAACATCCATGCAGGTTCATATAATATTATGGGTGCACATGGAAATAAAAGTCAACCTTTGCTTAATACTTGGTTGTTATTAGCTAGGTGTATTACTCTCGTACCACAAAAGGCAACAAAGTTAGATGCTGCTCTATGCAGCCACAAAGATAAATTACAAGCAAATATGTGGCCACTGCTGGCCCACTTGTATTATTGTATACTTAGGTCCACAAGGTTGAAAGCTATTTTTAAAGTATAAATCAGCAAAATTCCGCTCAATACACGATCTACAGAGGGTATTCTATCGCATATCCAGTGTGGGGCTAATGTTTGGGCTCATAAAATGGCGAGCCCAATAGCATGTGACAAGGCAAAAATACCCTCACCGGGAATTAAGCCTCACATAATAGCCCATAGCCTTGCTAGGCCTATAATCACTGAAGGGACGAGAATACCCCTGTTGGCAGTACAAATTACAATTTCCATATGGAAGAGCTCCCTATAAATAGGGAACGTATCTCCCTAACTCAGGGATTTAATCTCTACCACTTGAGAACTTCTCTCACTACTTTCTCCCTCCATAAAGCTCTTTACTGACTTGAGCGTCGGAGGGGCGTTCCCGGGGCAGCCCCCGGGGTAGGTTTCCGTATTTTGCAGGATTCTAGATGATCCAAACAAGACATGCTTGGACTGACGGGGGTACAACTCGAGACGACTCCCCAAACATCATATCCTAGTTTTTATACCAGAAACAATACCCCAATCACATCTGACTTCTTCTTCCTGTGAAGCAACTGGTATACATGAAGACATTTCAACGTAAAAAAAGCAATCATGAAGGGAATCAGGGTTAATTATATTATAGGAAGGGGTTGTCAATTTTTACAAAACTAAAGCAAAAAGATCCCCAATTAATTAAACCTTAATTCACGAAAATACCCTAATTACCTTCACAAGCACACAAAAAAAAGCTCCAAAGTTGTTATTGAGGATTCGACTCAACCTCCTCAGTAAGAACCCTAATCTAATTTCGTATGAATTGTTGAATATGTTGGTTATAGTTTTATGGTCTGCACTTGTTCTTCATCTATAAAATACGGGGGAGGAAGAAGAAATTTTGAAGTGAATTTGGCGCTAAATACAATAGGTGGCTCTAATAACGTTTGGAGGGGTGAAGAGTTAACGGGTAGTAATTTGAATTTTTTATCGATAATATAAAGTGGTTATTTAAACAAAAGTTGATATAAGAAAAATTTAGGATCTTAAACAAAAAAAATTGTGAGACTAATTTTCAGGCGTGGTCTACGTTGACCTTCACTAAAACTGTTTCTCACGTGCATTTCTTTTTTTCTGATTAAACCTTTTTCCTAGGAGTGTACATAAAAACCCACTCGGAAACCTATTGACCCGCATTAAAAACACCGGCTCAAAAGCCATTTTTTAATTTTTATTGGGTTGGGTACCCGACGGGTAAAAATTTGAGAAAAGGCAGGTCGGGTAATGTGCCGCATGCGAATAGCTATCGGATACCCGGGTACCCATTTATATTTTTCTTACTTTTGTTTCTTGCGAATTGGCTTTCTATTTGTCTGCAAATTCGAAGGTGCACGCGGTTGCACCTTCCTCTAGGTGCGCACAGTTTGTTGTGTTTTGAGGGATCTAGGGGCGTAAGTGGACTGTGAAAAGTCCATAGTCCAATCCAGTCCAGTTCAAACTTGTCGGACTGGACTGGACTGAAAAATATTTGGACTCGACTCAGACTCAAATTTTCGAGTCCAAATATTTTCGGACTGGATTTAGACTCACCCTTTTGGAGTCCAATAAGTCCAATCCAGTCCATAAAAAAATTAGCATATTATATATATAATGCATATTTAAAAAATTTCTTTAACATTTTTGTTGAAATTTTGGATTTTTTAACATTCACTTTCTAAATTATTTTACCAAGCGTCAGAATTTTCATTTACCCTACAAAACTCCAAAGTGAGAACTGAACACTTAAAAGACAAAAGTTACTTTAACCCTTTGGCGCCTTTTGTATTATGCAATTTGAATTCTAATAGACTTTAAATGTTGTATGTAACTTTTTTTGTGGAATCGATGCAATGAGTTCAATTTTTCAAATTTCTATGATTTAATCATGAGAAAATATTGTGAACCTAAATAGAAAAAAATATATTATATAATAATTGGACTGGACTGAATTCGGACTCAAGAAAAAAAATTGGATTGAACTGGACTGCAAAAAAAGTTTGGATCGGATTTGGACTCAATTTCTCGAGTCGAAAAAACTTTGGACTGGATTTGGATTTGGCAAAGTCCAATCCACTTATACCTCTAGAGGACCAACCTTAATTTCTCTTTCTTCAACTTTTCACCCCATGTGCGCGGCAAACGAAAGAACATCCAATTTATTTCAATGAACATTGTAGTATAATGAACACACACTATTATTGATTGAACATTTTCAATACCGCAATGAATATTTATGAATTATATATTCAAATTTTAAAATGTTTTAAAACAAAAGAACATTTAGTTGATTCTAATGAAAAATGTAGTCTAATGAACGAATTCTATTTGTTGAATGAACATTTGTAATATCAGAATGAACATTTTCGAAATATTGCAAAATTCAATATATTTATGAATTTTACAAAATTCAAAATTACCACTGATATATTCAAAATCCAAAACATTTACGAATTTTTTCAAATTGACTATTGTTCATTTGATTCAGTTTTCAGTTCATTCAGCCAACTACTGATTCAAATTATTAGTTTGTTCATTCGAGTTATTCAAAATGTTCTTTCAAATTAGTTATATGTTCATTGTGGTGAACATTTATGTTGTCGTTATTATTCTTGGTAATGAATAAATATGATTCAGCAATGAGAAACATACTATCTATAATATCCCAATTGAATAATTATATAAATATCCAAAAAGCAGTAGTTACAAAAGATAGTACATTCAAGATATTGTTTGTATCCAAAGGCAGAAATGTAACAAAAATAATACAGTATGTCCCATAAGGACACCAGAGCCTTACGAAAGAACATTTATTGCTAACTAGAAACTATTGAGTTTATTAAGAATATATTATTGCTTCCGAACTTCCTGCTTTTCTGACTGATTTACTTTGTGAGATCTGGACACCGTAACGTTCCTTAGTTGTCTGATCTTGTCAAACTGAATTGATACAAGAAAGAAAAGAGCAGTAGTTAAAACAAAATTCTTCAAGTTTATAATACAATGAACATAATATTTCAAACACACAATATTGAACATATTTTGATACAATAAACATGTTCCTAGACACACAATGAATATGTGACTAAATATAACGAGCATCTGACTAAAATATTTTTAATGGTTAATAATACAATGAACACTAGCCCAAAAATGTGCATTTGTACTTGTAAATACTATAATAAACATCATATAATAATACAAATAACATTTGATTAAATACCACACATTTGTAGACAAATATATGACAATTAATCCATCATTAATTTATATCATTTCATTGAATATTTTACAAATACATAATGAACATATGACTGAAATGCAACGAACATCTGGCCAACATGTGTCCACCGATAACTCATAATAGACGTTGTCTCATTAAGAACCTTGTTAGGAAAACTCCTGCGGAAAAATCCATAACTAGGGAAAAGAGTACAACTATTATGTATCCTTATATGCTTAAAATTAACTGCCTCATTAAAAACCTTGTCAGGAAAAACCCGGTGGGATAAAAACCTGATCGAAGGGAAAAAGAGTGCAGTGCATATAGTACTCCCCCTGAATTTAGCATATATCACGAAGATGACGCATTCCAATTTTTCGGACTAATTCTTCAAATTTGTTCGTCGGAAGGGATTTGGTAAATAAATCTGCAAGATTCTCACAGGATTGGATCTGTTGGATGTTTATCGTCCCTTCCTTTTGGAGGTCATGAGTGAAGAAGAGCTTTGGTGATAAATGTTTAGTTCTGTCTCCTTTGATGTACCCTTCGCTTACTTGGATGATACATGCAGTATTGTCTTCGTAGATGATAGTTGGATTTGTTGTTATTGTTTCCATTCCACATTCTTCTTGGATATTCTTGATCATTGACCTTAGCCATACACATTCCCTTCCAGCTTCATAAAGAGAAATTAAGCCTGCATGATTTGATGATGTGGCCATCAAAGTTTACTTCGTTGATTTCCAAGATATTGCAGTACCTCCATAAGTGAATAGATACCTGAATTGAGACTTAGCCTTTTGTGGATCTGATAGGTACCCAACATCTGCATATCCAATGAGTGACGCATTTGGTTTCGATTGATAGAATAATCCAAGGTCTTGTGTTCCTCGAAGATAACGTAATAAGTGTCTGACTCCATTCCAATGTCTCTTTGTTGGTGCATTGCTGTATCTAGCTAACAAGTTTACTAAAAAAGCTATGTCAGGTCGAGTATTGTTAACCAAGTACATTAAGGCACCAATCGCACTTAAATATTGTAACACCCCCAAAATCCATACACGTCTAAACTACGTTGCATCGATTTTGGGAGTGTTACCGCCGCGATGAAACGCAAGGCTTATTGAAATGAAGACATTAACTTACTCTTATTTATGAAAACTAAATTGTAGCAGAAATAAAATGCTAACTTTAACTACAACTCGGGAATCACCATTGACTCCTTTTATTCAAACTATTAACTAAATAGATTATACGGTTTTTCACCAAATACCCCTGACAAATAAATTTATTCACCAAATACCCCCACTTTTTTTCGAATTCACCAGATACCCCTGACCTTTGAAAAAATTCACCAGATGCCCAAATGACTAACGACGGTTAACTCCGTTAGTCATTAACCCTAAAAAACCCAAAAAAACCTTAATTAAATCCTTAAAACCCTAACTCTAAAAACCCTAAAAGCCCACCGGCCCCCACCCACCCTGACCCACCACCCTCCAAACCACCCCCAACCACCACCCCTACAACAACCCCACCCCACCACCCCCTCCCCGTCCCCCTTCGAAGCCCGCGCCTCCCCTCCCCCAGGAAAATCGCTCCCCCTCCCCCCCTCCCCCTTCGAACCGCCTCCCACTCCCCCTCCCCACAAAGCCCCCTCCCCGTGCGGCCGCGCGTAGCTCCCCCCCTCCCCCCCCTCCCGCGTGCGGGTGCTGCGAGCTCCCCCCCTCCCTCCCCCGTGCGGCCCGCGCCTCCCCATTCCCCACCCCTTCGAACTTAGTCGCTCCCCCTCCCTCCCCCCTTCCCCTGCAAAATCGTGAATCCAGAGCCCCCCCCCTTCGAACTCGGTCGATGACTCGGACTTCTTAAACACTAATGGCGGATCTAGTGCGAGATCAAGTGAGGGAGGGGAAGGCGCCGGCGAGTGGGAGGGGGACTCGGATGGTGACGAAGCTCGTCGGGCGAAACTCGACGGATCCTAGTGACGATGGGGGAGGCGCGGCGCACGGGGGAGGGGGAGCTGTGGGGAGGGGGCCGCTGGGGAGGGGGGTCTGCGTGGGGGCTAGGGGTGGGGGAGGGGGGCTTTGGGGAGGGGGTGCGTGGGGGCGGCGAGGAGGGGAGGGGGGCTGGGAGGGAGGGGGTGCGCATGGGGGGGCTGGGGAGGGGGAGGGGAAGGGGCTGCGTGGGCTGGCTGCGGGGGAGGGGGGGGTGGGGTGGGGTTGGGTGGTGGGTCTAGGGTTTGGGGGGCTAGGGTTGGGTTAGGCGAGAGAGAGTTAGGGTGTTTAGGGTTTACTTAGGGTTTAGTTAGGTTTAATTAGGGTTTTTTAGGTTAATTAGTTAATTAGTTAACGGAATACTAACGTCCGTTAGTCAAAAGGGCATTTTGGTAATTTTTTTAAAATTCAGGGGTATCTGGTGAATTTTTTCAAAGGTCAGGGGTATCTCGTGAATTTTAAAAAAAGTGGGGTGAATAAATTTATTTGTCAGGGGTATTTGGTGAAAAAACCGTAGATTATAATAATTCTATAAGCTCAACTAAAATATTTAAAAGTTTATAAACTAGAGAATATCCCCCGTATACCCGAACTCATGCAGCAACATCAGCATACTTAATCTACTCCCCATTGAAGTATCAATGATTCATCATAGGTCATCAAACAAACACAAATAACAAACAATCAGCTATGTTGAGTACGTACATAATCAGTTAAATAATACACTAAGCATAATCAGAATAATAATAACAATTCCTAAACATGATACTACAAAACATTAAATTCCATTTTTAACAGTTTATTTGGCATCGAACGGTCACCGTCATCTTTCTAGAATCATACGGGCTACTTAATCCTTAATAGACAACTTGGTGTATTAGATGGTATGTAAATACGGTTTCGTTCCGTTCCACATCCATCACCTTAGTATGCATACCCCCAAGATCGTACGGAACCTTCCGCCTACTTGAGTTATCAAAATTTATAAAGACACTACTATCGTCACAGTAGGCCTGCGTAGGAGTGTAGAACAAGTCCCACACTCCCCTCATTGTTCATTACTTGTAGGGATTCCATCTACAAGTTTATCGCCAAAATCCTTCTTAATAATATTTATTCATATAACATTAAACATATAATCATTTAATTTCCCTTCTTAGGTTCATTGCTTAATTCTTTAGTTTAGCCAACCTCTTGTAAGATCCTTGCTACAACAATACATCATAGGATTCCAATCCAATTCTCGTTCCATGCTTGTGATACGATAGAATTACGCATACCAATAATAATTCATTCCAACTCACAAGTCATACAACAAGAAAATACATACAGATTTCCAATCGATTTCATGTTACCAAACAATCTCATCAATCATAACCATACAATTGTTCCCTATCATGATTCTAGGTTACAATGAAAGAATTCATAACCTAATTAACATGATACTAATGTATCGAACTGAACTAGTACGTGTACGTACCTCGTAACGAAGAATCTTCGCTGACTACTTAAAATGTCCCGCTTATGAAATTAGGACCTAATCGAATAATAGGAATATTTCAGTGCTAAGTCCTTGATATTATTAAAATAAAAATCAGCTTATCTAACTATGTAAAATATGATGTTTGACTCCTAAAAAATAACCAATCTTGTTGTTTCAACTTTCTTTTCATAAACTTTATTGAAACTAACATATTTAGGACTTAATAATATGTTTACAATTCTGATTTCTTCTAACTTATATTATGCTTTCTTTACTACAACAAAACATAAGCAATTATATATAAGTATTATAAAAATCAGATTTGAGAAATAGAATTATCATAAGAACTACAAACATAATAATAGATCTGATTTCTTTTACTTATTTTATACTTTATTTACAATACAACTTAATCCAAGATATATATATATATATATATACGAATTATAAAAATCAGAATTTTCAGATTAATTAAAGTAGAACAGAAGAAATTTTATTTTTTTATACCGAAGTGACTCGCCGGTGACAATTACCGGCGACAGAATTCCGGCAGCAACACCAGCCACGCACTCGAGCCTCGACGCACCGCACGCCGCTCGATCTTCGCACACAAAACAACACGCAGCACTCGCGTTGCGCAACACAACCCTCGTACAGCACCGTCGAGCCACACCACTTGCTCGCACAACCCTCTCGACGCTAGCACACTTCGCGTCGCACCCTCCACTCGAAGGCTCGCACAGATGCGCTTGACCCGTACGCACACTCGAGGACTCGCACACTTGAGGACTCGCACACCCAGCACCCTCGTCGACCACTCGCACGACTCAATAGCAGCAGCGACGACTTGTCGCTCGACTCGCACGACACACCCTCGCTCGCTCGCACACTCCCTGCTCGACTCGTACGGATGCGCAAGCACACTTCGCACACCACCACACACACACGCATCACGACCTTCTCGAAGGCCGACGTAACTCAGGGGAGGGGAGGAGAAGAGTGACGAGGGAGAAGAAGAGAGGAGAGAGAGAAAAAACTTTGAGGGAGAAGAAGAAAACGGCTGATTAGAAACTTAGGGTTTTGTTTTTTTTTTCTTCTCTCCTATTTATAGTATGAGAAACCTTGGTTTATTTGGATTTGTTTCCAAATCAAATTTCGATTTATTATTTAACAAAAACCGAATTTAAATATAATTAGGTACAAAAGTAGGTTGTATATTTAAATTATAACTGTAGGCTTACCCAAACTATATTTTTTTGTAAATAATATTAAAATACTTTCACTTTATTCTTTATATTTTCTTATTTATAAAAGAATAACTCCTAAAAATACGGAGTATTATAGGCTTTCCCCCTTAATGGAAGTTCCGTCTCGAAACTTTGAGGTAGCCAGTCTTAACGACGATCTTTTGCACTTCTAAGTCCCAATATTTCACAAGCGTTTTCTAATTTCGCAAGTCACATAAGCAATAAATACACATAAATAACAGACTTTAGCAAACTTTAGGGTGGAAGCGCGAAATTCTATCGCATTCCTCCCCCTTAAAAGAGAAGTTACGTCCCCGTAACTCACCTACCTCTTGAAAAAGCTCAGGGTACTTCAGACGCATCTCATCTTCTGCTTCCCATGTGGCTTCTTCAGTATTCTGATTTCTCCACAACACCTTCACAATTTTGACGTCCTTATTTCTCGTACTACGCACCTTGTGGTCTAGGATCTTGATGGGTTTCTCCTCATAAGACAAGGTTTCGTCTAACTCGACGTTTTCAGGTTCTAGGACATGCGACTGGTCAGCTATGTATTTCCGGAGTTGGGATACGTGAAACACGTTGTGGAGCCTTTCTAACTCGTTTGGCAATTCTAAGTAATAAGCCACTTTGCCTACTCGTGCCAAAATCTCATATGGTCCTATGAACTTAGGACTTAATTTCCCTTTCTTCCCAAATCGCATCACCCCTTTCATTGGGGACACCTTAAGCAACACTTTTTCACCCACTTCATAATTCTCTTCCCTTCGCTTCTGATTCGCATAGGACTTTTGTTTATCCTGTGCAGCCCTAATCTTCTCTTGAATGACTCGCACTTGATCCACAGTCTCTTGAATCATTTCAGGACCTAACACCACAGTCTCAGTAATATCGTTCCAGCACAAAAGACTACGACACTTCCTCCCATACAACGCTTCAAATGGAGCCATTTTGATACTAGCATGATAACTGTTGTTGTATGAGAACTCTATGAGGTCCAAATGGTCTTCCCATGATCCCTAGTATTCTAAGGCACAAGCTCTTAACATGTCTTCCAAGGTCTCGGATGGTTCTTTTCTGTTTGGCCAGTCGTAGGCCGGGTGAAAGGTTGTACTCATCAATAACTCACTACCAAATGCTTCCTGGACCTTTTTCCAGAAATTCGAAAGGAATCGCGAATCCCTATCAGACACTATACTCGTGGGTACTCCATGCAATCGAATGACATTCTTAATGTAGGCTTTGGCTAGGGCTTCCATACTCCACGTATCTTTCATGGGTATGAACCTCGCAGTTTTGGTCAATCTGTCCGCTATCACCCATATTGTGTTATTGCCTCCCCAACTCCTAGGTAAGTCTACGACGAAGTCCATGGATATCGAATCCCACTTCCATGTTGGAATGTCTAGAGGTTGGATTTTGCCTTGAGGTCTCTTGTGTTCACTCTTAACCTTCTGACACATCAGGCATTTGGAAACAAACTCGGCTACTGCCCTCTTCATTCCAGGCCACCAAAACATCTTTTTGAGGTCTTTATATAACTTATCCCCCCCTGGGTGGACGGAATAGTTCGTGTTATGACCTTCACTCATTACCTTTTGCTTTAACTCCTCACATTTTTGTGGTACACACCACCGACCCTTGTAGCGTATACTCTCATCTTCATGGATTTCAAACCCTTATGATTTTCCCTCCTTAAGTTTCGCCTTGACTCGCTCAAGTTTCACATCCCAGGCTGACCCTCTCTTATTTCATCTAGGAAGTTGGGCTGGATGGTTAGGGCACTCAATATCTTTTCCACTTCCCCTTCATGAACCACTTCTATCTGGAGTTTGGAAAATTCCTCACAAAGTTTATCGGCAACGACCAAGGTGTTCAGGCTATGGCTATACTTACGACTCAATGCATCAGCAACAACGTTTGCTTTACCCTCATGGTATTGAATGTCTAAGTCATAGTCCTTAATGAGCTCTAACCACCTGCGCTGTCGCATATTAAGGTCTTTCTGGGTGAAGATGTATTTGAGGCTTTTGTGATCGGTGAAAATTCGACAAGTCGCCCCGTAAAGGTAATGTCTCTAGATTTTTTAGGCAAAGACAATTGCGGCCAACTCTAGGTCATGTGTTGGGTAATTAACCTCATATGGTTTCAGTTACCGGGACGCATAAGCTATGACTTTCCCATTTTGCATAAGAACACAACCCAACCCAACCCATTCTTTGACGCATCACTATAGACATCATACCCTTCATCCCCGTTAGGCAAGGCTAGAACAGGTGCTGAGGTTAATCTCTCTTTGAGTGTTTGAAAGGCTTTCTCACTATCTTCAGTCCAGTTAAACTTGCAATCTTTCTTCATTAAGTTAGTCATGGGTTTTGCTATCTTCGAAAAGTCTTTAACAAACCTCCTATAATAACCGGCTAAACCCAAGAAACTCCTTATTTCTGTGACATTATTCGGTGTTGGCCATTCACTCACAGCTTTTATCTTTACAGGATCTACTGACACACCCTCCTTAGAGACAAAATGACACTTTTTGTAACCAAAATTCACACTTTGAAAACTTTGCATACAGTTGGTTCTCCCTAAGCGTCTGTAAAATAAGCCTCAAATGTCTTTCATGTTCCTCCTTGCTCCTTGAATAGATCAATATAACGTCTATGAACACGACTACGAATTTATCAAGGTAGGGTCGAAAAATCCTATTCATGAGGTCCATGAAAACAGCAGGTGCATTGGTTAACCTAAAAGGCATGACGGTAAACTCATAGTGTCCATACCTAGTCCTGAAGGCAGTTTTAGGTATATCTTGATCAGCAATCCTCAACTGATGGTAACCTGGCCTTAAGTCTATTTTAGAGAACATCCCTGCACCCTGAAGTTGGTCAAACAAGTCATCTATCCTAGGTAATGGATATTTGTTTTTCACAGTGACATTGTTCAACTCACGGTAGTCTATACACAACCTCAAACTACCATCCTTCTTCACAAATAAGACAGGGGCTCCCCCATGGTGACATACTAGGTCTAATGTACCCCTTCTTTAGTAGTTCTTCCAACTGGTTCTTCAACTTGTTCATTTCTGCTAGAGCCATTCGGTATGGGGCTTTTGAGATAGGTCCAGTGCCAGGTACTAGGTCAACAGTGAATTCTACATCTCTCCTTGGCGGCATACCAGGTATTTCTTCAGGAAAAACATCCTGAAATTCTCTGACTATAGGGACATCCTCAGGTATCAATGGATCATCCTCAACCCTTCTCACGGAACACATAAATAGAGGCCATCCTTTGTCTATATAACTCTTAAGTTGCAAGGCATTGATTACTTTAATCCCTGGTTCTCGAGGTATTCTCCTATATGACACCCTTTTTCCCGAAGGATCTCTCAGTTCCACCTTCTGTGCATCACAGTCTATCTTAGCCTTGTACTTCCCAAGCCAATCCATTCCCAAAATGACGTCTAGGTTCGATAGGTTAAACTCTATTAGATCGGAAGGAAAGAAGCCCTCCCCTATTTTCAGTAAGACATTTAGAAATTTCTTAGAGCAATTAACAATATCCCAGACGGAATAACTATAGGTACAGAAATTGACTCGGACTCAACCAGTTCTAGAGTTCTAACAGTTGTATGGGCAATAAAAGAAAAAGATGCTCCAAAATCGAACGATACTTTAACATAAATTGAGTTGATAGAGAAAATACTCGTGACAACATCTCTACGAGCTTCCTCTTCGCTAGCCGTCATCATATACAACTTCCCATTGCCCTTATTATCATTGTTGTTGGTCACATTGCTCCCATTTGGTGCCTGATTATTTGCATTGGTTGGTGGTTTGGAGTAATTGGAGTTCCCTGACCCATTGTATGCATTTCCACCATTCCCATTCCCATTCCTAGGCTTGTCTCCATAGTTCCCTTTCTTCTGACCGTTGGCGTTAACCTTATTCTTTGAGTAGCACTCATACGCTCTATGCCCCATTTTCCCACATTCACGACACTCCAACTTGTTACCCTTGCAATCCCTCCCAGGATGGTTGTTTGGGCACTTCTTACACCTGTACACATGCTCAAGTCTGCGGTTGTTGGTGTTATTGTTGCGGTTATTGTTATTGTGGTGAGTGTTGTTGTTGTTGTTGTTGGGTCCCTTACCAAAGTTTCTTTGGGAGGTTTGATTGTTCTGGTTCCCATGGTGTTTCTTTTCAAATCTCTGAACCTCGGGGTTTGGATTCTCCTTTCACTTCTCACCTTGTTTACCTCCTTCCTCTCGTTTCCTTATGGCATATAAATGGACATCTTTGCCAAAAACATGGTCCAACGAGGTGAAAGTATCTCCCCCCAGTCTCCCTTGCAGGTCAAGGGTGAGCCCTAATTCAAAACGTGAGGCCTTAGCTTCCTCAGTAGGGGGAATTTCAGGAGCAAATTTCATCAGTTCTATGAACTTACGGTAATATTCCTCAACAGACATATTCCCTTGCTCTAGCATCATAAACTCTTGGGCTTTCTGCTTTTTGAGGTATGGTGGGTAATACTTATCCCTCGGGACTTTCTTAAAAGTTTCCCACCCACAGTCAGGCTGTTTTAGGAGGTTGTCCTTAGCTTGAGTCCACCAAAAGTGGGCATCCCCCTGTAGGTAATAGCTTGCTAAGGGCACAGTCTTGTCATCTGGACAGGTGAGGGTAAAGAAAAGCTTATCAAACTCCCCAACCCAGTTTTCCAATTCTTCGGGCCCCCCTTTCCCATTCAGTACTGGTGGGTTCCTACGGACAACCTTTTCAGATAAGTCCCCATCCCGGTTATGTCCGTGGGCTAGGTTAGCTGTGATCTGCACTAAGTCACGAATCAATTGTTCGACATTCAGGGAGGTATCAGGCGTGTCGCCCTGACGAACCATTCTGCACTGAAAAATGACACAACGGCTGTCTCAGTGACATACACATAGTCGTTTATTCACTTATCTATTACACATTTGCACGTTCATACAACACGTTTTTATTGCGAACAATCATTAAGTCTCTATTGACTTGCAATATAAACATCTCAAATAAGACGTTACATCAAATAATAAAAGAATAAAAATATTGTATTATTATTGAAAAGAGGAAAATTTATTGTTTCAAAGGAAAACATAATATGAATAAATAAAGGAATAAAAGAATGCTAATTTGCTACTTGGCATGCAAGCCTTATTAAAACTAAATTAAACAAATAAAATAATATTATAATCCTAATTATATATTCAAAAGAAACTAGGGACTATAATGGTGAGCTTCGTCATCTAAGTTAGGATTTTCTATTCCTTCTTCCATGTCAGCTTCGTCCTCAAAAGGCTCGTCATCCTCTATAGGTTAATCTTCCTCCAGGGGTTCTTCCTCTTCTTCCATGGGCTCTTCTTCTTCTTCTTGGTCGTTTTCCTTAATCGGATCTCATTCAGCAGGCTCATTTTCATTAGGATCTCCCTCTTCCTCATTTTCTAAGTCAAGTATAGGTTCAACATTATCTTCCCCAATCACTGTGATAAATGTCCTATTATTTCCCTCATCATCGGAAATGTAGGTAACAGTTCTAAGGTTTGACGCTATGTGGTAGTCCTCGGGTATGAACTCATCCTCAAAAGTTTGGTATCTTGCTCTTTTTACAGCTCTAGATGGTGATTGTGGCTCAGTTTTAACTCTAGGGTTCTCAGAATTCACATCTACAACCTTAGTCCCCGAGCTTTCCCCCACATGATAGGTTCCTCTAACTGGAGGTGATGAGGTAGAGGGCTCCCAACTTCTTTTCTCACGAATTCTCCATTCATTTCCACAGTATTTAAGATCAGTAATGAAATGCCCTACAGTAGGAAGGTATTGGTTCTAGTAAGTGTGTTTGGTTGCATTAAAAGCTCCATTTTCGGACCACATATCCCCATATCTACGGTGTACGAAAAGGTGGGGTTCCTCCCTAGGAACGTACTGTAGCATAAAGTATATTTTCTCCATTTCAGTCCTTAGTCTAGTATCTCCCTGTAAGGTCCTATACTCCATAGCAGCTTCCATCTTATAGGCCCAAATGTCCCAATCTTCCGCTATTCGGTGTTTCATCAGGTATTCCTTAGGACCTATGTCGTAAACCATCTGCGAATTAAATGAAGGGAATAGTCTAAGTTCTAGAGAAGTAAAGGTTTTTAAATATACATTATATATATTTTAAATTTTAGAACTCCCTAAGCAAGTTCAAAATATTTACAACAATTAAATGGTTCTTTCCTAAAATATTCGAAATAAGGTTTTAGTTCAACACCTTTTTGAAACATCTTTAGCACAACTATACCAATTTGAAATTAACTTAGTGCTCCTAAAAATACCATTATCTATGTACCTATCCTTGTACATCCTCCTAATCTATTCATACTTCGAAGATTTCAAAGAACCTTTCACAAATTCAATCAAGCAACCAACACAACATTTCATATAATCAGAACATCTGATTCATTCCACAGTATTTGCATACTTCCTATAACATATCAGACAAGTAAGGCAAGAAAGGCATTACAAATAAAATCATTCCTATGCAAAAGTAATCTATATGCTCTTATCCCATACCACCCATTTTAAAAATCTTTTGAAATATCATTGAAAATAGGAACTTTTGGCCCTAAAATAGGAACTTTGAAAATATCTTCGTCGATTTCCAAGATATTGCAGTACCTCCATAAGTGAATAGATACCCGAATTGAGACTTAGCCTTTTGTGGATCTGATAGGTACCCAACATCTGCATATCCAATGAGTGACGCATTTGGTTTCGATTGATAGAATAATCCAAGGTCTTGTGTTCCTCGAAGATAACGTAATAAGTGTCTGACTCCATTCCAATGTCTCTTTGTTGGTGCATTGCTGTATCTCGCTAACAAGTTTACTAAAAAAGCTATGTCAGGTCGAGTATTGTTAGTCAAGTACATTAAGGCACCAATCGCACTTAAATATTGTAATACCCCCAAAATCCATACACGTCTAAACTACGTTGCATCGATTTTGGGAGTGTTACTGCCGCGGTGAAACGCAAGGCTTATTGAAATGAAGACATTAACTTACTCTTATTTATGAAAACTAAATTGTAGCGGAAATAAAATGTTAACTTTAACTACAACTCGGGAATCACCATTGACCCCTTTTATTCAAACTATTAACAAATTAGATTATAATAATTCTATAAGTTCAACCAAAACATTTAAAAGTTTATAAACTAGAGAATATCCCCCGTATGCCCGAACTCATGCAGCAACATCAGCATACCTAATCTGCTCCCCATTGAAGTATCAGTGGTTCATCACAGATCAACAAACAAACACAAATAACAAACAATCAGCTATGCTGAGTACGTACATAATCAGTTAAATAATACACTAAGCATAATCAGAATAATAATAACAATTCCTAAACATGATACTACAAAACATTAAATTCCGTTTTTAACAGTTTATTTGGCATCGAACGGTCACCGTCATCTTTCTAGAATCATACGGGCTACTTAATCCTTAATAGACAACTTGGTGTATTAGATGGTATGTAAATACGGTTCCGTTCCGTTCCACATCCATCACCTTAGTATGCATACCCCCAAGATCGTACGGAACCTTCCGCCTACTTGAGTTATCAAAATTTATAAGGACACTACTATCGTCACAGTAGGTCTGCGTAGGAGTGTAGAACAAGTCCCACACTCCCCTCATTGTTCATTACTTGTAGGGATTCCATCTACAAGTTTATCGCCAAAATCCTTCTTAATAATATTCATTCATATAACATTAAACATATAATCATTTAATTTCCCTTCTTAGGTTCATTGCTTAATTCTTTAGTTTAGCCAACCTCTTGTAACATCCTTGCTACAACAATACATCATAGGATTCCAATCCAATTCTCGTTTCATGCTTGTGATACGATAGAATTACGCATACCAATAATAATTCATTCCAACTCACAAGTCATACAACAAGAAAATACATACAGATTTCCAATCGATTTCATGTTACCAAACAATCTCATCAATCATAACCATACAATTGTTCCCTATCATGATTCTAGGTTACAATGAAAGAATTCATAACCTAATTAACATGATACTAATGTATCGAACTGAACTAGTACGCGTACGTACCTCGTAACGGAGAATCTTCGCTGACTACTTAAAACGTTCCGCTTATGAAATTGGGACCTAATCGAATAATAGGAATATTTCAGTGCTAAGTCCTTGATATTATTAAAATAAAAATCAGCTTATCTAACTATGTAAAATATGATGTTTGACTCTTAAAAAATAACCAATCTTGTTGTTTCAACTTTCTTTTCATAAACTTTATTGAAACTAACATATTTAGGACTTAATAATATGTTTACAATTCTGATTTCTTCTAACTTATATTATGCTTTCTTTACAACAACAAAACTTAAGCAATTATATATAAGTATTATAAAAATCAGATTTGAGAACTATCATAAGAACTACAAACATAATAATATATCTGATTTTTTTACTTATTTTATACTTTATTTACAATACAACTTAATCCAAGAAATATATATACGAACTACAAAAATCAGAATTTACAGATTAATTAAAGTAGAACAGAAGAAATTTTATTTTTTTATACCGAAGAGACTCGCCGGTGACAATTACCGGCGACAGAATTCCGGCAGCAACACCAGCCACGCACTCGAGCCTCGACGCACCGCACGCTGCTCGATCTTCGCACACAACGCGCAGCACTCGCGTCGCGCAACACAACCCTCGCACATCACCGTCGAGCCACACCACTTGCTCACACGACTCTCTCGACGCTAGCACACTTCGCGTCGCACCCTCCACTCGAAGGCTCGCATAGATGCGCTTGACCCGTACGCACACTCGAGGACTCGCACAGCCAGTACCCTCGTCGACCACTCGCACGACTCGATAGCAGCGGCGACGACTTGTCGCTCGACTCGCACGACACACCCTCGCTCGCACACTCCCTGCTCGACTCGTACGGATGCGCTAGCACACTTCGCACACCACACACACACAGGCAGCACGACCTTCTCGAAGGCCGATGAAACTCAGGGGAGGGGAGGAGAAGAGTGACGAGGGTGAAGAAGAGAGGAGAGAGAGAAAAAACTTTGAGGGAGAAGAAGAAAACGGCTGATTAGAAACTGAGGGTTTTGTTTTTCTTTTTTTTTTCTTCTCTCCTATTTATAGTATGAGAAACCTTGGTTTACTAGGATTTGTTTCCAAATCAAATTCCGATTTATTATTTAACAAAAACTAAATTAAAATATAATTAGGTACAAAAGTAGGTTGTATATTTAAATTATAACTGTAGGCTTACCCAAACTATATTTTTTTTGTAAATGATATTAAAATACTTTCACTTTATTCTTTATATTTTCTTATTTATAAAAGAATAACTCCCAAAAATACAGAGTATACAAATGTGGTACTTCAGGACCAAGAATTTCTTCGTTTTCTTCTCGTGGTCTGAATGGGTCATCTTTCACATTCAGGGAACGCACTATCATTGGAGAGCTTATTGGGTGAGGTTTGTCCATGAAAAAACGTTTCAGAATTTTTTCTGTATGGTTTGATTGATGGACAAAAATCCCATTTCTCAAATGTTCCATTTGCAAGCCAAGGCAAAATTTTATCCTCCCGATATCTTTCATATCAAATTCTTTCATCAAGTATTTTGCAGTCACTTCGAGTTCTCTAGGAGTTCCAATAATATTCAAATCATCGACATAGACAGCAATGATGGCGAATCCTGATTTAGATTGCTTAATGAATACACAGGGACTGATTTGATTATTTTTAAATCCTTCTTTCAATAGGTATTCACTAAGACGATTATACCACATTCTTCCAGATTGTTTTAACCCATAGAGTGACTTTTTCAATTTTATTGAAAACATCTCTTTGGGCATGTGATTTTCTGGTAGTTTTAGTCCATCAGGGACTTTCATATAAATATCTGTGTCAAGTGACCCATATAAGTATGCAGTCACTATATCCATTAACCTTATTTGCAATCCTTTCGAAACTGATAAGCTTACAAGAATTCTTAATGTAGTTGCATCAACTACTGAAGAATATGTCTCATCATAATCAATCCCTGGCATTTGCGAGAAACCTTGGGCTACTAGTCTTGCCTTATATCTAGTAAACTCATATTTCTCATTTCGTTTTATCACGAATACCCATTTATACCCAACTGGTTTTACACCTTTTGGTATTTGGGTTATTTGTCCGAATACCTCACGTTTTTCAAGTGATTTCAATTCTGCTTGAATTGCTTCTTTCCATCTTGGCCAATCTTTTCTGCGGCGACATTCATCTATTGTATTTGGTTCTATATCATTTTCATCATATGTCATTTCAACTTATATGGAGTAAGCAAAGATTTCATTCACGACAACATCTTTTCGATTCCATTGTTTCTTTGTAGAAACATAATTAATTGAAGTTTCACTGTTGTCTATGCTTTCATGTTCCTTTTCTTCTGGAACATGCTTATCTTTATTTTTGTTTTCATCATGAATTTCATCATGCCCCGTTGGAGGATTTATATTAATTTCGTTTGTTGTTTCGCCTTGCTTTTTCATTTTTCTCGGTTTTGAGTCTTTAGAACCGGGTGGTCTACCACGTTTTCGGTGTGCTATTGACTCATTTTCAATGGCCTTATTGTCACTAGGAATTTCATTCCGTGCCTGGGCATTCTCATCAGGTACATGTGACTTTGTCACTTTTTTAGTATATGTGAATGCATCTGGCAATTGGTTTGCAATACTTTGCAAATGAATAATTTTCTTGACTTCTTGTTCACATGAATTTGTTCTCGGGTCTAGAAACGACATTTGCGATGCGTTCCATGTAATTTATGTTTTTATGTTTTGTGGGTCCACTTTCTCTCCCCCTAAGGATGGGAATACTGACTCATTAAAATGACAGTCGGCAAATCGAGCCGTAAATAAATCACTAGTTGTTGGCTCTAAATATTTGATAATTGATGGAGAACCAAATCTAACATATATTCCCGACCTTTTTTGTGGACCCATTTTAGTACGTTGTGGTGGAGCAATAGGTACATGTACAGTGCACCCAAAAATTCTCAAATGTGAGATATTCGGTTCTCGACCTGATACTAATTGCAACGGTGAGAATTTGTGATAGGTTGTTGGCCTTAATCTTATCAATGCTGCTGCATGTACTATAGCATGACCTGTAGACACATAATCGTGTCTCCCCATTTAAGGATCCAATGATGAAACATACCGCGACATTAGTTGGCGCGACCCAACGGAAGATCAATCTAAAGAACCAATCCAAAATGTGTTTTGAAATAATATTCTAAAGCCCAATTAATTATCCATGACGATTAATTGTAAGTTCAACCCATGCAATGTTTTAAGTCTATTTTAAAAGCCCAATTGAATATTTATTGTTTTAATAAATATTTTCTTAATATTTATTGTTTTAATAAATATTTTCTTAAAAGCTTTTATTATTATCTTTAGAGCATGAATCAGATTTTTGACCCGTAAAATTCGATCTCCGGATTTTTAGGGATAAAAATAGCATCTTGAAAGCACACGTAGAATAAAAAACGAATATTCTGGAATATGCGCCGGACGCGGCGGCTGCGCTCAGCGCGCCACGTGTGTCCAGCACATTGGCCAGATCACGTCAGGCGCGCCAATGAGCGCCTGACACGTGTACTTGTGACTCACACAGAGTCCTGCGCCTGGCGCAAGTCTTGTGTGAGACGCAAGATACACTTTTATCTTTTCGAAAACGCGTTTACACATGTGAGTTTTTAACTGGACGGACCACGTCAGGCAGTCCAATCTGCGCCTGATGCGTGTCCTCGCGCCTGCCACGTAGGCCTGCGCCTGGCGCAGGGCTTGCGTGGAGCGCAAGTTTTGGTTTGCCTATAAATACGGGCTGATTTCCCGAATCAGAGACGTTTTCGAATTATTATTTTTACGCACACAAAATTCTCTCGAATACTCCTAAATACACTTTGAATACTAAAACACTCAAACACTCGAACACTTTCAAATTAATTCCTGTTTCTGATCATACTGCGTCCTTGGTTCCAAGATTGCTCCGCCTAAACATCGTTGCGCTCTTCAACCTAAGTCGCATAGGTATAATCCCTGAGGATCCTTGAATAATCAATTATATTTATTGCTTTGAAGTTACTAACAATTTATTTCATGATGTAGATCTTTAAGTATTAATCGCTCTACTGTATATTCTAACCTCTTTTCTATACTTTATCTTATGTTAATATTATTCTTGCCTGATCACTCTGTGCATATTATATGATTGTCCCTGCTTTATTGTTTTTATCACCCACATGTTATTTTTGCTAATCCAAGACCTGAAGAAATGTTCTAACATTAATCAGATTAATTTGGACAACCTGTTAGGTTCCCTGTAATATTGATTGCCTAATAACATGTCACTAAAAAATAGTCTTTTTATGTGTTTCCTGAACCAACTTAGACTGAATATTTTTAGGGTGCTTAAAACATTATTTGATTATTCTTTGGCATAAAATCTGTAATGAATCGATATTTAGTAGAGGCCAACTTTGGGCGAATGTGGTTCATTATGACTATATTCGTACCCTCACCCCCGAACTCAATCTTTGGTTCATTTTGACCATCTATGTAGTCAGGACGAAGATATCTACATTGGATAATTTATCCCTACGGCTTTCCCATATCCAATTAGGTTTATGATTCTTCCTAAAAAGAATTGTTGGCGACTTCTTTCAATACAAAACAATTTTCAATAAAACCTTAACAGTGGGGTAGTCAATTCTAATACGCACTAACACCGCGTAGGCGAAATAAAAACACGCCTACATGACCCTAAGAAGAAGAGGGCAATTTTGATCTCATTATTAATGGTCTTGCAATTAATTGTAGTCCCTTGATTAATGATTCAGCAAGACCATTTTGTGTATGTACATGAGGTACATGGTGATTTACAACATTCCCAATAGACATGCAATAGTCATTAAAAGTTTGGGAAGTAATTTCCCCATCATTGTCTAATTATCTTTATTGTATGATCTGGGAATTGAGTTCTTAATGTAATTATTTGAGCCAGAAGTTTTGCAAATGCAACATTTCTACTTGACAAAAGGCTCACATGTTACCATCGAGTAGAGGCATCAATTAATACCATGAAATAGCGGAATGGTCCGCATGCGAGGTGAATAGGCCCACAAATATCTCCTTGTATTCTTTCTAAAAACGTTGGAGATTCAGTGGCAATCTTATTTATAGATGGTCTGGTTATCAATTTGCCAAGTGAGCATGATAATTCATTTGACCAAGGAATTTTGACATTCTTTCTAGAGTGTCCAATTGAGTTTTCAATGATTCTATGCATTATTCCTGTGCCAGGATGGCCTAATCGGTCATGCCATAGAGTAAATGATTTTCTCTTATCTAACTTCTGGTTAGATATCATATTAATTTCAAACGGACGTATATCTATTCGATATAGTCCCGAGGAACTTGTTGGCAATTTTTCATAGATGTATTTCTTGCCGCATTTTTCTATCGTGAGGCATATAAATTCCTCTTGGTTCACTGTCATTGTTTCCAAATGGTAACCATTCTGACATACATCTTTGATATGAGGTTTCTTAGAGATTTACTCGAATATAATGCGTCATTGATTATCAATTTTATCCCATTTGGAAACATAATGCAGGCTTTCCCAGAGCCTTCAATTAACTTGGCTGTCCCAGAGATTGTGCTAACATTTGCTTGAAATATTGTAAGTTTTGAAAAATACTCTTTATTTTTCAATATGGTGTGTGTTGTCCCACTGTCGAGAAGACATTGTTCTTTGGATCCAACTTCTGATAAATCCATATCTTTATAAATAATAAATATGAGGATCAGTATAAGAAAATGCATATTTTATTAATAATCAAAGAGGGAATACATTAAAGTAGATATTGAAGCAATTTTAACAAACTAAGCATATTCATGCATTGCTATTTAGACAAAGTTGTTTTCAGTTTCAGCATCATCTATGAAAAAATCTAAAACATCAAGGTTGGGCATGGATGTATTAGCTTCATTAACAAATTAAGTTTGCTTCAGCATTTTTCCCTTTATTCTTTATTGAAGCTTGATATAGGTCTACCAAGTGTTTGGCAGTTTGACATGTGCGACCCCTATGCCCAGTCATGCCACATCTGTGGCAAGTGTCTTTTCCTTTGTAGGACGTCTGCTTCTGATTTCCAGATGATTGTCCCCAATTTTTATCAAAATTTTTATTATTTCTTGGGGAAAATCGGCCTCTGCCACGTCCACGCCCTCGGCCACAATAATTACCACGTCCTCTCCCACGACCGTTGTAAATACCGCGTCCACCTCTATGTATAGCATTCGCTTCTGGTGGATCAGAGCTTTCTATTGCATTTATTTCATGGGTGGCTGAAGACCCCGTAGGTCTAAGATTATGATTTTTCAGCAAAAGATTATTATTTTGTTCAGTCACAAGTAGTACTGAGATTAGCTCAGAGTATTTTTTGAAAGCTTTGAACCTGTATTGTTCTGCCAATATTATATTAGTAGCGTGGAAAGTGGAGAGCGTTTTATCTATCTTCTGCTCTTCTGTGATGGGATGATCACAATATCTCAACAATGACACAATTCTAAACAATGTTGAATTGTAATCACTGACTGTTTTAAAATCCTGAAACCTCAAATTGAGCCAGTCAAAATGTGCCTTTGGGAGGAGCACATTTTTGTGATGCCCAAATCTTTCATTTAGGCTATCCCATAGTTCTTTGGGATCCTCCACAAGTAGAAATTCAGTTTTTAAATTGTCATGTAAATGATGCCTGAGAAGGACTAAGGCTTTTGCCTTGTCTTGTTCAGTCGCAATTTTAACTGATGCGGCTGATGTAGTTGCATCCCCTTGTTGAGTTGTCACACCTTTGATTGTATGTTCCAGTCCTTGGGCCTTTAAATTCATTTGGGCGTCCACCGTCCATTCTAGAAACTTTTGCCCAGATAGATCTAGTATGCTAAATTGTCTTTTCTCTATATATTCCATTTTTTACTACAAAATGTAAATATTTGAAATTAGTAAATGATTTTGAAATTAGTAAATGATAATAAATCATACATATTATCTCCCCCTGATTTATATCAATATAATTATACATAAGCAGTACAAACAAAAAACAAAAAAAAATACTAAAATAGCGTACAATATTAATGAAACAAAAAAATGCCAAAAATAGAGAAAAAAAAACAACGAGTGAAAAAAAAACTTCCTAAAATGCACTTAAAGACACACAAAAAAATGATATTCATGTCCATTTTTCGTCATTCTTCCGGGGAGATAAATTTTTTTTTGTCTCCTACTTGTGTATTAGGAGATATATCATTAATTCCATGAGAAGGAAAAAGAAACCGGCTATAAGGAATAAGTAGAGCCTTATTTTCCTAAAATCCTCCTCAAAATAAGAAGATGAAGGTGGAGGACGGTTGTCGTTGGCGTGGAACATGGTGGCCGAAAGATTGAGGAAGAAGAGAAAAAAATTTGTGAGTTTACACACGAAATTATAGGTGTGGCCGCGCACGATACCTTGTCAGTCCGTCAACTCATTTTCAAATGGTCATATCTCACTCGTTTCTCATCGAAATCGAGCTTTTGACTAGGCGTTGGAAAGCTATCGAGCCAATTTTTTATCTCCAACTTGAATCTTCCCAAAATATTAAGTGGGAAAGTTTTTCCTTGTGAAAGGATAAAATATATATTGATTCATATTTGCAAAGATAATGTTTTTATCCCTTAATTTGATATTTCGATAAATGATTATTCGATTCTTTTTCCCTTTTCTTTTTAGATCAAAAATTCCTTGATTCTTACGCTTCGATGAAATCGGAATAGCTCCTATACTACTACATTTCATTTGCATGAATAATATGAATCAATATATATTTTATCCTTTCACAAGGAAAAACTTTGTTTTTAATTAAATCCTACGAGTAAATCTTTTTTAGAAAAAGATTCTATTACTATTAGTTATAGTTTCCTTTTACTGCTCCTAGTTTTATGAGAAAGGCACACGATTCGGGATTGAACAAGCAATCGATATTTCACGATCAAGGGTGTAGTACTTTTTGTGGTAGTGGTCCTTATATATCGTTTTACCAATTGAAATATGGTCGCAACGCCAAGCAGTTCCACTTTCTCAGTCCGAGAAGTGCATTATGAACAAGTGGAGTTACTCTTAAGTCTTATGAACAAATGGAGTTACTTGTATGAGTATGTGCTTACTTTTAACAATAAAAGGGTGTCACTCCTATAAATAAATGTGGTTACTCTTATAAGCAAAATGGGGTTACCTATGTGAACAAAATAGGGTTACTCATATGATTAAATGAGTTTGCTAATATGAATAAATGGGGTTACTCCTTATGAACGAATGAGTTTACTCGTATTAATAAGTAGGGGTTACTTGTATGAACAATTGGGGTTACTGATACGAATAAAATGGGGTTACTTATGTGAACAAAATGAGATTACTCATATGATTAAATGGGGTTACTAGTATGAATAAATAGGGTTACTCCTTATAAACGAATGAGGTTACTTGTATTAATAAATAGTGGGTTACTTGTGTGAACAATTAGGGTTACTCGTATGATTAAATGAGGTTACTCGTATGAATAATTAGAGTTACTGGTATGAATAAATGAGGTTACTTTTGTAAACAATTAGGGTTACTGGTATGAATAAATGAGGTTACTAGTATGAATAAATGAGGTTACTCATAAGTTTAAACTAGGTTACTCATATGATTAAAATAAGTTATGCATAGGATTAAACAAGGTCACTCCAAAAACTAAATGAAGTTACTGTAATAAATAAATGGGGTTACTCATATACTTTCTCCGTTCCCAAATAAGATAAACACTTGTCTCAAAAAGCTCTCACATAAATGAGAGAAGTGTTTCACTTATTTTGGAACGGATGAAGTAATATTTAAAGGTTACGCGTAATAGTATAAGGGGATACTCTTGTAAACATAATGGGGTTACTTATGTGAGCAAAATAGGGTTACTCATATGATTAAATGGGGGTATTGGTATGAATAAATGGGGTTACTCCCTATGAACGAATGAGGTTACTCGTCTTAATATATGAGGTTACTTATGTGAACAATTGGGGTTACTGGTATGAATAAATGAGGTTACTGGTATGAATAAATGTGGTTACTCATAAGTTAAACTGAGTTACTCATTTGATTAAAATAGGTTACTCATAGGATTAAACTAGGTTACTCATATGATTAAAATGGGTTACTCATATGATTAGTCAAGGTTACTCCAAAAAAACTAAACAAGGTTGTGTAACAATAGAGGGGGTTACTTATGTAAACAAAATGGGGTTACTCGTATGATTAAATAAGGTTACTCGAATCAATAAAATGAAGTTCTTTTTTACTATCAAGATGTGGCAGATTTATCATACTTTTGTGTTGATAATCAATAGTCAGTACAGTACATTTCAATTAATGCTTTTGGCATCTTTCTCAATCAATGAAATCAAATCACAAATTTTTAAAAAAAGAAATAACTTAAATATGATCCAAGATATTTTGTCCTGATTATAGGAAAGCAAATAATCAATCAAATATTTTGTAGAATCGACACTCAATTATAAGCATTTGTCTGCCAAAATAATCAAAATTTGTAATGACGAATTTACTGCTTTTCTCATGCGTATGTGTCAAATTTTCACATTGCATATTATGCATGTCGAATTGCCGACCTCCTGCGACAAAATCCAAACATCCGTCATCGAAGCACCTGCAAAATCAAAATTGTCATTGTTTTCGTAGTTGGAGAGAGAAGAAGATGGAGGAGGAGGTTATTTCTATTAGGGTTATTTCTTTTCCGTGTGGGCCTTATATATGGGCCGGCCACATATAAGAATTTGTGTTAGAAAAAAAAGTTGGAAGAAGATAAGGGATGTATGGTGAAAATGGGAATGGGTAATCCGCTTTTATATAGGGTTATCCCTAATTGTGCAGTTCATCTACAGTTAAAAATATACAATGCAATAAAATTTTAAGATCTCTTTATTGGCAAATATATATTAGAGCAAATTATATGTACTAAATTGGTCTACTATTATGCATGTTGGTAAAATGGTAATATACAAATGCGAAAAAATAGAAGATTAGAGACAATAATATATAATAGTGTTTTGAATGCTTGTTTCCTGCATATATATAACATTATTGCACATATAAGAGATAATAATTTTATCACATCACTAGGCCGTCCATATAGGTGGCAAGTTCAAAAAAAAAAACCCGTCCATTTAGGCGGTTCAAGAGCAAAAAAAATAACGTAAAATAAATGTCCTTGCCCTCCATGAAGGTGGCTTTATTATCAAATTACTTATTTTCTAGGTTAGTGGCATGGTGACGTTTACTACTAGTTCCTTCGTGTTCATCCCTATTTCTTTTATTACTTGGTGAAGGTTGATTTTCAGTTGGTTGTGTAGGAGGGTTATTATTAGTGTTGGGAATAGGGGTTTGTGGGTTTTCTCCGGTATGGGTATTTGTACCGTCGTTAAGGTTACTGGGGTCGGGGATGTCTTACAGTTCCCCTCGTTGGGTTAGTAGTGAATGGCATATTGTTTCGCTCTATCCAAAAATAAACACCCGAGACAGAGACATTGTGTAAAACAATGTTAATCCTGTTACTTTGTTGATTCATGTTCTGATAGTAAAGGGTTGAGCTTGGAGAAAAAAATTTAGAACTTAAAACAGAATGGATGTAAAGATTTTAAAGATTCCATTAATTTTTTCTGTAGCAAATTCGTGCTGATAACGTGTTGTGATAAATATATAATAGAGAGAAGGTACTGATAGAAATATATCAGTAGGATGTATTATACATGAATGAACAATTCACTTCTTATATGACAGTATTTATAGGCAAAGATTCTAATGTGTACATTTGCCTGGGTTCAACAATTGTGGCGAATTGGGAGAAACTTTCCCAACATGCATTTGTCAGGTGAAAGTCCATTTCGATGGACTTCACTGTAGCTCAATAGTGTAATTTACAATTCCACTGTTATCTCAACACTGTCATATTATTTGCTATTTTTATGAAATTTGATATGCTTTATTAAAAAAAAATCGGGTACCCAATTTACGAATACCCGGATTTTCCGGGTCGGGTCATGGGCCGCCTTTTCAAATACCCACAAATGCATTTTTCCCCCTTAATTACCCACGAAACACCCCTGCTCTTGAGTTCTTTCTCTCACACTCAAAACTTCTCTTCTTCTCACTCATCAATCTGAAGCTCTACTGGTGGTTTTTGCTCAAATTAGTTATTGCCCAGCACAATTCAACTCCATTCGTTCAATTCCAAGTGAGTTTTCATTTGCAATTTATCATAACTTTACATTTTTTGCAAGTCTTAAAAACTAGGGTTTTTCACAATTTCGTAAATGGAGAAGATTTTTATAACCCTGGACTGTGAGTAATTGGGAGATGATGGAGTTTATGGATGAGGTGGATTTTGCATTGGATGTGTTTTCAATTTCTCTCACACACGCAAGAGTACAGAGTGTATTTCCCTTTTCTTTGTGTAGCTCGTTTCTTTTGTTTTTACCCTTTACACTCATATAAATCATCCCCTTAAAATTAAATTATATCTTGTGGGTTTCAATCTTTTGAATTTTCTAAATCTTTTTAGTTGCTTAATAATAGAAATTATACAGTTATGATTTGGCCTTTGTGCTTAAGTGATTATCCTCTGTGCCTTAATGTTCAGTTCCCCTTATACTGAGTGACTATGCTGGCTTTTTCTTACATCAGAGTGGCTGAGATTCGTGTTGAGCTCTGAATTTGTGAGACTTTTGATGAAAATTGGATGATTCAACTTTTGGTGTTCAACAGGTTTAGTCCAACTTTCTTAAAGGCCTGAAATTACTTTTACTCTGTGGACAATGCTCCCCCCTCATATATAATCTATAAGAAAATTACGTGATATTTGGAAACGAAGATGGAATTTGACTATATGGGTGACTAGTAGATTGAAATGTGATCTTGGACCTATCATGAGAAATTGTTGATTCCCCAACCATTACTAGAAATGGAGATACCCAAATTTATACTTGATTGACGTGTTAATTATATTAGATTCCACATTAGATATTTTCATTTCGAAGAATTGTGGTTTTACTTGTCAATTTGGGTCGCATAGTGTGCCAATATGTTTCTTCTGTTCCCATTTTAATTCACTCCATGAACTAGTGTGAGAGTCTGCCTTAACTCACAAAACTTAAATTTTTTAATGGAGCTCAAATAGAGGAACCCGTGTTACCTAATTCCCTGATTCCCCCGCGAATTGCGAATTGGGAAAATCGAATTATGGTCGATTTTGGTTCATTTTTGGCCCATTTTGGGCGAATTGGCGAATTCAAAAGGCGAATTAGATAGCGAATTAGGTAACACTGAGAGGAACGCTAGGCTCTTCTTGATACTCCCTCCATTTCACATTAGTTTGAACAATCATCCCGACACAAACTTTTAGTAAATAAGGGTTTATTAATTATTTTGATGAAAAAAATGAGGAATAAATATTAAGAAATTCCTAACATTTATTAGTTTTTGAAATATTGAAAATTAAAGATGTTAGGACATGAGTACATGATGATAAAAGGATGCCAATCCCTTATAGCACCGCCTAACCTTTTTCCTTGCCTTTCTTTCGTCTTGCCTATTCTCCCTTGTCTCCTTGCCTCTAATGGTGCTCACTTATGCTAATGGGCCCTTCATTGCTCTCTAGATATGAATTTAAGGAAATGTATGTACTAACTATTTGAATGACTCAATAATGGGGTAAGAAATTCGTCTCATCCTAAATCACAAGGTCATCTCATCTTGAAACACAAATTAATCCTATCTTATGTCACACATCCAAATTCATCATCTCATCACAAATCAAACTAATCCTTTCTTCATAAGTACTCCATATCATTTCATCCTTGTGGCAAGGGTCTTTCACAAATTTAGGACTCATTTCACAAATTGATTTCTCAAATTGACCCCTCATTTCACAAATTAACCTTTGGTTTAATCATATCTATTTCGAAATCGACCAACATAATGTTGAAACCAACAAAATGCGTGCTGCAAGGTTGTGCGCCTAACGCATCATTGATGCGCCAGTTTTAATCATACCCCTCATTTCACAAATTAAGCTTTGGTTTAATCATACCCGTGCGTAACGCGCAACAATCTCACGTGACGCGCAGCCTTATTCGTCCCACAGTATTGTGGTTATGCCCGACGTTTTCAAAATATTCCCTCTTCTCTACCCTTTCTTAACATCTTGTCCTTCTCTTGGAGAGTCCTAAGTCAATGTCTCATTGTAAAACAGGAAATTGAGATATGGTTAAGGGGACGTGGTATATGGGGTAGATTGTTAGAATCTAATGGTTATGTGCTGAAGCACATGTAACTAAATCTTCCTCAATTCAGCAATCAAAGAGCAAATATTCCTAACAAAAGATGAAACGGACCCATGCAGCTGCTGTTAGTGCTTTTGTGTAAAAAAATTGACATTACATTAACAACCCTCCTGGTGAAAGTTATCTCTGTGAATGAAGAATTAACTTTTGGTTGAAGATTTCTGATATCTTGGAATTCTACAATCCAGGAAATGGTGTAGGCAATATGTTCTGTAATGCTGGCATAAGCTGTTTTGTCAGTTTGCTGGAATATGTCAAATTATGATGCTTACTGTAGATAATTTCTCTTATTATATTGTATGACATGTTAGGCACATCTGTTAATTTCTGATTTGAGATTGGTGATCTCTCTCTTGTTGAGCTGAGTCCTGGTTAGTCTTAATGCAGATCAGCACCATGTCAGACTAGAACTTGGCTAAGGGTTTGGCGCTGTTGCCTGTCAATATCAACGAGTTCAAATCATTTGGAGGCTTCTTTAAATGGCTTTAAGCATAAGGATGAACAGGTGGACATTGAGCATCTTTTTAGGTTCTGCTTCAGTGAACATGCTGTTAAGAGAGTCCATGCCCTTCTTGTGGTCTCCGGAACAGCTCAAAGTATCTATGTTAGCACTAGGCTCGTTAATCTATATGCTTATCATGGGGACTTGGCTTTTGCTCGTAGAACTTTTGGTCATATCCCATCAAAAGATGCTTACACTTGGAATTCAATGATAGCTGCATATGTGCGCAGTCGCTGTTGTAGTGAAGCTTTAAATTGCTTCAATGAGCTGATATCATCAGGTGAGGTTCCACCTGATAATTACACCTTCCCTCCCATTTTGAAGGCTTGTCAGAAGCTAATGGATGGAAAGAAAATTCACTGCAGGGTTCTTAAAGTTGGTTTCATGTGGGATGTTTTTGTGGCTGCTTCCGTGATTCATATGTATTCTAGATTTGGTTTTGTGGTTGATGCTCAAAACCTTTTTGATAATATGCCATTCAGGGATTCAGCTTCCTGGAACGCCATGATTTCTGGATTCTGTCTGAATGACAAACTGGAAAGTGCACTGGACTTTGTTAATGAAATGAGATATAAGGGCATACATCTAGACCCTGTGACTGTTGCTAGTATTCTTCCTGTTTGTGCTTTTCTTGGCGATTTCTTAAGTGGTATTATGATCCATTTATATGCCATAAAGCATGGTCTGGAGCATGAGGTGTTTGTTTCCAATGCTCTGATCAATATGTATGCTAAATTTGGTTATCTGCAGCGTGCTCAGGAGGTTTTTGATAAGATGTTGGTTAAAGACGTCGTTTCATGGAACTCTATCATTTCGGCATATGAGCAGAATGCAAATACTATATTAGCTATTAGATTTTTCAAAGAGATGCAGTGTCATGGACTACAGCCTGACACATTGACGCTAGTGAGTCTTGCTGCAAGTGTTGCTCACCTCGGGGATTTTCAAAATGGCAGATTGCTTCACGGCTTTATAATAAAGAAGGCGTATATGGGAAATGTTATTATGGGGAATGCTGTTCTGGACATGTATGCCAAACTAGGGAACTTAGATTGTGCACAAAAGGTTTTCCGAGAGATGCCTAGAAAGGATATCATTTCGTGGAACACTTTAATCACGGGATATTCTCAAAATGGCCTTGCAGATGAAGCTACAGAAACATTCTCCGAGCTGGAGGCCTGCACAGAAATGACTCCCAACCAAGGCACCTGGGTGAGCGTGCTACCAGCTTATTCTCATCTAGGGGCTTTGCAACAAGGTTGTAAAATTCATGGTCGTGTTATTAAGATGTCTCTTCACTTGGATACATATGTTGGTACTTGTCTTATTGACATGTATGGGAAATGTGGTAGATTAGACATTGCATTATCCTTATTCAACGAGGTTCCAAGGATGAGCTCTGTGCCATGGAATGCCATTATATCTTGCCATGGGATCCACGGGCATGGTGAAATATGTTTTAAGATCTTTGAAGAAATGCTGCAGGAAGGTGTGGATCCTGATCATGTAACTTTCCTATCGTTGCTGTCTGCTTGCAGCCATTCAGGACTCGTCGATAAAGGTGAATGGTGCTTCCATATAATGCTGGAATTATATGGGATTAAGCCTAATATGAGGCACTATGGTTGCATGGTAGATTTGCTAGGCAGAGCTGGATTGCTAGAGAAGGCGTATAATTTCATAAAAGATATGACTGTGCAGCCAGATTCTTCTATTTGGGGTGCTCTTCTTGCTGCTTGTCGAACACATAAAAACGTTGAATTGGCTAAATTTGCTTCTGATAAGTTGTTTTCCATTGATTCAGATAATGTAGGATACTATGTATTGATGTCAAATATTTATGCTACTGCGGGAAGATGGGAAGGGGTTAATGAGATGAGATCATTGGCTTGGGACAGAGGATTGAAGAAGACCCCAGGTTGGAGTTCTATCGAAGTGGGCAACAAAATTGATGTTTTCTGCACTGGTAATAAGTCTCATCCCAAGCATGATCAAATCAACCATGAGCTGTGCACTCTAACTGATGAAGTAAAGAGGCTTGGTTACATTCCAGACTTTAGTTTTGTGCTACAAGATGTTGAGGGAGGACGAGAAGGAGCATATTCTTTCCAGTCACAGTGAAAGATTGGCCATTGCATTTGCACTGATTAGTAGCCCATCAAAAAGTGCAATAAGAATTTTCAAAAATTTGAGGGTTTGTGGAGATTGCCACAATTGGACCAAGTTTGTTTCCAAGATCACTGAGAGGGAAATTATTGTAAGAGATTCAAACCGTTTCCATCACTTCAAGGATGGGGTTTGTTCTTGCGGGGATTATTGGTGAATCTGAAGAACATATACTTGATTATGTCATTATCTACAGCCCATCCTACTGGAAGATATCTCGCGATCACCTGTTAATTTGAAAGTTGAAAGTCTCTTCTCTGGAACAATTAACAAATTAAGGGCTTCTGATGGTTCAAATTTAATGGCATCCAATTGTTGGCACTTTTATCAGAGAAGATATTGAAGTTTTGCAAAAAGAGTTGCATGATCTTGCTGCTGATTGTCATAGATATCCACTTTCATGGTAATTTGTCTATCTAAATAAAATTTGTTATATTTTTTGATACCATGCAAGTTGCAATTCTCAAATGAGTGTTATTTTGTGCATCATGTCCTTAACTTGTGCCTGATAGTCGACATTCGTCGTTTACTATGGGTTTTAACACCAGTAGAAAAATGTTAATTTCCTTGGGTTTATATGGTCCGAAGCAAAACAGTAGAGCATTTTTTTTGTAGAATATCAGCACCCTCTGCTTCAGTTTTAGTGTGAACAGGAGCATGTAGTTTATTTGCTGTGTTTTAAGTAAAATCGCAGCACGTGGAAGCTATCTTAAAGAAAACGCCACGAGCTATATTACTTGCTTTTTATCACCTGTCAGAGGTCAGAAGTTAGAACTTGAGAGGGGGGAGGGGACATTGCTGTTCTGAATTATCATTTGTTATAGTTTTTTTTTTTAATTAAAAGAATCTGTGGAGGTGTAGCTGAAGCTCCAATCTTACTAGAAATTATCTGAGCTCTTTATAGATTTTTGTGTTATTTAAATTTCCGCCGTTTCAGTTGGAGATCCACTTTTTACTGCAAATTGATCTTTGAATGCGTTTTCTTACATACAGTTTATGGCTCTTGTTGCAATTCCGGCTCCAATATCGATTTTGGCTCTTATCGCTGTTCCAGCTCCAGTATCGTTTCCGGCTCTTATTGAAGTGCGGCTCCAATATTGCTTCTGGCTCTTATTAAAGTTCCGGCTCCAATATTGCTTCTGGCTCTTACTGCAGTTCCGATTCCAATATCGTTTCTGGCTCTTGCAGTTTTGGCTCCAATGATACATAGTAGCTCTAGAAGTATTAGTTTCGTTTCTGCTTTTAGCTACTGATGCTTCATGTATGGAAAACCTTCGGCCTTGTTTGGTATAGAGAGGTTTGGTGTAAAATTAGAGGTTTGAACTCATATTAGAGGATTCGACTAATCAATCCTCTAATTTGAGTGTTTGGTAAAGAAAGGTTTCAATTAGCTTATTGAGCCCAAAAAGCTCTTTTTGAAAAAGTTAGGGGGAGGAGCTTTTTGACATTAGAGGTTTGAGAATGAGTAGATGAATTACATTTATGTCCTAAAGTTGTTGAAAATTACATTAATAAATACAACAACAGATTATGCACATGTCATTATTGGTCGTTTTACACAATTATGTAGTAATCAGCTATCAACTACTTATCAAACACCTTTATACAAACAACTAATACAATCAGTTATCAGTTATCAGTTATCAGCTATCAGCTAATACAATCAGCTAACAGCTAATAACTATTCGTTAATTGCCAAATAGGGCCTTCATCGTTTTAGAAAAGCTTGATGAATGCATCGTTTTGTTCCAGATGGCTTCTTAGGAATGTCCAGTACCAGCAATTCCTAATTTATGACTGTTATGAATGGTTTTTTACATAACATTTTGTGGTTGTATGTTTGACAACAAATATTGTATACTAGTTTTTGGATTCGGGCTATGCCCCAAGTTATTTTCTTATATTACATTTTGTTAGTCTAAGAAAACTGATATCCCTTGTTTCCATTAGACTATATGTTTCGACCTCAAATCTAGCTTGATATTTTGTTTTGCGAGTGCTAAATGTCTTTCCATGAAATTCCAAAGTAAATATATAGGTTTGTCGAACATATTAGAAAAACTTAGGAAGCGTATTGGAACGGGGAAGTGATGCAAACAATTTATGGTAAATGAGGACTCCAATGGTAATTGTAATGATAATGGGTACATATGAATGAGTATTGAAAAGAAATCTTACATCAATGTGTAAAGAAGTGATTAGCGTATTCTTCATTATTTCCTTTGCCATGGAAAGAACACATTTAGCATTGGCATTTTATCACAACAATAATCTCAGTGTCATCAAGCATAAATGCACTTTCATGTCACTTTTGGACAAAGCATGGAACATGGACCCTGGTGCATAGTGATGTATATACACCTGGTGTGAAACAACAACAAATAAAATATGAAAACACATGGCTAGAGCATTGATCCACTAACAAGAGAACAAATACGGAGAATGATGCATTAAATCTAAAAACATATCAAATCTAACAAATTTAGGAAAATGATAAAACGTCAAAATTACTACTTTCATTTAGTTATACAATTTTTGTAACTTTATACTATCTTTTTTTTTGTCTTCTATCTCCACTTCTTTACCTGCCATTTTTTAAGACTTGTTTTTTTAGTCCATTGTTGAAGAATGCATTCTCAACATTCTTTCTATATACACCGAAGTTTTTTTAAAAATGGTCCTCCATTGAAGACCCATATTGCATTGAAGGAACCATGGATAATGGACAAAAACCAGAACAATAAAAAAAAGTAATATTCTTAATAGCTATTCATTAAAAAAAAATATGTCATAGTAAAAAAAAACTTAAAAATTAAATTTAAAGAATATACTTTCTAACTAAAACGAACATACAATTTAAAATCAGAGAATATGTCTAATCTTCATTTATGAAAGAACACGAATTGTAAAAAAAAAAAAATACAATTAAGATAAAAGAACATACTTTCTAGTTAAAAGGAACACATAATTCAAAATCAATGAACATTTCTAATAACCTATTCACAAAAGAACAAAGGTATCTAAGATAGAGTGATAGACCATATATTAGAATAATAACATATGATTGACATCAAAAGAACAAATGTAGCTAAAAGAACACATAATTTCATATCCAAAACCATGTGTAATCTCCATTCATAAAAAAAATATGGGTAGTTTTTTTCGAAAAATAATACAACTTAAAATAGAAGAATATACTTTATCTGTAAAAAGAACATATATAGTTCAAAATCAAATAACATATGTTCACAAATATAACCTAGGTTGTAATGAAAAGAATATACAAATTATAGAACATATTTTAAAATTTTAAAAATACCAATTTTGAATTATGTTCTTTTAGATTAAAAAATAGAACATATACAAAAAAAAAGGGACATCATGATTTAGATAGTAATAGTTTTTATTTTTTCTTTATCAATGAAAAATCGTTCCAAATGATGCATTAGTTTCGGTGATACATTGGAAAATCCTTCCACATATGATGCGTAAGTTTAGGTGATAGATTCTTTTAACCTCAATTTCTCGTGATGGCTTCATGTGTCATCACACCTAAAAAATGCATCTTGTGGGAGGCACTCCAATTTGATGTGGAGCAAGTTTCGACCTCCACATCTTTCGAGTTTCAGTCTAATGAGACTAAACTCTGGGTACCCTCGCAGCAGGGTCAGAAGTCACCAAAGGACGTGACTTCATTGTTAGTTGATTTAGTAGAATCCTAGGAGGTTGTTTCTCTTCAAGGACCTTGGGATTTAGCGACTAGTGGACATTGGGGTCTACTAGCTGTAGTGCGGCAGTCTCTCTCAGAAGATCGTCAGAGTTTCGTATCACAATAGGCTCCCTCTCATATAAGGTCTTTTTCATCAAGACATGTAATCCAACCTCACCTGCCATCGCTCAAGACAAGCTTCTTTTGGACTGGACACGTAGTAGTTAGTTTTTTCTTCATAAAGTATGTACGAGCTAGTAAAACTCTTGTTATTGTTAGTCTGTTTCCGTTTGGTTGTATTAGCATTAGGTCGTACTCCAGTTTTAAATAACGCAAAATTTCTTAATGTAAAAAAAAAAGATTTTTTTAACCAATATATCTTCCACATGTTGTGCCTTGATTTAGGAGGATTTTGTATTTTTTTTAATCAAGCTTTTTGACCGGCAATAGTTGGAACTTTGGAAGTTCATGTTTTCTTTGCAACTTACGTTTTGTTTGAAGGAAGGTGCATTTTGGTTGGAGGAGTTCATTCATCATACACACGGTTATACCACGCGCATTGCACATCAAAGACATCGTTTGCTCATTTGTTCATTCGAAACTCTCATTTTTAACATATTTTGCTCATTTGGATGATTTCAAATGAAGCGGATTAATATTCTCTGCCAGATTATGCTTCACCGTACACCCTGGGTGTATGATAACTTATTTGTGTTTGAAGCTAAGGAACATGCGTTTTGAAGGAAGTAGGAACGACTCATAATTATTGATTATTCATCAATACTATGTCCTTAGGGCTCGTTCGTAATCGTTTTTTATTTCTAACTTTCAGTTTTTTAGAAAACCAAAAATAAAATTATGGAAAACCAGAAAAAGTAGTTTGCTGTTTTCTGTTGTCCGTTTTCAAAATTGACATGTTTAGTATAACTACGACAAAATGTAAGTTTATTATAATCGTTATATCATATGACTTTTTTTATTTATAAAACCAAAACACAGTAATGCCGAACCGGCCTTTAGTTTTTGCATCATTAGTTTTTGACCCTAATTTCACACACAAAAACTTTCAAGTTGCAAATAGCCCCCGGTTTGCAAATCTGCATTGCAGAGAGGAGAGAGAAAAATGGGTAGCAAAGCAGGGTCGACACCATCAACATACTCCCCTTCTACACAAAAAAGCAAACACCAAAAACCCACTTCAACTTCTACTCACTCTAATCAACTTCGTTCTGACGGCCGTGGTTTTTACCAGTGTAGGCCTGCGTGTATGTATTGTCATCTTTATTTCTTAAATTATGTTTTTTCTGTTTTTGCAGTATGTGTTATGTTATTCAGCTTCATCATGTTTTCTTCATAATTTGTTACAAGTTTGTTTTTTTTTTTTTGTCTTTTTTCTTGTAAACTATATCTGGGTGTTACAATGTTATTTGTTTTTGTTTTTTATTATCTTAGATGAGATTGGAGAATGGGGGTAAAGTGTTTGCTTTAATTTAATGGACGTTTCTGTAATGATGTGTAATGTGTTAATTGTCTAATTTAGAGGGGAGTTGGTTAGAATGCGCCCAAATTATCTATACATTCTGCCATTACTTTGTGTCCTAGATGAATTATGTTCATTGTACTCAATATTTGGTGGATGAAGTATATTCTGCCATTACTTTGTAATGATTCTTAGCATTTGGGAGGAACAGGTAGGACAAATTTAAGCGTTTGCCCCGAAGAGCTCTGTCATAAGCTGGACTTCTTGAGGATTTTAGTTTGATGCATCATGCATGGTTTGGAATATTACTACTTTGGATGGTACTTTGTCCAAATTTTTTAGTTATCGGTATCGGATTTAAGAAATGCCGTAGTGCTTTAAAGACCAATTTTCAACTTCTATATGCTTACTACTTTTGTATGCTTTGCCACTTCTTCTCCTCATTTTGTCGGATGTACCCTTATTAGACACTCAACACTTTGATAAGGGTATGCACTCCTTATTCCACCCTTCAATTTTCATTTAGGCATCTCAATTCTCTTAAACAATATTGTCGTAGAGAAAAGAAAATTATGAAAAGAGATGGAAAGAGAAGAGAATGTTATGTTATATATGCTCACTAGACCATAATTTTAATGGAATCAACAGCTAAGGCATCCTGAAATGTGTGCACATGCATTTGCAATGTGTTACATGCATCAAAAGTCTTCTATAATCAAGAATATTTATCATGGATGGTGTGTGTGTCTCTGCAACCATATCAAGAATTATGTTAGTGTCCTTTGTTCGAAATATCGCGGCTTGATGTGCTCGTTTGCTTGGCACTTGGATATGTACCCGTACACTCTTACCCATTTTTGAGTACAAAGTTTGCGTGGAATGTTAATTTTATGGGTGTAACAGTTGAAAAACATGCCTTGTTATGGGGAATGGATAGGCGATAGGTAGGTCAAGGAAACGCACTGCACCTAAGACTGCCCCTGAGAAGGCGCAAGGCACTTTGTCTTTGTCACCGAGTAATTGGAGAGGGAGGAGTGTGTTGGAGAGAAGAAAAAGAAAAGAGAGTAGAGAGAAACTCAGTCATGGGTGAGCGTCACTGATGATGAAAATTCAAAGTTCAGTTTGGCTGTAATCTTGTTCGAGGAGCAATTCATCTCAGTTTCTTGGAACTTTCTCCTTGCTTTCATGTTCTTACTTTCTCTTGCCAACTCCAGAAACAGCAATGTTGTCTATTAGGTAAGCACTAAGCAGTTTTGTGTAGGAACTTTAAACGACTGTATGATATCTAAATCGATGGCCACATCTTAATGATAAAAGAGCTGATCCAGATAGGATTCCAGATTTTCCTGTTCCATGATGTCATTCTATGCATATAGCGATGGGAAGCTATCTCATGTCCCTTTCCTTCGCTTCTTCCTTTCTAAGCTCGATAACTGAAATTTCATCCAACTGGCATACGTCTTGACCAAAAGAAACGCTGCAAACCACTACTCAGTGGACCTACCCATTTTTCCTCCTGCTTTGCCAGTGGCTAAACTAATTTGAAACATCAGTGGCTGTTTTATGAATTATCATGCAAACTTCTTGATGGGGTAGAAGGTGTTTACGAGATTGTGTGCAGGCAAGATACTTCAGATGTAGTGATTTCTTCCATGGGTTCAAGTCAATGTTTAGGCTTGGCTTAATTAACTTTTAACTTCTGCTTGACTTATGAACAGGTTGTGAATTGTGATGGACCTCTTCTTGATATCTTTCAAATGTAGATGGAAGAATTTCTTGCTGACTTTCAACCTCACCTGCCAATTTACTCACCCTTCTTCTTCCTTCTCCCCTTGGAGTGATTTATCATATTCGTCCCTGCTCATACTTCTCCTTTGTCCCCCCCTTCTACCCTCAATTTTTTAAATTTATTTTATATTCTTGTTTGCTTTCTATTTCTTACGGGTAATATTATCCACTCTTAAATTAATTTGTCTCCTGTTATTCGCTGATATTGTATGGGTAGTCTCTCTACTATAAAATTAGTTTGCCTTGTATTTATTATACGCCATAGTTGGACCCTGTGGAATTTCTCTATCTTGGCACTGTACTTGATCAAAATGTTTGAGGTACTTTTATCTTCCTTGTATCGTTCCATTCATTATACCTTGACTGTTGACAGTTCATCTTCTTTGGCAAGCTTATTTAGAATATCATCATAACTGAAACAAACCTTTACTCTAGCCCTTCTGATGAAGCTCCCACCTTTTAGTTGGTGGGAAGGGGTAGGGGGTCTGATTTATGAAGCTTTTTTCATGCTAGCAGTCAGTAGATACGCTTCTTGATTTACCCGAATTACACCTTTTACTACTCATGCATAGGATGCTGCTAGCCTGCTAGTCCACAATTAATAAGAAACAAAGGATAGTAAATTTTGAATTTTGGTTAAGTCTATTATAAATTAGTGACTGCATGACTATCTAAAAATTATTGTCTTGTGGTAACTTGACTGTATGACATGTTCTTGTGATAACTTCACTGTATGACATTCTTTTGATAACTTGACTGTATGGCATTGTCTTTTGATGACTTGACTGTATGACATTGTCTTTTGATAACTTGACTGTATGATTACTTATTCAGCTTTTTTATTATAATCAGACTTGAAGACTGGAGCTGTCAATGCTGCTGCTGGTTCTGCTTATGCAGAATTTGGCAACACCAAGGTCATTGTATCTGTGTGAGTACATCTCTGCCTGCAAATAGGCTACAGACTTATTTCTTAAGTCACGACTTCTTTACGAAATTCTTGTTTCCAGATAAGAATCCTCGGAATTAATTCCATGGATGCGATGTATTTTGATTTTTTATTCTTCACCCCAGATTTGTTTTGCACATAGTCCAAAAACCTAGACTGGTCAGAAGGTTAATGGTTTAATTGCATGTTAAGAATCAAATGACTAGTAATTTCTTATTATAGGATTTTTAAAATGATTAGTAATAGATTTGTGTAATCACTGGTTTGCAGCATTTGATTGTTTCTTTAAGGAGAGCCCGACAGTTTGTGTTGATGAGTCCAAGCTTACACATTTCTGGTCTATTACTATACGAAAATCTGGTCCAGCCAGGTTCTTTGGGTCACCATTTAACTGGATCATTTGGTGTCTTTGCATGACGAGCAATAATGAAATTTCCATAGCTCACTGAGCCACGCTCCCTAGTCCCATTTATTGTATGGGAACGCATATCGGATGGAGTTGTGGAATTGGAAATAGTTCCATTTGTCATTGTGAGTCATGTGAGATGAGAGGCGTTTACTAATTTTTGTTGAGGGTTCATTTTCATAACAGGAAATGATACGTTTTTGATAATTTGTTTGAATCATTCAGAAGGTAGTAATTCATAGTGTACATTTGTGTTGTATATACCCAGGAGGCCAGGAATTACTATTATCCAGCATTTTGTAAATTAGCTTTCTACTGGGGTCGAGATGGCAGGCTCTGCTGATACATCTTTTGAGTCCTCGACATCAGGGGCTACTTTTAAGGTAGTTTTGGGGAGCATGATTTGGATTTGATATATGTAGTGCTTCTGAGTTCTGTGGGAGATATATGAAGCACTAAAGCTGGTACATAAAGTATATTGAAGGCAGAGAATATCATCCATTTAGTTTGACAGTTGAGAAAGTTGGTCTAATTGGTTGATTACACTGATCAAAATTTGTTGACTTACCATGCTGTTTCTTCCTACCCTGACACGCCATTGTAGCTTAAGGTTGCTTTAGATGAGAGAAACTGATGGTGAGGCAGTGCTGCCTCTTTAATTTCCAATGTTCGTAATCCGCTACACAAGATGACAAGATTGGCGAAAAGCATTTTCTTGGGAATTAGTAAACCACTGATGGGGGTAGAAGTGATATCACACTATCTGAAGATGAAGAAAAAGAAACAATCTATTTGTTTGTTTTTGCTGCTCTTTTTGCCGCTATTTTTGCTAAAACCCATAAGCTGGAACGGATAGAATTGGTCATTGACCGAACTGAACCGAAAAGTTCGATTGAAAGTAAGGATCAGACTAAAATGGAATTGTCCATGGAATGAATATCGTTTGTATTCATCTATATACTGATATACACATGTTATGTGTTAATGTATTTTGAAATTTTGTACCAAATAATCCTATGTTTTAGGTGTTTATCCCAAACAACCTTCACGTTTGCACCTCTTCCTAAGGTAACTCCCAACTTGTAATCCGTAATTAAACTCAATGATCTCAGAGACAACGTTACTGCGGTAAAGAGTCCTATATAACTACCCTCTGCACCCCACATCTATTCCTGAAAATTTCATTCAAATTTTATTCAGCTAGAGGGTTCTGTGCTGCTAACTGCAGTTAAGTTCTTTTTGGTAGTAGTAGTAAAAGTAGGGTTTAATTAATGTGATGTTCCATTATGATTGGCTAATATGATGGTTAAGTGCTCTATCTCGAAAACCAATAAGAAAATTTCGTCATCTCTTCAGCAAGTTTCCTAATTTTATCTGTTGCTGAAATAGTGCATTCAGATTTCGCATTATAAATAGTGTTAATTGAACTGTATGCCTTCATAACTGACATACCCTAAGTGTACAGGAAATATTCTGTTATTTTTCCTTTTTTATTTGTGGGAGAAACAATGACATGCATTTTTGTTACTTCAGATTTGGACCTAGAGAAAGTAAGAAGGCAATGCTGTACAGTAATACGGGCCGGCTGAATTGCAGTGTCAGCTATACACCTTTTGCTACTCAAGTTCGTGGCCTGGTAAAGGATTTTACTCAAACACCAAATAGGTGGTTTATATTCTAACTGTTTTGATTTCTTGCTCTTGAATAGTTCTACTCGTTAACTATAATTTAATTTGCTCTGTTTAGGGCTCAGAACATAAAGAGTTTTCCTCAGTGCTTCATAAAGCTTTGGAAGGGGCAATAATATTGGAATCATTCCCAAAGACAACAGTTGATGTTTTTGCATTAGTTATGGAATCTGGTGGAAGTAAGTTGCTTTGAGAATTTTATCTAATTTCAGAACCAAATTGGTTATTGGTCCGTGAAAATTGAAACAGGTGTACTGGATGCTATTCCTGTATATGTCTCTATATATAGAAGTATTTCCTGAAATAATGGTAAAAGTTCTGTTTCAATAGGGGAAGGCTAAGTATTAGATTGTGGTTCAGGGATAGATAGATCTTCTCAACTAACGTTGTCATGGTATTCTTGTGCTTGATCTTGTTGATGTTCTAGAGCAATATTAGGTCATAATTGAATTTCCAAAGATACCCTCACTTAAAAGGAGTGATGGAGAGAGGACTACAGTGTCACATAATTCGCTATATAATTCGTTATTTCGGATCGCGGTTCGCCCAAAATGGGCAAAAAATAGGCGAACACCGACCATAATTCGCTTTTTTCGGATCGCGGTTCGCAGGGAGATTAGAGAATTATGTTACACTGGGTGGAACAGAACTATTTCGGAGTTTATTTAATCATGTTAAATCCTAAATTGTGCCAGGTCCGGATTTGGGAAAATGTGACAATGAGTTCTAGTCTTCTAGATGAAGTCTTTACTCTCCTACCTATTTTGCTTCTTAGAGACTGTTTAGCTAGGAGTTCTGAAGAAACAGAAAGGTCACTGTGGTTTTTATCCTCTTTTTATGTCATTCTTTCTTCTGTATTTTCTTTTTTTACCCCTTGAATCTTCATTCTGTCTCCAGAGTTGTCTAATGGGTTTATTGGCTCTATCCCTCGTAAGTTTTGATTGATTTTTCCAATCATTCCTTGGAGTCACTAATTACCAACATAATTATCTGAATAGCAATCACCTGCCCCAATACCTCCATCCATCCACCACCTATCCAATTGTGCTTCCTTTATTTACCCCTTAAGGCCATAAGCTTTCCACTGGCTTCTCTGCTTCTTGTTTTACTTACGAGTTACAACAATGCCACCTTTCCCCCATATCCATTATCCACTATCACTTAATACCTGGGCTTCCTATTAGTATAAATGCTGGTTTGTGATAGTATGCGGTGCTAGGTCCATAACTTTATGTTGAAACTCTAAGGAATAAGCATGCGGTTGCAGTGGCTAATCAGAAACCTTCACGAGAACACTGACCTAAACAGGATCACACTATATAACATATTAAATGAAGAGTCTCCTTCCCTTCCGTCCTAACCCTTTCTTTGTAAAGGTTCATCTAGCATCCAAATTTGACACCAGTGTGGACAACCTTTAAGTTGGTGAGTAAGTGAGGGGGATGGAGGATGTTGAAGACTAATGGGGATAAGGGTTGAGCCTTGGGCAATGGTGATTATTTTTTGTTTAATGTTGACCCGAAGACACTTTTAAAAAGATGTACTCTGAACGAGTGATTTTAGATCTATTCCCTTTTAAAAAAATACAGTATGTGATTATATAATTCTTGATCAAACTCTTCCTTATTCCTGCTATTTTCCTCTTCAATGTGTGAACCCAATGGTCCAATAGATGTGGTCTTTTTTACATCAGTTTGAAAAATATTTCTTTTTAATTTATTACGATCATTAGGTAGACATTTATTTGACGCTTAGAGTCATCTAGAAATTTGCCATAATCCTCCGTTCTGTGTTGTTTGGTCCTTAAGAAATTCTAAACCACGATTTCTTTTTCTAAATTCTTTTGCTCTTCGTAAACTTCCTTTTTTTTTTTGTTGGGGGGGGGGGTGGGAGGGGAAGGTGGGGAATTTGATTATATGCTTTGTTTTTAAATGATGCATTGATATAATTTTGATACTTGCAGTTGGAAATAGTATGCCATCCGTGGTCAAAATTCAATGAAGTTGATCATTACTTGTAAAACTATGCAGTGAGCTATATTGTGCTCATTATGACATTTATCTGAAAAAATGTTCTCCGAAGATTTTTGTTTTATAGTTAATACTATGAAGCTGTGATGTAAAAGTAACATAAGAAAAGGTCAAAACAAATAATACCATTGTATGAAATCGGTCTGGCTCTCCTCTCTCCCGCTCTCCTTCACCCTCCATATTTCTTCCTTGTGTAATTTCTTTTTGTGGACATGAGGATTGATGATGGATGTCGGTCAAAGTACTAGATTTTCACAGAATGAATATGGGAAGGTCTAAAGTAAATGTCTCATGTGTTTTGATCTTATTGCTTTGTGGATTGGCTATTTGGCTCTTGAGATATAATAAAAAAAGTCCACATGAGCTGTCCTGAAGTTTATTTTTTTGGGAATTATTATTCCTCCAAAGCTCATGCAGTCATGCTAGTAAGAGGAAATTTGTAATGGGAGGTAGAGTTATGAAGACATAAATGAGGGTACATACTAAGATAAGATATACGTGGCTCATCTGTCTGCATCCCATTATTAGGGGTTTTTAATTGTTTATAGTGGATGTCCGTGTTTAGCATTGTACCAAGCTCTAACGTCATTATTGGCTGGCCATGAAGCCTCTTCCTTTTGGCACTCTGCTTTTTGGCTGAAAATTTATCCAATTAGTGTTTTTTATCATTTATCATCTTCCTCGTTTGAAACACATGGCATCATTCTCTTGTCATTTATTTTTCCCTTATGTAAGGTGTGCTATGCTGGCATCAAACTCAGCTTTCTAATTTTTGCCGCTATTAAGGTCAGGTGGTCAATCTTTGGGTGACCTAGCAATTTTCGCTTCCCTGAGATTTGAAAGCCCACATCCATCTGTTGGGAGCATGCAGATGTGATTCTTGTTTGATTACACTGTTTGTTCATCTGTTGCTTGTAATAGATATTTTGTAATACACTTTTATTTCAAAGTGGCTAGCCTCTTTGGAAATAGTGATGGGTGGCTTGTATATTAAGTTATCCTTTTAAGAGTTGAACATCCTATGGTACTTGTATCTTTTACTTTAGTCTTTTTAACTCATAGACCACACTGTATATGATTGAGGTTGTCAAAAACAGGGATATATCTAAACGAATAGAGATAGTCGGATATCATCTTTCGTTACATATTACTCCCCTTTCTCTGCTTTTAAGATTCTGCATTTAATGTCAATAGGTGATCTTCCGGTTATTATATCGTGTGCCAGTCTTGCTCTAGCTGATGCAGGGATCATGATGTATGATTTGGTTGCAGCAGTTTCTCTGGTATGCATCTGTGCACATATTTTCTCATTTCACACTGACTTCTCTTTTCGATTGTGAGAAGAGTAATGTGGTTTCTCATGCTGGAAATTATTTTTTGTTATCTGAACATCTTCTTTTGTTTTTCCTGTAATTTGTTGTGCGTGGCTTTGATGACCCCTCATTTGTAATATTATCTGAAATATAACTGACTAACTGGGTTATATAGACATCAAAAGTATTCACTAAGTCAGATATCAAGTGATAGAAGATCAATCTATTTGTATTTTTCAATTGGAAGGATAAGATTGACTGTGCTACATTATTGTACAATTGTTATATTATTTTGGCATATGGGCGTCACCGGTGCAATGCAATGGTAAACTTCAGAAAATTTAAGATTACCTCATACAACAAAAAGTTTTAGAATTTTAGACCTAGAATAATCCATGTTGATGACTTGAGATGTGATAAAACACCACTTTGTTGACCTGCACTTTTATATATCCCTTTGGGTCTCCTGACCTCGGAGTTGGGATCTCCTTTAGAAAGGTGAATGTTAGATTCTATAAGAATCTTAAGGTTTGCACTTAGTCATTGAGTTGTCAATCTGAAATGTTTCATCCTTTACTTCCATAAGGACGTAGTAGAAGTAGAAGATTCCCAATAGAGTTTAACATGATGCTTCACATTTTTTTAACTTCAATCTTATTAAGTTGACGTCTTCTACCAAAATGAAACAAACTCATATGAGCTTAAGTTGCCATAGTGTAAAGATTGAAATATGCAGGTCACTAGATTGGAATATAGTTGTAGCTCAGACCACAAAACAGAAATATACGTTAGCAACTTAGGATCAGGGGCGGATTTACTATGGGTTCACTGGGTTCAGGTGAACCCAGTGATTTTTGGAAAAAAATTGCCCGGTTTTCTTTTTTTTTTTGAATTAAAAATATTTTAGATATCAGATATATACTATTTGCGTGCAAAGTAGATCAGGAATGAAGCAGATGCCACAGTGGTTTTGTCTCTCCATTGTGCGCGCGGGTTGGGATGAAGTCTGAGGTTCGAATCCAACAAGTGAACAAACACCTTTTTTTTTCCTTCTCTTTTCTTTTATCCCAATAACTAAGCCCAATTCAACAATTCTCCCTCAACTACTGAACAAAACACAAAGCCGACATTTTTTCCCCAAAGACCAAAACCCTAACTCCCTAACCCTAAGCAAGTAAGCATTGAAGATTCGAAGAACTGCAGCGACGGCGCACTGCGGCGAGCCATCTACTTCCGTCTTCCCCACCGGCACCGCGACGGCGCACTGCGGCGAGCCCCAAAGACCAAAACCCTAACTCCGTGACCTTAGCATCGAAGATTCGAAGAACTGCGGCGAGCCATCTACTTCTGTCCTCCCACCGCGACGGCGCACTGCGCGAGCCGGCGACTACTTAAATTCTTTCATTTCCGGCGACCGCATCTAGCCAACGGCTTTGAACTTTGAACGGTAACGCCCAATTCTTCAATTTCAGATTTTGTCTTTTAGACATTAGAATATGTAATTGTAAATTTGATGTTGAATACTTGAATGAATGAATGTGGAGTTGTTAGTTGTTACTTGTTAGTTGTTACTTGTTAGTATTATTAGACTCACTGTCATGAACACCGAACAGAGAGCAGAATGCCCTTTGTTTTACTCTAACCTTTGATTATGCTACTTCATGTAAAGTTTCAGTCTTTGTATCTAAATCTAATTACCATACAATAAGGCTCATAATAAGATGTTGTCCTGGTTATGCGTCTGTGTTGTGCTTTTCATGTGTAAGACAGTAAGAGTGTTGTAGGAAAACTCAAGTCTGTTCGACAAAAGTTGTTAAAGCCACTTTGCTAGACCCTTTTTCTAACAGAAGGTTAGTTAACTATATTACGTAATAACATACTACCTTAGTTTCTTTTTAGTCGACTTGTATTACTACCTTAGTGTCTTCTTAGTGGAGTTGTATTCTTTTAAGCATGTTTCGTTTTAGTCACTGACTCAATCTCATGGAGTTGAATTTGTTGCTTTATGAATTTCATATTTAAATGTTGAATGATTGAAGGTTGAATGAATGAAAGTGGAATGTGGATTGTGGATTGTGAATGTTGAATAAATGTTGATTGAATGAATGATTGAACGTGATTAAACTTTGTAGTGTCTAGACTCATGGAGTTGAAATTTCTTGCTTGTGTAGATTGTATTGTGACTATGAAGGGTTTAGAATTTTTTTTTACCGGCTCCGAACCCATAGGGTTGAAATCCTGGATACGCCACTGCTTAGGATGATATATACATCAGTACAAATGATTTGCCCTTTTTATTATGTGATTTTTGTTATTTGGTTTCTATAGTGGTTGGCTGGTTGCATATCATGCTGTATCATAGAAATAGAAGATTTCACTAACTTATCCCGACGGTGGGCACTGGTTATGTTATTGTTGGTGACTTGGTGTCAAACAAAAGTCTGTCCAAAGGAGATTGGAAATGTTAGTACAATATGCATCTGCAATTATCAATTGTATCCTTTTTTTTTATTTTTTTTGTTGGATATTCAGCATGAAGTTTTTAAAGAAAGAGTTGGACAATTTGCCGTGTAACATAATAGAAGTAGATGTGAGAAGCTGAAGTCTAAGTGGGCAAAAGAGGAACATAAGAGATCGAGTTTGTTTCTTTAAGGTACATAATGTTAGGAGAGGAGAATGTCTATCACCGAACTTGAAATTGAGGGTGTGGATTCTGTCAGGGAATAGGATGCTATTGCTGAAACCATAACTTCTGTGAGTTCCTTGTCAAGGATAAGCAGGTTGATTGTCCTTTTGTTAATGATCTAGATTAGAAACCTGTTAAAGTTCGGCTAGAGAGGCCATTCGACAAAGATGAGCTTTCTAGGACTGATCGTATCACAGAGGTTGTTTACTAAAATTGTTCGGATGTGGTTAAAGATGATTTGTTTGAGACGAAGGTGGTGTATGATTATGAAGTCTACCTATCATGTTAATTCCTTAAAGCAGTTTGGGTTAAAGACCTTAGTCCATCTAGTTTACTCACAAGTATCTAAATGATTTTGGCCAAAGGTATTTTGTAACTGTTTGAGTGTGGTCTTACCTAGTACTATATCTGATAACCAGAGTAGCTTTGTAGGTAGATAAACTCTGGATGTCGGTCTGGTGGCTGATGAAGTGGTGGATGATTCTCGTAGTGTTAGGCAATCTGGTGTCCACTTAAATCTCAATTTTTGAGAAATCCTAATGGTTAGGGCCTTATTTTTTAGATAAGGTGATGGAGAATGCGAGTTCTGATCTAGGTGGAAGAGATGAATCAGGGCTTGTCTTTCATTTTGTCTGTCTCAGTGTTAGTTATGGGTGGCATAAGAGATGGTTTGGGGTTACTTAGCTACTTGTGTTTGAGGTAGGGTGATCCTCTTTCTCCTTTTTTGCTCGCCTTGATGATTAACGTCCTGAGTAGGATGCTTTGTATGGAGTAGAGTTGCGCTTTTAGATAGAAGTCACATAGGAAGGTAAGGGGTGGAGGTGTCTAACATGCACTGTGCCAATGGTGGCGATGATACTGGTTTTTCCATGTCAAATAATTTGGGCCTAATGTCTTGACTCTCATTGTCTTGTGATTAATTTGTAGGTTTTCTTCTTTGGTTAGGTATGTTATCTACAATTTGTCTCTTATTGACCTCGGTCTTTCTTTAGGGGGTAATCAACAGAGGAATGGTTTTGAGACCTGGTTGTAGAGAAAGTGTCTAGGAAATGAGAAAAATGAAAGAGGGCTTATATTTGCCTTTTTTTAGGGTAAGGGAAAATGTCTATAGGATCATCTTAGTAGTTGGAAACGAGATGGTGTCTAAAGGTTTAAAGCAGTGTTACATAATTCGCTCCTACTCCCCACGGACTATGTTTCAATTCTTTTGTTCCCAAACGCAGTTCGCACGCGTGCCAAATCGTTGGGATACGGGATCCTGTTTGGCCAAATTGGCGTACCAAAATCCAAATGATCATTCTCTGTTTTTATATAATAGGATGATTGGGAGAGAAGAGGTCTTAGTTGAGGGGAATTTCAGAGTTGGGGTTTGAAAAAACAAACCCTAATTCCCTTAATTAAGCATGAAACAAGAATATATTTGTAACGACGAAATGTTGGGGCTTTTGTTAGGGAAGTTGTTTCGAGCATAATGATGTAGTTTTTGTCACTATGAGTTTCTGGTAGGTCGGTCTAGGTGCACAAACCATCTCCGACGGCCACTGCAAAACCTTCTTCTTAATTCTTTTCCTCTGTCGTGTCTTTCTTCTTTTTCTTTGGGAGTCACGTCATTTTCCTCTCTCTTCTGACTTTCTCCCTCTGAGAGCATGTACAATGGGGCTCTTGAAAGGGCTCTCCAACTAGCTCTTCAAGGAGAGAGAAATTGAAGAGCTACTTCTTAACTAGCAATGGGGCTCTTGGGTATGTCTTGAGTGTATCTCCATGGAGCACTTTAAAAAGTGTTTCTTGGAGGAGATACCATTTGGGAGAGATGGGAAATGACTCTCCATTGCCCTAACCAATCAATTGTTGAAACATGGCACAAAGGAATGAGTTTCATTAATTGACATGGGGACTATTGCATATTTGGGTGTTTCAGTTCTTTTGTTCCCAAACGCGGTTTGCACGTGTGCCAAATCGTTGGTAAGGAATGAGTTTCATTAACGGAGAGCTCTTCAAAGAGCTTTATTGTTGGGTATTTTTTAGATATAGTTTTTGATAGTAGCTTGAAGAGAGAGAATAATGGAGAGTTCATTGGAGACCCATTACCAATGTACATGCTCTAAGTAATTAATATTGGGTGGGTAAAAGTAATGTCACATGGCTTGTTTCAAAATAAAAAGAAGAATAGTCACGTGGTAACTAGTGCAGCCTTTAACTTTTCAAATTCTCCTCTTATGCACCTTAGAGTTGTCTTTTAATTAATTTTAAGCTATGCAAAACAATGAAATAGAAGCCCCGTAAAGTGATTACACAAAAAATTTATTAATTTATGATCAGATTAAAAAAATGCATCAGCGCACCAAATAATGTCCCAAAGCGAACCATGACCCCAAAAATCGCACCAAGAAAAAGTACTCCTACGATCCAAAATTCAGCCACGTAGCGAATTGCGTTCCCGTACCCGTTTCGTGAACCGAAGCGATCCGCGAACTATGTGACATTGGCTTAAAGAAGAGTGTATGGGTTATGGTTATTTGGTTTCCATAGACATCTCTTTAGTGGGAAGTGGTTGTGGCCTTTTTTTTTTTTCAATTGGGATGATCTTCAAACGGAGGGTTGCTATATGTGAATAGGGTCTCGTTTGTTTCATGGATTCAGTTACTCTTCTTTTCCGTGGTCAAATACAAGGTAGATTATGGAGAGCACATTATATTTTAGGAGGATTTTAAGCAGGAGAACAACCATCTAATATCCTTTTCTATCTCTTGCACAATTTCATGTTTTGTGAGGATGGTGGTAAAATTTCGTACAACTTTCATCATAGGAGGGACTGTGATTATAGGGAGTTGGGGGAACTTACTAACTTGTTGAGAATCCTTGATTATAGAAGAGAATTGGCACAAGATCAATGTAAACGACCATAAGAGATAAAATTTTGACTTTATGCATCTCACCCCATCTTTTAATAGGATTTTTTTTGGCAAGTCATCTTTTAATAGGATTAAACATTAAAGTGGTGATATTGTTCTCCTATTACAAAAGGACTACACCAAAATGCGTGGAGGAGGATTTCCCTATTACGTAGGACTACATCAGGGGGATCTATAATATATCCTTTGCTCTTTATAGGAGTGATAAATTAAATAACACGACCTATCGATATTGTATTGGTGGATGAGATTGGGGACGAGGTTAGAATATCCTTAATAGTCCTAAAGATGACGCCACTTATCGCTTGCTGGTGAAGAGACAAAAACCATTGCAGATCTACAAATGGCCATATTTAAAAAAAAATACCAAGCGAAAAAACAAAAAAAAAATACCGACTATTTTTCAGAGCTTTGTAAGTAGAGACCTGTTTTGCTATACTTTTGACATACTTCATTTTTCTATAAATAAGGGGATAATCTTATTCTTTCTTGGTCTTTGTTAAGAGAGAAAAAAAATTGAAATTTGATTGTTGAACGGGGTTATAAAAAAGGAAGTGAAGAGAGAGGGATGATAGTTTTTTTTATTTGAAATTGTGATATATATTGCTCTTAGTGCTAAATTGAAGCAATGGAGAAACATATTAAAATCTCCAGAGTTTAGGCTAAGTTAAAAGGAAAATAGAGTAGATAGAGGCATAGAGCTCAGTTATTGAGAGAATCGTTCGAGGATTTAGTAACATTGGACCAAAAGGAATTGCCCATTAGTTAGTGCTTTAAGTACCTTGTGTCAATTGTAATAGAGTAATGGAGATACTGACCAAGACATGACTCATAGGATATTTTCAGAATTGAGAGGGGCGAGGAGCAACTAGTCTGAACGGAGAGGGGAAAGGAGCGATGAAGATTGTGTACGTAGTTTACCCTAAGGATAAAAGGAAAACTTTGTAGGAAAGCTATTAGACCGTTATCATATGTGTTACATTTAGGAAAAATCATAAAAAAATTAACACCAATAATCCCAACTATGGGTGACCTTTTAAAAATAATCTCAACAATTGACCAACTCAAAAAATTCCCAACTACTAGCATACCATTCTCAAAACACACCGTTCTTATCTTCAGAACCGTCAAACTTTCTTTTAAAGCACTCTCTCTGACCTCTCCCTTTCCCTCTGATCTAAATCTCTCATCTTTGTTCGTTATCATTCATAACTCATCACTAGGCACTACAACTTGCAGCACCACCATCCCCTTTTTTGCTCTTTGATCACCACCACAATATGACCAAACCAGCATCATCACCCGAAATAAAAGGTTTACTTGTCTCTCTCATGGACCTCTGGGGTCCATTGGTATATGGTAGAAGGACGGATATGATGACAAGGATGACCCGTAGAAGTATTATCACCACAAGAATTGGGGAGGGAGGCAATGGTGAATGTCGGTGCTTGCAAAGAAAATGAAGGTACCAAATCATTGAAGTGGGTTGAAAATCATTGGGGGGGAATAAAGCATAGAAGAGAATGTGGGTATCAAATCAGAGAAGAGGGAGGGAAGAAGGCAGGGTTCCAGTTACCGGAGATGAGGCAATGAAGGGGCAAGCCAGTATGCTGGGTAACAGTGGTGGTTGGTTTAGGGAGGTGTTTGGGTGGTGGCCGCCAGGAAAAGTGGAGGAAGGTCAGGGATGGGACTGGAGAAATTTTTAAAAATAAAAAGAGAAAAGTAATGGCAACCAATCAATTAGAATATGACATGTCACTTCTTTTAACCTGATCAACAGGTTGACAAAAAGTGGAGACTGTTTTGAGAAGGTTGTCCCTATATTGCAGATTATTTTGAGTTAATCAATTGTTGAGATTATTTTAAGGTCAGAGTAGTTGGGATTATCGGTGTTAATTTTGGAAAATCATATTAGGAAGATGGATGTGGGGGAACTCCTAAAGAGATGGAATTTCAAACAAAGATATTCGAAAGAGAGTTGAAGTCGTAGATTTTGAGGATATTGGTTACAATGGTTTGGGCATGTGAGACGTCGACTAAATGATGCACCGATTAAGACAATGGAGTTGGGATATTGGAGATTCTAAAAGGTAGGGTAGACCAAAGATGACTTGGATCGAGGGCGTTGGAAACCATATGAAGAACTTAGGTTTGCATGAACATATAATGCTTGATAAAAGAGAATGGAGGCAGAGGATCTACATGGACAACCGCCAAAGATAAAATTTGACTCATGCCGACCTCAACCTATTAGGATTCCTTTGACGTTGTGGATTCATTTGTCCCTTTCGTGCCTGCATAAAGGGGTGAGACTCCTTAAGTTTAATCTTCCATCGCCCAAACATAGAATCCTTGTGCACTAGGTGGAGGCTGGTTTAATTTAATTCTTTGACATCACTTGTTTGTTAAGTTGAGAAGCTATATGGGTGTATAAGATCGGGGAAATACTTTTTCATACGGTGAAGTTTCTACATAGTAAATATTCAGTTCTTCATATGTCTGTTTCTTTCTCTTCTTTTTGTTACCTATCTAGTTTTTGTCTCTTTGTTTTGGTTACTGTTGTAATTTTGAAGAATTCTTCTGCATGCGCAATCTGCAGAAAAGGAGCTGCATTGGGAGATTTGGGTTTCATTATTATTCTGATCATATATTCTTTTTGTGTAGTCTTCTCTAGGGATCAATCTCATAATTGATCCTCTTCTGGATGAGGAACGCTCTCAAGATGGAAGCTTGATGTTTACTTATATGCCATCCCGTTCAGAGGTTACACAGTTGGCTATTACTGGAGAATGGACAACCCCGAAGATTCACGAGGTATAACAGTCCATTTCCTTTTGTGTGTAATTTTGGATATCTTACCTGCCCATCTGTCAATAGTGAGTAGTGACTACTCAATCCTAGTAATGCTAGTGGTAGACCAGAATTAAAGTCGCTCGTCAAACAGTTTGCTTTTCACTTCCTGTGAAGTTACTGACTTTTTATTCATTACAGTTAAAGGGTCTAAGTGGAAGCAATTCTAAGAAGTTTTGAGTTGCTTTAATTGATTTATGTTGCTACATATCGGCTACTGCCACCAATACCAGTGATAGCAGTATTGCTTGTTCCCGGTCAATGCTTTCTAAATACGCCTTTAGAGGAAATTGAGTGCTTTGAGCTTATGTTGCTTGTTTGTATGCAAAATGTTTCTGCGGGAATTACTCGGTTACTGATACTTGATATCTGAAATTAGGGAATGGAGCTCTGTCTTGATGCCTGCAAGAAACTCGCCGAGATCATGAGATCGTGCTTGAAAGAAGCTGATTCTCCTTCAAATGAGTAGTTTGATTCATTTGCTTTGGCAAGTTACTCTCTTTTCCGTTTTAAATATTTCTCCTATGCTAACCCATGAATTTTGGTTCCCTTTTGTCAAGATGGGAGCAAATTTCATTGTAGGGTTATCCACATATCCCCATTTTTGCCCCTGAGTTTTGAGATACTCTCCATCACATTGTAAATACCATGTCTTTAAGTAGTTCTAGATGGAGAGGGTTAGAAAGGTAACTAGATAAGGAAACAAATTTGGTACAGGACAGAAGAGAGGTTCCTTGCATGGAGCTATCTGAATCTTTAGGCATTAAGTTAGATTACTCTTTAAGTTAATTTTTTTTTATTTCGTCGTGTTCTACTTCGTCATTCTCATTAGTATATCTTGAGATTCATGAAATTTTGCTATGGATTTGAAGCTTTAAAGGGTTAATGTGTTTTGCTTCCTTTTTTCACTAGCTCAAGGACTTCAAGGTTCAATACGGGGTCTTGAGAACTTATGATTAACGACAGTTCTACATTAGTTTTTACTGGTTGCAACTTTGAAAGTCAGGTCTAATTTTACATAAACAGAACACTTGCCTTTCACATGAACAGAAAACCTGCTAAAATTAGGTCTTGTTTGTTATTATTTTTTGTTTTCAATATTTTTGAAAAATATACGGTAATATGGTTTTTGCAAGTGGTTAAGACTTTAACTATGACCTTATTGTAAATTTATCATGCAATTTTTATTATGACTACATATCTTGAAACAAAATTTGGAATCTCGCAAACAAACAACCCTTGAGTAAGTAGCCTTAACCTAATGAACTGCTACCTAAGTTGATGGGTTTTTTATACATGTGAAAAATTATTGGCTAATACGTCCTCACATCAAACTAAATGAATGAGATTCTCCGAGCCAACGACTGTGAGAGAACTATATAAAACAAACGTTGTCCATCATTGTGATGGAGGGGGAAATGACAACTTTTAAAGGTAAACATTTGATTTTGTCCAGACGGAAGCAATGCACTCCTAAGTAAGTTGAAGATGCCTTTTTAGGGTTCCAACATTTGCATTTTCATGGTTGAACCTCACTTCTAATTTGTTGTAAAAAGAAACTAGGAATAATTGTCTTAAATGGCACCAATTATAACTTAAGTGTAAATGGAGTTCTACCATATAAAGCAATTGTATAAGGCAACACTAAATCTGACGAAATTGACTCGACCAGAGGCCCAAATCAGACTTGAATATAGCAATCTAAAGCTGACCCGAGACCCAAATGACCCTACTCGATCCAACTCGAACCCCACCAAATCAGGTAAACTTGACCTTTACCCGATAAAAAAGATTCATCAAATTAACATAATTCTTGATGACATGTCATCCCGCACACCCAACATTATCGTTGGTGATGACTGTACACTCGTTTTAGTTGGCATTCTTCTTTCACCTATGCCATGGTCAGTTTCATATAAGCTAATATTTCCAAAATTATTGTAATCATGTGGACTATTGTTACTTTGTTAGATTTAGGGTTTAAATATGTAATTCTATCAGAAATTTTGGCAGACTACATTATATATATAAAAAACAGCAGACTCATCCTTCCACCCCCAGTGATAATGAAGAGGATGCTGGTTTTCAGACTTTAAAAAAAATTGATTATCACTATCTTCAGCAGCAACAATGTAAAGCAGCAACAGACAAGTTCATCAAAGCAGCAAAAATATTCTTCAACAGTGAAAGCAGCAACATTCAAGCTCGTCAACAGTCTAAAGCTACAAAACTATTCATCAACTGTATAAAGCATCAACAAGACAAAAATATGAACTGTTTAAAGCAAAAGACAAATGGTTCATGCATAGTAAACAACATGATAGATTAGTACATTCCTGCCTATAAGTTGAGGCCTCTTCTTCAGTTCAAGGCAGAGCAAAATGCACGAAGACATCACCTCTTCTGAGAATCTCCTCTCTCTCTCTCTTTTCACTCACAAAAATTGTATAACTCCTTAGTATCGGTATCATATATACCAAACAAATTTGTAAGTATTTTATGTAAAATATTGGCCGGTTAAACCGCTTGTATATATATATATATATATATATATATATATATATATATATATATATATATATATATATATATATATATATATATATATATATATATATATATATATATATATATATATATATAATCATTTTCCTTTTTCAAATAAAGTGTAACCAAATTATCTTTGATGAATTTTGTTGCAACACACTACCTTGTTCTAGATTCCGTCCTTTAACTTACATTTCCAATGTGGACCACCACGCGATTGGAATAATTATCCTCGCATAATTCGTTTTTTCTTTGTTTCACTTTGTGAGAAACTACCTTTTATGAATTCTATTTTGCAAGACAATATCTTCACTTGAATTTTTGGCCTAAGGGCCTGTTCTCTTCGGCATAAAACAATGGCGAACCGAACCGAACTGTGGACAGAACCGAACCGAACGAAGCAACGGATTGGAATATATATATATATATATATATATATATATATATATATATATATATATATATATATATATATATATATATATATATATATATATATATATATATATATATATATATAATCATTTTCCTTTTTCAAATAAAGTGTAACCAAATTATCTTTGATGAATTTTATTGCAACACACTACCTTGTTCTAGATTTCGTCCTTTAACTTACATTTCCAACATGGACCACCATGCGATTGGAATAATTATCCCCGCATAATTCGTTTTTTCTTTGTTTCACTTTGTGAGAAACTACCTTTTATGAATTCTATTTTGCAAGACAATATCTTCACTTGAATTTTTGGCCTAAGGGCCTGTTCTCTTCGGCATAAAACAACTGAACTGAACTGAACTGATTGCAACTGAACTGAACTGAACTGATTGCAACTGAACTGAACTGAACTGAATTAAATTATAACTAATAGTAATGATAATAATTTAGGAACTGAACCGAACTAAACCAGAATTGAACCGATAACTAGATCGCACACCTGAGCCGGACCGGGCCGGACCGTGGACCGAAGGTTATGACCATTTATGCGGACTGGGCCGGACCGGATTATGATTTGCTCCCGGGCCGGACCGGACTGTTTTTCCGGTCCGGTCCAGTCCGGAGCCAGGACCTGTTTCGTTTTTTGGCGTTTTCTTCCTAATTCAAAAAAAAAAAAAAAAAAACTGCACAAATAATGCACAAATTTAAAAACATATATTCAAATAGAAATAAAAAAACGAAATCAGATAAAAAAAAAGAAATTTAATTGAAAAAACAACAAATAAAACTTACAGTAGTTGTATTGAGAACAGAGATTTAATTGAAAAAACGAAAAAAAAACAGGCAGAGAACGAAAAAAAAACGAAGAAAAAAAACAGAGAACGAAGAGAAAGAACAGAGAACGAAGTAGCGAAAGAAGAGAAAGGCAAAGAACTTACAGTAGTTGGAGACGACAGAGAACGAAGAGAAAGGCAGCGAGCACTCCTGTTTTGCATTGAGAAGCGTCGGAGATGGTCACGTCGCCGTCGTCGGAGATGGTGGAGATGGTCGCCGTCGGAGTAGAGAAGAGAAGAGAGAGAGAGTTGTGGTTTGTGACTTTGTTTGCTAGGGTTTAGTTTTAGGAAGAATGGAAGATTACTGATCTTTAGTTTGTTAAAGAAATGCGAAATTTTTTTTTTTACAAAAACCGGGTCAACCGGTCCGACCCGGTTTCCACCGGTTTTTACCCGGACCGGACCGGTTACCCGGAATTCACTTTTCCCTTGGACCGTGGACCGGACTGTTTCGACCGGTCCGGTCCGGTCCAAATTCCGGTCCGGTCCGGTCCGGTCCAAAATCCGGTCCGGACCGGTTTGTGTGCAGCCCTAATTGCAACTGAACTGAACTGAACTGAAGTGAACTAAACTGAACTGGAATGAACTGAAAATAAGTTGGGGAGAACAGGCCCTAAGACTTACTTTCTTTGTGCTGACGAACTGAAAGCTTTGAGTTAGAATATTTTTCAACTCAACTGAAAGCTTATATTTGACTAATGTAAAGGATTTTGAAAATTAATTGATTGTCGACTTGACTTAGCTCATTACGTCCTTGGATGTACTAGATTGGATGTTGAATTATATTGAGTTTATTATACACCCAGATGCATCTAGAATATGGTACACCTCCTTACAGTTTCCATCCTATTGCATAGAAGTTTAGAGGTGTATAATGTATAAGGGTATATAATTATACTTGTATAGAATGTAAATTGTAAAACACGAGAAATCCATGGCACACCAAAAACTGAATTTTGCTCATTTTAAGAGTTAAGATGAGCTAATTATTATTATCTGCTCTATTTAGCTCTTAAATTGATAAAAAAAAGTTTTAGGTGTACCTTAGAAATTATCCAACTTCATTATTTTTGGTGCATAGCAATTGTGCAACTTAATGGACAATTTTGATAATTAATTATAGCTAAAAGAGTAATTTGAAGTTAGAACTACCTCGAAATTTCATGTAAACTTCTTGCATGTTGCAACCATTTGTTTCTATTATTTTGTTAGTTAATTTTACTTGGGGATTCTTACCAAAACAAAAGCTCCACTAATAGGATTTGTTCATATAAAATCTAAAATTAATCATATATTGGTTTAATGTTTTGTTTGGGATAATAATTATGTACAAGATCATGGGTGTTCTTTGTAAACAAATAAGTATATATGGGAGATGATGCTACTTTAAAATTTAATTAGGTGATTATGATCATAGATTCCTCACATTTAGCAAGAATTTATTATTTTTCTAAAATTGAAAACCTAGAAAAAACAACAAAAACCAAAAGGGTTTGCACGGTTGATTGGAAAGTCAATGACAAAGTTGTTATTCCATGGTACCATGCTCCCTTATTTTCCGAGACTTGGATCTCTCAGTCAGTCCCCAATTTTACGTGCTTTGTCTTCGGTCTTGCTCCTTTCATTGGGATTACAAAATTTAAGTTGTATTTTCTTTTGCCCAAGTTATTGTTCCTTTGGCGTAGTTTTGAAGCAAACTTTATTGCTCAATCTTTATTTTGTTTTATTCATTTAATCTTAGAATGATTTTTTGGTTTAACATAATCTATGCCTATTTTTGATGGGAAATATATTCAAGGCGTTGAAATCAATAACAATAAAACACAAGAACAATGCCTTGGAAATGACCTCTGTCTCCCTTTTACTCTGTTCTCTCCTAAAACCCTACCTTCAAATTGGGTGTTCGGTTTGACTAGTAATTTTGGTAGTAAATACTTAGCTCATAGTATACGGTAAGCTTTGCCTTTGAATTAGGTGTTTGATGCACAATTATGAAAAGGAAACACTTATAAGTTATAAGTGTGGGATTAAGATAGGTAATGTAATGAAATATGTTATCCTAAATTGATGAGGGGGATAATTAGGAGTTACTCTAAAGAAACAAAAATCATTACTTTGCCCTCATGCCGAAATCCGAATAACATGTAATAAAAAGGGTTTCTTGTATTAGTTTCCAACCTTAAATATCCCATACCAAATATGTTCTTGTACAATAATTGAGAATACGACTTACCTTGATTAGGTTAGCCCTATATATATATATATATATATATATATATATATATATATATATATATATATATATATATATATATATATATATATATATATGAGTCCTGAGTACAATAGACATCTACTCTAATAAACCCTCTCAATCATTACGGGGTGCAACAACGGAGTGATTGGAACGATGTCTAACAAATAAATCAGTAGAAGGACCCTTAGTAAAAATATCAGCAACCTGCAAATGTGTAGGCACATGCCTAACTTTAAGTTCACCCTTAACAACCATTTCACGAATAAAATGATAGTCAACGTCAATGTGTTTACTACGATCATGCTGCACAAGATTGGCAGTGAGATAAGGGGCAGACACCTTGTCACAATACAATATGACAGGTTGACGGAGAAAGTAGCCAAGATCAGCTAATAGTTGCCGAATAGAGATAGTCTCTGCAGCCGTATATGCAATAGCATGATATTCAGCTTCAGTAGAGGACTTGGAAACAGTGTGTTGCTTCTTTGAACGCCAGGAGATCAAATTCTTCCCAAGAAAAATAGCATAGCTAGTGGTAGAACGACGACTATCTGGGCACCCTGCCCAATCAGCATCAGAATAGGCAAAAACAATTGTCGGAGAGCTAGTTTTATGAAGGAAAGACCATGATCAATAGTACCATGCAGATATCTGAAAATTCTTTTCACAGCATGAAGATGAGTAGTACAAGGAGCATGCATAAACTGAGAAACCCTATGAACAACATAAGAAATGTCAGGACGAGTCATAGTCAAATACTGTAATGCACCAACCATACTACGGTAATCTGTAGGATCAACAAGCAATTCACCATCAAGAAGTGACAAAGTGACTCGGGAAACAATGGGAGTACGCACAGGTTTCACAGTATGTAAATGGAATTTATGAAGTAAATCAAGAACATATTTGTGCTGAGACAAGAGCAAACCAGTAGGAGTGCGAACAACCTGAACACCCAAGAAATAATGCAAATCCCCCAAATCTTTCATTGCAAATTGAGAAGAAAGAACAGAAATGAAACGATGAAGAAGTTGTAGGCAATTGCCAGTGAGGACAATATCATCAACATAGAGAAGTGAAATAATCATATGACCACGAAGATTGAGAACAAACATGGAAGTACCACAGCTGTTGCATTTGAAACCAATAGATAACAGGAAATTGCTGAACCTGGAGAACCAAGCCCGAGGGGCTTGTTTCAAACCATAAATGGACTTACGTAACCGACAAATATGATCAGGTTTAGATGGATGAATGAAGCCCAGAGGCTGGCGCATATAGACTTCCTCATGGAGAAAACCATGAAGAAAGGCATTTTTGACATCTAATTGTCGAAGAGTCCATTTAAAAGTAATATCAATAATAAGAACCAGACGCACAGTATTAGGACGGACACCATGACTAAAGATTTCAAAGTAATCATTACCTGCCTGCTGATTATTTCCGAAAATGACAAGTCTAGCCTTGAACCGCTCCACAGTACCATCAAAATGATATTTAATCTTATAGACCCACTTACTACCAAGCAAATTGCAGTTATAGTTACGAGGTACCAACTCCCAAGTGTTATTTTCAATTAAAGCATGATATTCATCAGACATAGCAGCACGCCATCGTGGATCTTTGGAAGCTTGCTTATAATTAGTGGGCTCAGACTCGATAACATCAGTTTTAAGATTCATTAGAACTCGAGGTTTAATGATCCCATCTTTTAAGCGAGTAACCATACGATGAATATTAGTGGGAGGAGTGTGGGCACTAGTGGGAGACAGGGGCAAGGGAGCTGAACTAAGCGTGAGAGAAGGGGGAGGGCATATGCGTGGCACGAAGCGAGGATAAAGGAGGGGAGCCGAGGCAAGGGGAGGGCTGGAGTAGAGGCCACGGGGCGGCCGTGGCCGGCCCGGGGAAGACCACGCGGGGTGGGTGGCGTGGACATGACTGCCTGGGCGGGGGAAAGGGGGCAGTGGCAGTAGAGACCACGGGCTGGCCGTGGCTGACTGGGGAAGGCCACCGGGGGGGAGGGGGCGTGGACGTGACTGCCTAGGCTGGGGAACAGCAGCGGCAGATGTAGGGGGAGTGAGGGTCTTGCGGTGGAGACCCACGAGGGGGTCGGGTGACGGGGAATGCCACATGTGAGGCGTGTCAATGACTAGAGGAGCCTGGGAGGGTGGGGCAGTTAGAGGCTACGACGTGACATGCGAACAAGAGCCTGACACAGGAGGACTTGGGACACACATAGTGGGAGACCAAACAAAGACAAGCGGCGTTGTGTCACTGGAGGAAAGAGATGAGCTCGGCGTAGATGGAATTAGTGTATGATAAGGAAATTTACGCTCAAGAAAATGAACGAGACGACTTGTGTAAACTTTTCCTGTAATAGGATCAAGGCATCTATATCCTTTATAGTTGGATGCATAAACAATAAAAACACAATGTTTGGACTTGGGATGAAGTTTGTGACGATGTGAATCCATAAGTAAAGGAAAACAAGAACAACCAAAAGTTTTCAAAAAATCATACGAAGGGGTACGATGAAAAAGCGTGGCGCCGGGAGAAATACCACCAAAAACCGAACTAAGTAACCGGTTAATAGTATAAACAGTAGAAAAATAAGCATCGACCCAAAATTGTGCCTGTAAATCAGATTGGATGAGAAAGGTGCGAGCCATTTCAATGATGTGTCGAAGCTTACGTTCCGCTACCCCATTCTGAGCCGGTGTATGGGGACAAGATTTTTGAAAAACAATGCTAGAATTCCGGAAATGATGAAGTAGCGAGGAACATGACAGACATACACAGTCATTATCCCGACACAACTTATTACCAGAAAGTAAATTATGTTGCAAACGAGGAACATGCCAGACATTGGTTAACTAGAGGGGACGACTCTTAGTGGGAATCTGTAAATGACCTATGTGTTTAATCGGGAGTGTGGTATCGTCACCAACTACAACTGAACTTGAACCAGTGTAAGGAAGTAAAGAAGAAAACTTACCATCCTGAGAGGTAATGTGAGATGCAGCGCCTGAATCGAGGTACCAGACAGAGTCATTGGTTTCACCACCAACAGACAATGCAGCAAGGGCACGTGTGACACCATCCGGAGAAGAAGGCACAAAGTTAGGATTAAAACGAAGAGGACAGTAGGCAGCTTGATGATCTGGATACCAACACAAACCACAAGTATCGGAAGTAGGAGAGGAGCCTAGATTGCCACTAAAAGGATTATTGCCTGCTGAACAAAGATCATTTGTAGTAGAAAAAGCACAAGACGAATCAACCAATGACAAGTTTGAATTACTCATACCATTCACACGACCTCTAGTTTGTGAAGCACCTCCATTACCATTGTTGTTGCCATTACCACCCCGATTATTGTTGTTACCACGATTACCATTGTTGCCACGACCACCATTATTACCTTTGTTGTGATTATTACGACCTTTATTACGACCACCCCCTGAATTCTTACCAGTAGAAGAAGTAGAACCACAAGAAGATGTCGTTTATGCTAGAAAAGCATGCTAAGAACTAGTGGAGTCATCATATGATTTACTCAATTTGATACGTTGTTCTTGCAGAAGTAGTTTATGACGTAAATCATCAAAAGACAGGCAAAGGCGAGTACAGTTAAGTAGTAACCAAGGTTTCATAATCAGGATCACGATCCAACCCAAACAGAGTGTACTGAACCAAGTCTTGCGGGGAAATAGGACATTGAATAGCAGTTAGAGAATCGGCAAGCACTTTAATCGGCAGCAGACATTTGGTACAAATTTACAAAATTTATCTAGCTGAGCCGGATAAGGCGATTTTGGTAAAAAAAACTCGTCTCGCAGACTCTCCATTTTGGACTCGTCTCCAAACTCTCAAACTGCAGACTTGTCAAGGGTGTCTACGCAAAGCCGGACACAACAATGCAAAGCAATTAATTAAATGAAATAGAAGAGTGTAAAGTTCACATTCCCTCCTCAGCTAGCAACATATATGAACTGGGGGCAGGGATAGGTGCCACCCTATAAGATGATTCAAATAAATAGCATATTTTGTTTCAAAATCCAAGCATAATACTTGACGACAAGTCCGGCTAAGCCGTCTTCCCTTCTCATAAAACCAAGATAATCCTTTTCATGGATAGTTATGCTTTTTCGTTTAGTAATTTTGAGTTTTGGGTTAATTGTTATGGTCAATTAGTAGTTTTGTATTTTGGCTCAACTAGTTGGTTGAAGCGCATAACTAATAGATGTAGTGAATTTTTTTAAAGCACATAACTAATTGATTGAAACAAGCAACTAATTAATTTGACATTAAGCTAATTGTCATATTGTCTGACGATTTACGAACTGTTTTCAGATTTGGATCGTAACATAGCCAAGAATTTTTCCCTTTAAATTCAACAAGTCATTGATGACTGAGCATGTACTAATAAACTATGTTTAGAATAATAAAACAATAACAATTATACAATATTAAAACATTGAATTGACCGCTAAACTCAATTATGAGATGAGAAAATGGAGATAGCCGAGAAATGAGATGTTTAAGGCATGAGGTAAATTTAGGAACAGATGTAAGTTTTTTTGGGTGGATTTTGGTTTTCCCAATAACAAAAACATTGATAATTATATTTATTTTTACTGTTTTTTTGTGATGAGGAGGGGTAAAATTGGAAATAACAATGGTCAAACTTTGGATGAAAGGAACATGAAACAGCCCGATCCTCCAAACGCCGCAACACACTCTACCGGTTTTTTTGATGACGTCACCCACACGTGAACCCATTATTGTTGACCATCTTTCTCTCCATCGGTCCTCCATGTGGGGCCATTCACTCTCACGTGCGGCGCCTTCCCTTTCTCTGAATTATTAAGAGAATGTGTTTTCTCTAAAATTAAATAAAAATAATTAACTACTACTAGTCTTTCATGTTTGGTTTCTTCTTTTCTTGGTGTACTACCTAATTACACATTTTTCAACCTTTTTTAACAACAAAATATAAAGAAATTAATTTTACCTTTGCTTTCATTACTCTCATTGACCTTGTGTTTGGAGCTGCCTCATTTCTCTCTCTATAAAATGCTGCAATCCCAATATGTTAATTAATACCATAATTAAGTAACGGATGACCATTAGTTAATACTGACATTGTGAATTAAAGTAGGATTTTTTGATTTTTACCACCTTTTAAAATCACCATTTTTAAGATAACCACCTTATAAGTTAATTGTTTTAAATAACCACCTTATATGACCTAAATCCTTTTAAATACCTACCAATCAACAGATTTCGTCAAGGAAATCATCCTCAAAAAGGGTTTAAGAACGATTTCATCACCTCCACCTTTATTCACTAGAATGTATTTAAGGTTTAAACCCTTATTTAAGACCGATTTCTTGGACGAAATCTGCCAATTGGTATGTATTTAAAAGGATTTAGGTCATATAAGGTGGTTATTTAAAACAATTAACTTATAAGGTGGTTATCTTAAAAATGGTGATTTTATAAGGTGGTTAAAGTCAAAAAATCCATTAAAGTATGACATATTTTTATGTTAAATTGATGAATGAAAGTAACATTAAAGGGTATGATTCCAAACTGAGTTATAAGAGATATAGAAATAGATAAAAAAATGAGATTTATGTGATACTCAGTGATAGTAGAGAAGTAAAGAGAAGATTTTACCAAATAACGAAAAGTCGAAAACATTGAAATCATAGGCGATCATATATGATGAGAATGGTAATGAAATCATATGTAATTGATAACGAAAGTATCATGCCCGTTACCATGGTAATCATTCCTATTGCTAAACATATGTTTTTTTTTCCGGAATCTTCATTCTTTCTGAATACCACCCTGAAGATGGTATTGGATAGTAATGAAAATGGATAAAGAACATCACAATATTTGGGATAAACAATTATTACCATGACCATGACTCTTTTTTTTTAACACGTACAAGGAAAAGTTTAGGCGATCCATCTATCAAGGTTGAGGCTTAAACTACATGACTTGACACTTTTTATATAAAATTTCCTACAAATTTATTTTATCATCACTTTCTATTAGTACTACCTAGGGGTGATAATGAGCCTGACCTATTCATGAACAGCTCGAGCTCAGCTCGGGCAAACTTCGATCAAAGCTCGGTTAGCTATGGCTCGGCTCGAGTTCGGCTCGAGACCTTAATGAGCCGAGTTGAGTTATAACAAGCTCGGCTCGTAAAGTTCGTGAACAGGCTCGACTAATATTTATATATGGAAATAATGTATTATGTAAGTATACATAGATATATTTATTCTAGATATTACATAATAATAAGTTAATAGTTCAAAAAAGAAATATCAAGAAGACGAATAAACTAAAGATAATAATAGGTAAACCTTGTTCGTGAATAGTTTGATAACGGCTCGGTCAATGCTTGGTCAAAGTTCAGCTCGGTCACGGCTCGGTTCGTCAAGTTTCGAGCTCGGCTCGAGTTCGAACAAACTTAATTGAATAAGAGCCGAGCTAACCAGAGTTCGGCTCGGCTCTACCGATAAACATTCCTACTACTACCCATGAAAAGGGCAGTTGGAGTTTAGTATGACACATTTTATCAAATAGTTTCTTAAGTAATATGGTTTTAGTTTTTATCTCATGAGAACAACGTCTCCAAGGCCTTTCAAGGGCGAGGATTTCTTTTACCACCCTTCCTCCCCTACTTCTAATGGGTGGACCTTCTAAGAATTTGACCAGATATTCTTTATATTGGGTCAAAATAGATTGGGTCAAAATAGATTGGATCAAAATAGATTGGATCAGTAATCTTATCTCTATCTAAAAAATGCGTATAAAAACGCTTCTTTTTTTAATTAATCCTTTACGGCTTTACATAGGCTAGGAGATATTTTTTTATGTTATGGAGAAAAACATATGATGTGGCATGAGTGCGTGACCACAGCTTTCAAATACATAGGAGTGTTAATGTCAGATTCGATTTCATTTGAAGATTTGTCCTGCCTAGGGGTGTTAATGGTAGGGGTATTTCAGCAGAACTATTCGAGGTGTTTCGGCCAAAAGTTTCATTCGATACCGATGGGGGCCGACTCGAGTTCGGGATCGGCTCGAGACTACAACAACGAGCCGAGCCGAGCCTCCTTGAGTTCGGCTCGAGAGTTCGTGAACAAGCTCGAAAACATTTTTGATAGTTTTTATGTAAAGAGTAAAGTCCCACATCGATAGAAAAATAAATCCAACCTTGTTTTTCCCTATATAATCTTATTACCTTTAAGTGTTTTTCTTATAAATCTTGTTTGATTTGTCTTTATATTATAAAATTGGACAATCATTAAATATGCAAGGCCCAAAAACTTAGACTAGTATAAAATTTATTCTTCTACTATAAATATAATTCCATCACATCTTGAAAAAAAGAACACAACCAATAAACATTACATATTTACATTTGCAAATTAAATTAATACACCTGCAACCATCAAACATTACATTTGCAAATATTACATGCACCTATAGCCAGCAAACAATATTTATACCGTAGTATTGACATGCAGCACAGCAGCAGAGTTGATGAATTGATTTTGTTGGGGTTTATGAATCCCACATCGAAGAGGCAAAGTAAAAACATCACACTTGCAAGTATAAAACGGACATGATTCAGAATTACAAAGGTATCTCTTCTTGGTTCTAGCAGTAGAACCATAAGCTGACTCTTGTTTGGGATTTTCAAAGTCCCACATTGGAGAGGAAGCAAGAGTAACAAGGGACTCCTTGTATTAAAGGGGCTTGTATAGAAAGCAGAATGTATGGTTGTTGGGCCTTACATGTTTAATGTAAATCAGCTTGACATCTATATTTATTAAGAGTTTGACAATATTTTATTGGGCTAACCTAAAGGCCCGATGAATGTTAAGCTGAACTTTTTTAAAAATTGTCAAAATTTCGAGCCGAGCTTCGAGCCGAGCTTAGCTTTGTTCTTTTCGAGCTCGAACCGAGCTCAAATTTCTGAGCTCGACGAGCTTCGAGCTCGAGCCGAGCTCAACCTCATATGCTCTCTAGCCGAGCCGAGCTTGGACATGTTCGGTCTCGGTTCGGCTCGTTAACACCCCTAGTCCTGCCCACTTGCTATCTATCTGTTTGTTCTTTGTAATTTTTGTTAATATCATATTTATCCGAAATCCCCTAGTTGCTGATAACAAATCTGAAATTTAAAAGTCAGCTTAGAGTTTGTTTAGGAATAATCCTGGGTTCAGACTTCATATATATGTTATATTTCCTTATCATGGTGTTTCTGTCAAGAAATTAAGGATTGTAGTACATTGGGAGACTTGATGTGAGCCCCAAGATGACGCGTCTGAGCTCCGTTATCCGTACCCCGAAATCCTGCAAAACAAGGTTAGACTACCTCAGGGGTTGTTCTGGGATCTCCCCTCCGACGCTCAAGTCAGATGTGATTGAGGTAGAAAAGAGTGATCAATGTACATAGAGATGTTCTGGTTTTGTAGGTGAGAATTGAATACATGTTCATTGATGAGACTGATACTATTTATACTGTTGGGGATTCTCAGACTAGTAATCTTGAGGAGAAGGGTCCTCCAGAAGGCAAGAGTCTTGTTTCCTTTTAAGGTAACCACCTTTTTCCAGCTGCTGAGGGCTTCATTGGCCCCTAAAGAATTAGGTCAACTCCATGGTGGAACACATAGCTGCCATCTGTCTTTTAAAAAGGTGGATACCTTTGTAACATTGGGCTGAGCCCAGAATTGACCCAAACAATTAGTCCCACGCCAAAGAGGGGTGTCATTGGGCCTGGCCAGGCTCGATGACTCGCGGCTTTGGCGGAACAAATGTCACCCGACTGTCGAACATTCGAGTGGCACGCCCATGTGTAGACACATAATCGTGTCTCCTCATTTAGGGACCCAATGATGAAACATACTACGGTCTTAATTTGTCTGACCCAAGGGGAGAGTAGTCCAAATAGCCAAGCCCAAAATTATTTTAAAGTGTAAAGCTTATATATTAGCAATAATGATCCAAAATCCTATTTTAAAGCCCAACTAATTATTCCTAATAATAAATTGTATTTTGAGCTCATAAAAATTATATTTTGAGCCCAATCCATTGAAAAGCCCAGCTAATTATACATGATAATTAATTGTTTTTATTTATTGCTTTGATAGATATTTTTCAGAAATAAATAAATATTTTCAAAGTTAAAATTAGATTTTATCTCGTAAAATCAGATTTGCGGATTTAAAGGATAAAAGATAATCGTTCAAAACGCGTTTAAGAAAAGGCTGTCAAAACCGTGTCTGACGCAGGCGGTGCGTCTGGCGCGCCACGTGCGCTCAGCGCATTGGCTGAGCTACGTCAGGCGTAGGGGTGTTCATAAATATCCGATTCGGTCGATCCGATCCATGATCCGATCAGGTTTTTCGGATATCCGATCCGACATTTTACTTTTCGGATATTTTGGATCGGATATCCGAAAATTTTCGTATCCCATACGGATTGGAAATTTTCATTTTCGTATATTCGAAAATATCCGAAACATGGGAACTTTTTCAGATATTTTCGGATATTCGATCTGAGATATCCGAAAATATTCGTTTTTAAGGCCGGATATCCGAAATATCCGAAGATCCAATCCGATCCGGTCCAAAACTTATTTTATGAACTTTTCCTTTGAAAAATTCAATTTTTTAGTTTTCGGGTTTCCGATCCGATCCAAAATTTCGAATATCCTAAATTTCGGATATCCGATTATTTCGGATCGGATTCGGATCGCATTTTTCCGATACAAAATTTTCGGATATCCGAAATTTCGGATCGGATCGAATATTCGAAATGAACACCCCTAGTCAGGCGCACCAATCTGCGCCTGACACGTGGCTCTGTGTGTCACGCAGAGTCCTGCGCCTGGCGCACTCTTTGCGTGACGCGCAGTTTGCTTTTCTATCTTTTTTCTAAATATTTTGCTATAAATAAGTCGTGATTTCCCGAATCTAAAAAAACATTATTTTTTACATACGCTCGACATACTCGAACAGTTATGAATTCTCTCTAAAAACTCTCATACTTTCACATCTGCAAACACACAAACATACATTGACAAACCTACAAAAACACATACTTTCAATCACATATACTGGTATGTTTGATCGATCTTCAGGCTTCACGATTGCTCTTCCTGAAGGTCGTTATTCTCTCATGCCCAAGCCACAATATATTCCCGAGGGTCCTTGAATAAATTTACTATTTCTATAATGAATTGAAGCTACTAACTGTTTCTTTCATGATGTAGATCTGTAACATAAAAACCGTTCCTTTATACATTCTAACCTCTATTCTTTCCTTCTTCTTATTATTATATTCATTGCTATGATTGTCCTACTGCTTGCAGGTTCATCACCTCACATGTTATTATTGCTAATCAAGACCTAAAGAATTGTTCTAATATTAATCAGATAATTTGGACAACCTGTTAGGAACCTTGTAATTGTGTTTGCTTAATAATTTGTCACTAAAAATAGTCTTTTTGATGTGTTTAATCAACTAACTTAGGCTAATATTTTTAGGGTACTTCAAAATGTTATCTTGTTATTCTTTTGCATAAAACTTGATATGAATCGAAATTTAGTAAAGGTCAGCAATAGGAGAACGTGGTTCATTATGACCATGTTCGTACCCTCACCACCGAACTCAATCTATGGTTGATTGACCATTAATGGAGTCATGACGATGAAATCTACATTGGATAAGTCCCTAATTTGTCCCTATGGTTTCCTAATATCCAATTAGGTTTTGTAAGTTTTCCTTTAAAGACTTGTCGGCGACTTCAAAACATTTTCAATACAAAACCTTTACAATGAGGTAGTCAAATAAGCGCTCATCCCATGTAGGCGAAATAAAATCACGCCTACAATTTGGCGTCTTCACTTGGGAGGATTTTAAAAAATTAATTTTTTAAATGAGTGGGTGAAACTCGAAAAATACGATTCATTCTATTTTATGCCTTAGAATAACATTACAGTTTTACATATGCATGGCTATTGTTTAAGCTATCATAAGGACAATCTTCCTTGCCTCATTAGCGCATGTTCTATGCGTGAGGCCACCCCCGAGGGGTTTGCGCTTTGTCCTTCCAAAAGCTTCCTGAGCGATAGTGTTGAATCTTAGTCATAAGCAAACCTACCCAACCATGGCATTGTTCTCTTGTTCCTGACTTGAGAATTGGAGTGCGTCTTACACGTGGCCCTTTTTAAGCAAAGGTATGAAGCGTGAGATCAATCTTTTAGTCATGGACCCTTTTCAGCCTTAACCTAAACCTAACCATAGTCGAAACGTAGAACTGGACTTTAGGTTGAAAACTTTTGCGTCCATGTTATATGACATTTGTTAGTGATTGTAATTTTTGCCTGCTATTATTTTGTCAAAACCGGTGTTATGTGTTGCGCCAAAATTGCGTCTAAAAAACATAGTTAAAATATTCGAACCTTCGTCAAATTGTCAAACTGCATACCGGAGGCAGTGCGCTAAACGCACTAAGGTGCGCCTGGTGCACAGCTCCCGCGCCGGACGCAAAAGCTTTGCACCGAGCGTACACTGTTGTGCGGTGCGTAATCTTTACGTCTCATGCTATTACCAATTCGACTATCGTTCAAGTCCAAAAAAAGCTTTCAATAAACTTGTCATCATGTCGTGTTTGTCGTTGCATCCCGAAAATATGTGGGGTTAGCCAAAACCTCCCCTGAATCGCCAAAAACATGCCGGGGAACAGTGCGCCAAACGCATTAATTTGCGCATGGCGCACCGCTCTTGCGCCTGACACACAGGCTCTGCGCCGCGCGCACCATGTTGCGTAGCACGCATCCTGCGCATCTCATGTTTTTGTCGATCTAGTCATCGTGGTGGGCGATCCTGCGTTCTTTCTGTCTGCATTCGCGTAGAGTTATGATCGTCCTATGAGTCCGTTTGTCTAAAACGAATTTCACCTAATTCAAACATAAAAATCGGTCTTATCATACATATCATCTAAGGTTGAGTCTATCCTAAAAAGTGCATCTACAAAAATGGTCATGGTAGAGTTAGAGTCGTCATGCATGTTTACCTCCTCCCAAATCTTACCTATCAATCATACCCTATCATATTCTATCTCCTTCAAAAACATACCCTTTTCAAAATCAGTCCTACACCCTCTTCTATCCTGTCTTTTTCGAAAATATTTTCTAATCATCATCATAGAACCTATTCAGAAAAAAAAACAATATTTTCAAACTTAATCCATTATCTTTTTCCAATAAAAGATAAAAACAAAGGGTCATTTTCAAAAAACGAATTTCGAAAACTCGAAGCCAATCCAAAGACCTCTAATCCATTTGCATTCATATTAGTCCCACTTGAGTCCATGCATTCATATTAGGCCCACTTGCATTATAATCCAATCTCAGTCTAATCTAAGTCTATTCCTAGTCTATTCCAGTTTAAGTTTAATCCCAATCCGATCCAAAGCTTAGGTCCATTTAGGCCCAATTCATACCCTAAGTCTAGTTTTCATCTTTATGTAAGCCCTAGTCAAGTCTTAGGACTATAAAAGCCCAATTCATTTCCTAGGTCTAGTTTGCATCTCCATGTAAGCCGTAGTCAAGTCTCAGGACTATAAAAGCCCAATTCATACCCTAGGTCTAGTTTGCATCTCCATGTAAGCCCTAGTCAAGTTTTCGGACTATAAAATCCCAATTCATACCCTAGGTCTAGTTTGCATCTCCATGTAAGCCCAAGTCAAGTCTTCACACTATAAAAGCCCAATCCTAGGTCTAGTTTGCATCTCTATGTAAGCCCTAGTTAAATCCAAATCCAATTTCAAACCCATATAGCACGAAGTCCAATTCTAAACCCATTAATCTTTTGGTTTAGCTTGCTGGCTCTAAATATTAGTTCAAAGTCTCGAGTCTAAACCTAGCCACGTCAAGCCTTTTCCCACCTACATATATATACGAGTCACAAAATCTAAACTTTTTATTTTTCGATCCAAGCTCTCCTTGTCCCTGAAGGACTCTCCGACAATTCCATGGTTTCTGACGATATTTGACTTTGCCTCTATCAACTTCCCAAAGAAGAACCCCCAATGAAGAACTCTAAATGCTCAATACAAATCAAGCATCTACCAATCTAAGCTCATAATGCCTAATTCAAGACAAGCTTACCTAAAGTGGGGGCTTCCTATTATGTGGTGGTTCCTTCAAATCAAACTCTCGAAAAGTTGTAATATGCGGATCTCACTTGTAGACCCCGATTATTTACCAAAACAATTTTCGAAAATCAATCTATTTCTTTTTAATCATTCCAGATCTCCTAACCTTGCAAAATCCTAACCTTGCATTGTATTTCATACCTCTTAATCTTGCATAACCTTGACGACCTTGCATAACGTTTCATCTTCCTTAGCCTTGCATAACCCTGACCTTGCATGACGTTTCATCTTCCTTAGCTTTGAATAACCTTAATCCTTGCATAACGTCTCATGCATCCTTATAGAGTCTAAGTGTGCATCTTTGCATCATTATGTGCATTATTATGTGAGTTGTTTGGACCTATCTGCTAACATCTTCTTCTGCAGGTAATCAGATTGCTTGTAGTTATTGTCTTGCATAATAACTTTGTTTTGCAGAGACCGACGATATGTAGATCAGTTCTAAACTGCAGAGCGTTTAGAGTCGTTCTCCGTCCCGACACCGTATACTTTAACTATCGGTTTCCTGAACCTCAGTCAAAGTGGGGGCTTTTGTAGACACATAATCATGTCTCCCCATTTAAGCACCTAATGATGAAAATACCGTGGTCTTAATTGGTCCGACCCAAGTGGAGAGCAGTCCGAATAGCCAGGCCTAAAGTTTTTTTAAAGTATAAAGCTTATTTATTAGCATTAATGATCCAAAATCCTATTTTAAACTCCAATTGATTATTCCTAATAATTAATTGTATTTTGAGCCCACAAAAATAATATTTTGAGCTCAATCCTTTGAAAAAACCCATCTAATTATTCATGATAATTAATTGTTTTTATTTATTATTTTCAGAAATAAGTAAATATTTTCAAAGATATTAAAATCAGATTTTACCTCGTAAAATCAGATTTCCGTATTTAAAGGATAAAAGAAAAACTTCAAAAACGCGTTTAAAAGAAAGGTTGTCAAAACGTGTTAGACGCAAGGCGGTGCGCCTGGCGCACCACGTGCACTCAGCGCATTGGCTGAGATGTATCAGGTGCACCTATCTGCGCCTTACACGTGGCTTTGCGCGTCACGCAGAGTCGTGCGCTCAACGCACTCTTTACTATCTTTTTTCTAATATTTTGCCTATAAATAAGTCGTGATTTTCCGAATCAAAAGAAACTTTTACACATATGTATACGCACTCAAATACTTACGAATTCTCTCAAAAACTCTCATACTTTCATATTTACAAACGCACAAACACAAACCTACAAATCTATATACATACTTTGATTGATCTTTGCAAGTGTTTGTCACAAGGGCTTCACGATTGCTCTTCCCAAAGGTCGTTATTCTCTCAGACCCAAGCCACAGTATATTCCTGAGGGTCCTTGAATAAATTCCTATTTTCATATTGAAGTTACTAACGATTTCTTTCATGATGTAGATCTTTAGTATAAAAACTGTTCCTTTGTACATTCTAATCTCTTATTCTTCTTTTTTATTCTTTTATACATTGTTATGATTGTCTTGCTTGCCTTTTCATCACTCACATGTTATTATTGCTAATCAAGACCCAATGAACTATTCTAATATTAATCAGATAATTTGGACAACTTATTAGAAACCTTGTAATTTTGATTGCTTAATGACATGTCACCAAAAATAGTCTTTTTGATGTGTTTAATCAACCAACTTAGACTAATATTTTTAGGGTGCTTGAAAATATTATCTGCTTGTTCTTTTGCATAAAACTTGACATGAATCGATATTTAGTAGAGGTCAACAATGGACGAACGTAGTTCATTATGACCGTGTTCGTACCCTCACCTCGAACTCAATCTATGGTTCATTGACCATTAATGGAGTCATGACGGGGAAATCTACATTGGATAAGTCCCACAGTTGTCCCTTTGATTTCCTAATATCCAATTAGGTTTACGAGTCTTCCTTTAAAGACTTGTTGGCGACTTCAAAACATTTTCAATAAAACCTTTACCATGAGGTAGTCAAATACGCACTCATCCCGCGTAGGCGAATAAAAGCACGCCTACACTGAGCCCGACTCATCGCTTCTGAGAAGGTCTTGACTTCATTTTCAGCTAAGGACCATCTCAAACTTCCAGGCAGCAGCCCCGACATTAAAGCCGCGAATGCTACAACATCTTCCAGATCTGAGACCTTGAGTGATTCCTCAATGAATCGCTTGATGTAGTCGGCTAGACTCTCAATCTTCTCTTGTCTGACCGTCATTAAGTGAAGGTTGGTTTTCTACTGCCTCTTCCTTGCAACGAACTAATGGTTGAATAGGTCTTCCAATACAGAGAAGTGATGATGCGGGCCGGTAGGTCTTAGAACTAGGGATGGCAATGGGTCGGGTCCACCCTGACCCAGACCTAGACCCATTTATTTTTTACAGACCCAGACCCGCCCCAGACCCGTTGGGTCTAGATTTTTCAGACCCAGACCCGCTGGGTCTGGCGGGTCCATGGGTCCTAACTGGGTCCTAAATGGATCCTTCTTAGTTTTTAGTTTTCATCACATTTTTGAATCTATGTAATTAAAAAAAGTTTCACCGTAATATATATAGGTCCTGCATCCATGGGTAAAGCATTAGCTAAACAAAAATTTTAAAAATTAACTCATAAAATCTTAAAATGTTACAACTTATCAAGTTACAAGTCTTAGATGGAGTTACAATATTAACGAGCTCACAAAATCACAACTCATAAAACCTTGGAGTTTAGGTAAAATTTTTTTTAATATGTAAATGGGTCTGCGGGTCGGGTCTGGGTCTGGCATATGTGGACCCGAACCCAGACCCGACCCATGCTCTCTGGGACCCGGACCCGACCCGGACCCGTTGGGTCTAAAATTTCTGGACCCAGACCCTTATAAATGGGTCGGGTCCTAGCGGGTCTGGGTCGGGTCCAAGACCCATTGCCATCTCTACTTGGAACTAATTCAGTGCTAACCCTTTCAGTGTTGTAGGGAAGTACCTGCACCAGGTGGCTTCACCACTGGTCTGAACGCTCATTTGGGCTTTGTATGTCGCCATATGGTCGTCCGGAGTCAGTTAGGCCCGCAAACGGCTCAATGGGGGAGTTTTGATCTTGCCCGGGCTAGGAGCTTCGAGTATTGCTTGGCTGAATGGGACCATGAACTTGAGGGCACCACTGTTGATTCTGGGGGGTTATGCTGTGTAGAATCACCATGTCCCTCCCTTCGGTCGAGGACTTTGAAGTTGTGTTCTCGGGAGGCCGCCTTTTTATTGAAGATGTGCATTGCATCGTGTCCTTCCCTTAAACGCTTGTCGTTGAGAAAATGGCGGGCGTCCCAGGGCGAACGTGATGAAGCATGGGTAGCATCTAGAGGGGATTTATCTCTAGGAGGGCGACGTGCTTCATTTCTTGGACGGGACTCTTGCCGATGGGGTTGTCCGTCCTCTCTCGCTTTCGATCTTTGTCGGTTAGGCTGACCGTGCTGAGAGGGCTGAATGGTGTCCTCTCAGCGTGAGGGTACTATGGTTCCTCCCTGACCATGAGAGGGATCTGGCTGAAGGGGTTGGCGCCCCTGCTGCAGAGCGACAACCATATCCATCAGAATTCGTTGAAAGGTTTGTTGAAGTTGGGCAACTATCAGAGTGATGTCTGCGTTGGTTATGGGAGTGGGATCAACTTGTTGTAGCTGACCTGATGCTGCGGGTCGACCGTCCTCGTTGTGTCGAGGATTGTCGTCATTTGGTGTTAAACCCTCATCTTTAGGATCCAGGGATTGTACCGTGGGGGTACGATGGTGGGAAGCTTGTGCCCTTCCAGATGCTTGAGCTATTTCGAAGGGGTTAGCTTGGGAGCGTGTCCTCTTACATGGGGCCATATTGCTGAGTGGTAGCAAAGTAACTTTGTTTGTAACTTCCCACAGATGGCGCCAAACTGTTTATGTCAAGAAATTAAGGATTGTAATAGATTAGGAGACTTGATGTGGGCCCTAAGAAGACGTGTCTGAGCTCCGTTATTCGTACCCTGTAATCATGCAAAACAAGGTTAGACTACCCCGGGGGTTGTTCCGGGATCACCCCTCTTACGCTCAAGTTAGATGTGATTGAGGTAGAGAGAGTGTGTGATCAATGTAGAGAGAGATGCTACGGTTTTTGTAGGTGAGAATTGAATATCTGTTTATTGATGAGACTAGTGCTATTTATACTGTTGGGGATTCCCAGACAAGTAATCTTGAGGAGAAGGGCCCTCCTGGATGCAAGAGGCCTTGTTTCCTTTTAAGGTAACCACCTTTTCCCAGCTACTAAGGGCTTTATTAGCCCCCAAAGGATTAGGTCAACTCCATGGTGGGACCCACAACTGCCACATGTTTGGTAAAAAGCTGGGTCCCTTTGTAACATTGGGCTGAGCCTTGAATTGTCCCAAACACATGGATTTTCATATTACTGTAGTAAGCAGATTCACTATAGGGATGCACCATACATGGTCTTACTTTTTGTAAAATTTTATGTATATATTCTTATATGCTAAAATGTGACCTCTAATATCAAAACCACCCTGTTATTCAAAGCTAGTAAACCCCTTGTTATCATCTTGTTTGAGAATATTGAGCCCCCGAAAAGAGGTTTAAAGTTAAATGTTGCAAGAATATTGCTTCATGAAAGTTTTTGTTATGTCTACTAAATTTTTAGTTTGTTTAAAACCCCTTATCTTTGTGAAATGATAATAATAAAGTATTTAGAGGAGGGTTTAAAAAAAGATGTTATATTAGAGATTAAATAAAGGTTTTATAAGCATTTAATTTCATAAAATCGTCGTTTTGATGAGCATGCCATAAAATCGCCGAAGTTCTGCTAACACTAGCTTTCTCCTTCTCCTTTCTTTCGCCTGATCTGGTGGCGATTCGTGGCAGTTCGTGGATTAGAGGGAGAGAAGCGACGGCGATGAGAGAGAGGGTTGTTTCCGATCTCACGAACCGTAGTGGTGGTTCAGAGAGATAGAAGGGAGGAGTGGTGGGTGATTTGTGGGTGATTCGTGAGGATTGAGGAGAGAATTGAGAGGATGAGAGAGGGAGAAAAAATCGATTGGGGTTGAAGATTAGATATGGGCTTTTTTGGTTTAGTCGGCTTCATCTCCGTGTTTTATTAACCGTTGCGGTTCACCGAACCGAAACGGTTAACAGAGAACCGCATCGGTTTATGTTCCCAATTTTCCCACCCAAAATTTCGAGGATTTACCGCTACGGTTCTCTTAAGGACTGTAGAGGTTGTGTTGTGATATATAGCTTTTTTTCCACTAGTGAAAAGGGATAATCATTTTCGAAAAAAAAAGGAAAATTCTTCCATTTCATGCTAAAAACACATATAAAGAAAAATTCATCAGTCGTTGACTAACATTGTTAGTGTGTACATTTCAGGTACTTTAAATAAGTCTAATCCTAAGAGGTGGAACAGACATATTCAAAGGAATACATGGCCTGGCACCTAGCAAACTGAACTCGAAAAAAGGTTGAGAAGAACTCGAGTACTTCACATTAGTCTAATCCTAAGAGGTGGAACAGACGTATTCAAACAGGAGAATACATGGCTTGGCGCCCAGCATACTTGATCCCCTAAAAAAACAAAAAATTCCAATGTTGTAATGCATCTATCTTATTTTCTTTACCATGTAATGTACTAAAAGGGGTACGTAGGCAACTCATTTTCCGAGTACAGCTGCAAAAAAAAATTATGCACAATTTTATTTTTTTTAATCAGAACTACGTTGGGCCTGATTCTCCATTCAAAAAAAATCATCACAAGAAATTTTCTTCCCCAAGTCCAAATCCACTTATGGAGATACGTAGGCAACCTTCGAGTGCGACCCCTTTTGCATTTGATATTTTCTTTTATGGTGTCAGTGCTGAAAAGCAAACAATACATGTAGATCACCAAGAAGAACGATGTCTGGGGCATTATAATTTACCAAAATGAGGACACCGGCCTCGTTATACCTCTTTTCTCTTAGTTCTGTAGTAGCAGGAAATGGAAGGATATTATCAATTTGATTTTGAAATTTTTTTGTGTATTATCCCGAAAAAATATGAGTCTAAAAATGTAAATAAAAAGGTCCAAGTCTAAAATAAATAACAAATCAAAAAATGTAATGAAAAATCCAAAACAAATGATAAAGTCAAGGTTTCACACCTTTTAATAAATGATAACTGAAATTGGGGTTAAAAGAAAAATTTTCAAATATATCATTTCTTTCATTCCCTGCAAAAAAAAAAGAGAAAAAGAAAAGAAGAAACAAAGTCTGGACAAACTTTTGTGCTAACTCTTCATCTGATTTCACAGGAACTCTGCCTGGGGCCGCTCAGGATCTAGGCTAATTCGCCGAAGTTATAACCATAGTGAACGTTCTCTGTCAGTAATATTGTCATCCTTGTCTACACCAGCTGTATTCTCTGCTACACGTCTCATCAACATGTCTGAAATTCCGAACAATGAGCACCCGCGGAACTCTACCCCTCCACCTAATCCAATGACTGAGCTCCGAGGACTTGTCCAGGTCATGCTTGACCGACATGATAATATTGAACAAACTGTGTTGGGCATAATGCGCCAAAGCGCCCAGATGCCTCCTCCTCCTCCTCCGGAGTCGGAAGTAGCTTCGCCTTTTCACCTTGAGCCTATGAACAATGAGAGAGAAATTCCCACTAAGCTCGAGGAAGAAGTAGTCAAGCTCAAGGAAGTCTTAAAAGGCATGACTAAGGCTGAACCATGGATGGACATTCATGGGTTAACACTTTTCCCAAAGGCACGATTACCTCATGGTTTCAAGATGCCTAATCTGACAAAGTTTGATGGGACCGGCAGCCCAACCAATTTCCTGAAACAAAGAGATCCACTTGGGGTGACATAGTCAGAGAGTTCTCAAACCAGTACAAGTATAATGCATAAATTGATGTTACTAGAAGGGATTTGGAGACCACTTCTCAAAACCTTAATGAAACATTTTCTTCATTCATCACTCGGTGGAGAAACAAGGCTTCCAAAATGATGAGTAGCCTAATGAGGAGGAACAGCTGCAAATGGTTGTGAAGAACCTTTTTCCTGTCTATCAGAAGCATATGGCATACCAATATTTCCCGACCTTCAAAGCTTTGATTGCTACGGGAACTCTAGTTGAGGACGCTGTGAAAAGGGGGGACATCAAGAAAGATGAACCTACTGGCGGCACTACTTATAATGCAAAGTTTGGAAATAACAAAAGAACTCCAAACAATGATTCAGCAGCTCCTAAGACAACTAATGCGATCCATGCCATTGGCGCATCTTCTGCATTCTAGTTACGACCACAAAGGAACTTTACTCCTTTGAACATGACTTAAACCCAAGCTCTCTCCAAGCTAAAAAGGGCCAATCTCATTTAACCCTTGAATCCTCGTCCACCACCTAAAAATCCTTCCCTAGTTATGACCCAAACCAAAACTGTGAATATCATCAAAGCCGAGGGCATAATACTGAAAACTGCACGGCCCTCAAGCATCAAATTCAAAACCTTGTGGATGATGGAAAACTTTCTTTAGGATCTACTTCCACTAAACCAAACGACTCTCGCCATGACATCCACAAAAAAACCCCTTCCTAATCATAAACCCTCATTTGCTATTAATGTCATCTCTTCTGTGATAGATGGATGCGACCCAATCCAGCTAATCCGCAAGATAATCCCTCAGATGTATGAAATGCCAATAGCCGCAGGTTACAAGTGCCTGGTTTACGACAATTCCACTCAAGAAAAGGTCAAAATGATGCCTTGTAAAGACCCCAGTTTCACTCTCAACAAGGATCCATTCTCTGACATGTGTGGAACCTTGGATTATGATGGTGCCTTCTTCATTTTGGACTCTAATGCTGATGCTGATGAAGATGCCTCTTCGGTCTTGACAATTATGGAGAAAAACACTAGAGGACATTCCACCACTCCAAATACATACCGGTGCCCCATCTGCCTCGATGATCTTAGTGATGAGGAGTATGTGGATATATCTCATTTGACTAGAGCAGTTCGCCATTTTAAACCATCCCATTTGGAGGATGAAAATCCTTTGGAGGTATTGAGAAGGAAGGAAAAGGGCAAAGAGCCAATGATAGAGGATAGTAATAAGGAAGATGATGCTATCAAGCGCATGAAAGAAGTAAATGCTAATTTTTCCATCTGGAAATTGTTAATGCATTCCCAGCCTCATAGGGCAACTGTTCTAAAGCATCTCAATAAAGCCTCGATAAGCTCTTCCATAACACCTGACCAAATGGTGGGGCTCATTCACGGTGTAGATCAAACTCTCATGTTCACAGACAATGATCTCCCTGATAATATCAGCCACAACAATTCGTTGCACATCACTATACGCTGCAATGGATGGGAGATACCTAGAGTATTGATCGAAAATGGCTCTGCGATCAACGTTTGCCCTCTGCGTGTGCTAACAAGACTCGGGTATTCAAAAGAAGATCGGGTACCATCCAACCAGGTGGTCAGAGCATATGATAACGCCAAGAGGGAAGAATTGGGTTTAATCAGCCTCCTCATTGAATGTGGTCCCGTGGCAAGGAAGGTGGAATTCATGGTCATTGACATTCAAGCATGTTTCAACCTCTTATTAGGAAGACCAAGGTTGCATGAAAATAGAGCAGTAGCCTCTACTCAACATCAGAAGGTAAGCTTCTCACCGATCGTAGTCTTTGTGACTATTTCTGGTGATCCAGAAATTATGACCATCTCCAACACCGGGAAATCGGTATTGTATCTGAACCAAGTAGAGGGTACTAGGTTGGATGGTTATACTATCCACTGTATTCTAGCAGCACCTGAAAATCCATGGATGAATGAGGTCCCAGTAGCCACACCAGATGTAAGTGCTGAAGAAACAAAACCATAATATAGTGAGGATGACGAGGAAGAAATAGGAGTTCCAAGCATCGACACTCATGATACGTCAATTGAAGCACCGGAGGAATCCTGTGTCGGTAATCCTCAAGATGATGATAATGACTCAAAAAAGAGATCTAGGACTGATGATTTTGACCTGGACTTTAATATAGTGGGTCCTATCCGAGAAGTTCACACTGAATCACTGATTCTCTTCCCAGGATATCAACACGAAGATCATTATCGTGAGTTACCACAGTTCCGGAAATTTGATGGGAACGGTGATCCTTTTGTCCACTTAGTTGGATTTGTGAATGCCTTGCACATGTATTGAGATGATCAAGTGGAAGATTACCCCATGCTGTTTGACAAGAGTTTAGAAGGACCAGCTTTGGACTTGTACCACTCTTTGGATTATGTGGATAGAGCTAGTTGGGAAAATGCTAGCCAAGCCTTTGTTAATTGGGCTCTCGAGCATAAACAGACTGATGTCAAAAAGCTGAAGCTAGTCACTTTGCGTCAAAACGCCTTGGAAACTTTCTCACACTTTTGTTCGAGATGCGCTTACATCCGCGCCCAGCTTCGTGTCCTTAAAACTGATCGGGAGTTCATGCTTATATTACTGCGTAACCTAAACGATTTCTACTATCGTCACATGGTTACTATCAAATACACCTCCCTCAGCCACATGGAACAACATGGCTTTGACATCGATGCTCTGAAATTGCAAGAAAAACGACCTCGGGAAGATCTTGAAACTCTCAACACAAATCCAAGGGTATATGCTAAGATAGATGAACCATTGAGTATGGTGTATGATCGTCTTCGGAGGCAAGGTATACTTCAAATCTCAACACATGTGCACTGTTTACCCCATCCTGGAACAGGCATGAGCAGACTCTGCGCTTATTGTCGTCAATTTGGGCATGAAACTGATCGATGCCATGATCATTACTACAAAGTTCAAAACATGGTTGATCGAGGCATCATTAGTCCAACCCATAAGGAAGTGCCCACAAGGAAAGTGTCGGCGCGCCCTCAACCTCAATCCCAAGTTGATATCTTCCGCAAATTAGTCGAGCAGGGTCGGATACATCCACTTCCTAGACGCCCAGAGGCAAGTCCCGTAGGGTCAGATCTCCGCAAGTACTGCCAATATCATCAATTGCATGGTCACGACACAAACCAATGTCATGCTCTCGGCTATCGCATCAAGCAAATCACCATAATAGCTCTTGTCTACCGCAAAGCTACTTTATCATCTCACAGAAGGGAAAAAGTCTTCGGTAAAAATCCTGTAGGGGGTTAGCCCATAAAAAAAAAATCTTTCAGTTCGTTAGTATCAGAGAACTACGTGCAGCTTGAATCCCCATTATCACGTACACTTGCACTGTGAGATCACTCCGCCTATGTAACACTTGGGGTACGTAGGTAGCTCAATATGAGTGCAGCTGCTTTATTAAATAAAAAACTTAAGTTCTTGCTAAAATAATGAACTACGCTGAGTCTGATTCCCCATAAAATGCACCTGGAGCAATGGGGATATGTAGGCAACCTTCGGGTTCGACTCAAATGTATTAACCATTGTATTTCAGGCAATGTGATCAGAACTCAAGATGTCAGTCATCATAGGAGCAATTTCAAGATGCTGAATTGACACATCAATGGGGATACAGGCCCTAATCTCTATATTTTATGTCTTTATTCAATACTAAAACAGGGAATGGAAGAATGAAAAAAAAACATCTGTTTTCAACCCCAATGACAGTAAAATCATTCAAGAAAATCAAAACATAAAAAAAACCAAGATTGTAAAGGTGGACCATTCCAGTCAAAATATGGCGAAATCGTTTTCGAAAATTTTCTTTATTCTGCAATCACTAGTGGAAAAAAACGCAAGGGCTGCGGTGCAAGGGCTGCGGTTTTTACATTAACCGCAGCCCTTAAATAAATGGCTGCGGTCAGCTCAAAAACCGCAGCCCTTTATTGATAAAGGGCTGCGGTTTTTGGGCTAACCGCAGCCCCTACTAGAAAGGGCTGCGGTTTTTGGGGGTAACCGCAGCCCCTAGTTGGCCTAGTTCTTCACTTGGGCCAAAAACTTAGTTGGGCGAGATTTCCCGCAAACTCACATATCCACATACCAAAACAAAACCCTAACTCTTCTCTCTCTCTTTCGAGTCCCCGATTTTCCCTCTCTCACCTCATCAAACCCCCACCCCCCTCTCTCTCTCTTCGCATTTCTCCTCACCCTCCGCCGCCGTTCGCTCGCTGGAGCTTCTCTCACCCTAACTCTTCTCTTGCGCTTCCGTCACTCCTTGTGTTATTTCAAACGACAATGTTAGGGTTAGGGTTTCCGACATTTCGCGGAGAAAGAGGAGGAGATTCGTGTTCTTTTGTACATCGCCGATGTTCGTGTTTGCTGCGATTGTCTTGGTCATTCCCTTGGCTATCGCTATGTCAACTGGACTATTCCCTTGTCTTTTGTAATCACATTTCTTCTCTTAATTTTTGTGATTTCATATTTCAATTTGAGCAATATTTCATACTGCTTGTTTTTGCCCTAGATCTTTGATCGATCTTGAAGGTCCACGAATTACTCGGCTAATCTGAAAAAAGGTTCTTCAATTCCTTGAGTTCTTACTGCTGAGGTAATTTTATCTCTTCTATTTTTTCATCTTTCAATTGTGTGATTCAATTTCTTTTGATTTTGCACTATTTATATGATTGACATTTCAATAATTAGTATAGTGTGTTTTTCTCATGTTGTAATCAATTCCAAGTTTCAATGTATGCTTTGATTAGGGTCTAGATTAAAACCTGAAGCCAAGTAATTAAAATGACCATGAAGTTTCATAATCGTCGACGTCATTAGCTACATAAACCATTTATGCCGGTTCTTTTGTTTGCCAATTTGCGGCGAATTTCTTAACTTGTTGAACTTTGTATTGGAATACTCAGGATCTTCTTATAGAAATCAGAAAGGAAGTTTAACAAAATGTAGATTTGAGTGCATTGTCGCATTTAGACAGGGCAAGGCTCAAAATGTATGTGCTTTTTAGCTGTTGTAATTTCTCCATCTCTTTCTCTTACAATTTATGCTCTCTGTTTTTTTATTTCTGATTTTCTTCGTTGAAATTTATCCGGGTTTGTTACCACTCTTGATTTTTTTGTGGGTTTGTTTACTGTAATATGTTTAATGGCTAAGATTATGTTTTCTTGGGTGAATTTGGATATTGGTTTGTGTGTAGTACGTGTATGTTATATCTTGAGGGTTTTATTTTATTCTTTTTATGTGTGTTTCTTTGAATATGTTCAGTTTATTTGTGAAATTGCTGGAATTTACTATGTTTTATCATGTTCTTTAAAACATATCTTCTGTGTTCAAAGATTTTGTCTAATTTGGTAATATAGCTCCATTTTAGTCTGTTAACTTGTTTCATTGATCAGTTTCCTGTAAGTATCAAAAAATCGAGTTCAAGATTCTTTATCACGAGTGAGGGATGTACTAGGCATTTAGTTAAATTAACTCTCTAGAATTTTTTTTTCTTTAACTGATAAGTTTAATTTGTTGTTTGTTTGTGGGATTCGCATTTTATGGGCAGCTGCAAAACCTATGTCTATGTGAAACCACACCAACATGAACGGGAAACCTATTAGGATAATGTGGTGTGAAAGGAACCCACTTCCAAGGAAGACAGGGAAGGCCAATCTCTTTGTCAAGAACTTGGACTCTTCGGTCGACAGCGCTCGTTTGGATTCCATTTTCAGCAAGTTTGGCACTGTTGTCTCTTGCAAGGTTGAAGTTGATGAGAAGGGAGAGAACAAAGGTTATGATGACCTTTGCATGATACTTTGCTTGAAGGAAATAAGATGTAAGTCCTCTCTCTTTAGTATGTCATGATTAGTTTCCTAGTATGTTTTTGTTTAAAATATGATGACCTTTGTTGTAGAGTAGTTGATTATAAGATTTCCTTTTTTTTGCTCTCTAGAAAGCTCTGAATTATTGTTAATTACTTCTTGAGCTAATTACATCACTGATTATTGGTTTTGTTATTTTCATGCTTGAATTTTTCCAAGTTTTGAAAAAGAGTACTTCATTGTTGTTATAATCAGCATTATTTTGGGTGGTTGAGATTTTAATATGGTTTGCATTAAGACTCAATTTTGTGATTTTGTCAATATGAGTTGGACAGTTGGAAGTATGCATGAAGTGGGTTACTGATTTTATGTGTGTTTGACTGAAAAGCGAAATGCTTCAACTTTAGTAGAGTTTTTTCTTTATCTTGTGTTCTTTATTTTTTGGCAAATGGTGAAATGCTAAGTGGGCTATTTCATTACAAAATTAATAATAGTTGTTGAATTTGTGTTCTTGAGTCTTTTACATGTTGTGCGATGGAGTGTAGTGGTCATTTCTTGTTTGGTTGTTTGTTTCATCTGGCATGTAAATATTAACTCATGTTCTTTAAGTGGCAACAAAGTGCCATTTAAGAGAAAGACAAAAAAGTGCCATTTTTTTCTCCCCATCCAAAAAAAGTCTTCCATGTTTAGTAGTGTTGTTTTGAAATTCTCATGTTGGCTTAAAACGTGTATTTATCAATCATTTAGAAACTGCTTTTTAGAAGTCACATTAGTTAAATAGGGAGTTCTGAATTTTATATCTGAAGTATTTTAACATTGATGTTCCATACACAAATTAGTGAATTAGGGAGTTGTGAAGCAACATTTGGGTATTTTTTTCTGAAATTTTGGATATCTAATTATATATAGTTTAGTCAATAACATAACAATTTTACTGCTTTATCAATTACATTGGCTCCTTACGTTTGCATTTCTTTGATAGCTCATTTTTTATTTTCACTAAAATGGCTTCATTAGTTCTTCCATCGTTATTATATTTGAAGTTTGAAACATAAAGAAGGCAATTTGGTCATTTTACGTTTTTATCTATCTTCTAAATATGTGACAGAATACAGAGAGCAGACCCATGGCAGCTGGTAGCTCCAACATGCAGGTTGATTCGGAGATAGAGGAAGAAGATGAACTTCCATGTAATGGAGGACCTCGACTCAATTCTTCAGGTAGGAAGTTCAATTTACCAGTATGGCAATTGCTAAGAAAAAAACCTTTATTGATGGTACTTTGGTAGCATTGAGACCACTTACAATGTTGAAAATTTGATTCTTATATAGATGATTTAGAAGCTCATGGTTGAATTTGCTTTACTATTGATAATTGGAGATGTGACCACAGTCACACCCGTGATGAACATATGTGCAAAACAGCTCATTGGCTCGATGTTAATTGGAAATTATGAAAGAGAAAAAGGAAATGTGGGGCACAGACACCTCCATTTGATGGAGGTTTTCTTGTTATGGAGATTGCATTGTGGTTTGGTAAATGGGAAATTGTTTATTAGATAGTAGTTTAGCTTCACTTCATATTATAAGAAATGTGTGATTGCTTATATTAATGATCATCTTCACCTGCTACACCCCCGCTAACCAAAGCCCCCACCGCCCAAGACACCCCCTGCGAGCACCCCCTGCCCGGCCTCCCCCCCCTGCCTAAGCACCCCCGCTACACCCCCATCCCATCCAGACACCCCATGCTACACCCCCTTACACCCCCCCCTGACCCAGCACCCCCCCCTGCGCCCCGCACCCACTGCCCGCCCGGCGCCCCCGATCGGCCCCCGGCCCTAGCCCAGCACCCCTCTGCTACCTCCCCTGCTACATCCCCCATGTTCACATCTAAATTATAGCGATTTTGGTTTTATTTGCCAGGTTCTATCATCTCCACAGAAGTTGCTTTTGAGGGATCCGGATGCTAGTCTTGGTGGAGTTGTAATGTCTTCATAGCTGTTCTTTGGTTGGTTTATTTTCTGATGGTTGTGATCGTGCTCATATATTGCAATTCGAACAATCGAGGGCAGCCTCGAACTAATGTAATTCCGTTATTATTTTCTCTGTATTTGTGTAAAAAACATAACTTGTAATGAAAAATGATACTTTTATATATATATAACCGTTTGGGAACATTTAGGACAAAAAAATGCAAAAAAAAAAAAAAATTATTTTTTATTTTTTTTGGGTCACAAGGGCTGCGGTTCGGGCAAAAACCGCAGCCCTTGGTGGGTTAAGGGCTGCGGTTAAGGGCCAAAACCACAGCCCTTAACTCACCAAGGGCTGCGGTTAAGGGCCAAAACCGCAGCCCTTAACCCACTAAGGGCTGCGGTTTTTTCCCTGACCGCAGCCCTTAACGCGCTAAGGGCTGCGGTTAAAAACCGCAGCCCTTCCTAAATGCCAAGGGCTGCTAGTCCACGGGCTGCGGTCAAAAAACGCAGCCCTTGGACCCCTTTTGACCGCAGCCCTTGGGCTTTTTTCCTCTAGTGAATGCATTCTGCAATATGTAGATTTTTTCTCTTTTCTTTTAATTCTTTTTTCTCTACCTTTAAGTCCAAAAAGAAGAAATTTGTCACTTCTCTAAGGATGACCAATTACCATCAGAAAATAAAAGCCTCAGCCATATCCCGGTGTCTTTGATGATACCTTTTAGGAAACCATCCTCCCCATCCATCTCATGAAAATACCTTTTCACCCCTTTCAGATGGATATCAAAATGATAGCTCATCTTCCAGCCAATCTACCTTGCATAGCCAGTCAGAAGACTCTGATAGTGAGGAAATTGAATGTGAACCTTTATCTAAGTACATTTGCATGCAAGATGTTATTTGCGACAGTGAATTTAATAATGATGAATCACTTGATACAACTGAAACATATATAAAACCCATGGAAGAGTCCATTGTAATTAATGTTGGTACAGAAAATGCTGTAAAAGAAGCCAAAATAGGTTCATCCCTCTCCCCAACTGAACAGTCTGTGTTTATTGCATTGTTAAAAGAGTATGTAGATGTGTTTGCATGGTCTTATGCTGATATGCATGGCGTTAATAGAGAAATTGCGGAACATCGCATTCCGTGACATCCTGAGAGCAAGCCTAAGCAGCAAAAGCTCCGCCGAATGAAATCAGAGATTAGTCTGAAAGTGAAAGAAGAAATCCAGAAACAGCTTGATGCCAAATTCATCCAAGCTGTAAAGCATCCGAGTTGGCTCGCCAATATAGTGGTCGTACCTAAAAAGGATGGAAGAGTTCGGGTGTGCATTGATTTTCGTGATTTGAATGCTGCATCACCAAAAGATTGCTTTCCTCTGCCCCACATCGATGTCCTCATGGATAGCATGGCCGGTCATGCAATGTTTTCCTTCATGGATGGATTTTCGGGGTATAATCAAATACTCATGGCTCAAGAAGATATGACAAAGACATCTTTCATCACTCCGTGGGGCACCTTCTGTTACCGACTTATGCCTTTTGGTCTCAAGAATGCCGGAGCTACATATCAAAGGGTTGCAACCACTATCCTTCATGACCTCATCCACGACATTGTGGAGGTCTATGTAGATGACATGATTGTGAAAAGTGAAGATCGTGAGGGGCATATTCCTGAACTGAGGTCCTTCTTTGAAAGAATCAGGAAGTACAATCTAAGGCTAAACCCTCAAAAGTGTGTGTTTGGCGTCACTTCAGGGAAGTTGTTGGGATTCATTGTCAGTCAAGACGGCATTAAAGTGGACTCTGAAAAGGTAAAAGCTATTCAAGGGCTACCTCCTCCAAAAACAGAAAAAGAAGTAAGAGGATTTCTCGACAGAATTCAATATATCAGCAGGTTCATCTCACAACTCACTATGAGGTGTGAACCCATATTTAAGCTGCTCAGAAAAGGGGCATCCCATGAGTGGAATGAGGAATGTCAGGAAGCTTTTGATTCCATGAAAGAGTATCTTTCAAATCCAACTGTTCTAATGCCGCCTAGACCAGGGGAACCTCTGATTTTGTACCTCACTATTACAGAAACGGCTATGGGAGCTCTCTTAACCCAATATCAAGAAGGAACAAAGAAGGAAGTGGTCATATACTATCTCAGTAAGAAATTTCTAGAGTATGAGACAAGATATACCCCACTGGAAAAAGCATGTGTTTCCTTGGTCTATGCCACAAAGAAGTTGAGGCATCACCTCCAAGCTCATACCACCTATCTAATCTCAAGACTTGATCCAATCAAGTATCTGTTTGAGAAACCCATTCTTAGTGAAAGATTGGCGAGATGGCATGCTATGCTTTCTGAGTTTGATATTCAATGTGTCAGCCAGAAATCCGTCAAAGGAAAAGCCATATCTGAAGCCCTAGCAGGAGGACCAGTGTCAGGAGATGAGTATGATGATGCATTCCCTGATGAGTACTTATGCTTCATTGACAATCCACAATGGTGCATGTATTTTGATGGAGCTTCTAATAGAAGAGGTAATGGAGCAAGGGTTTTGTTAGTAGATCCCGATGCATTCCATATTCCATTTGCTGTAAAGCTGGATTTCCCAACAACAAATAATACAGCTGAGTATGAAGCCTGTATATATGGAGTAACAGCCGCTTTGGTAGCAGGGGCAATACATCTCACTGTATATGGAGAATCTAATCTCATCATATCTCAAACAATAGGAATTTGGAAGGTTAGAGATGAGAGACTTCAGCTCTACATAGAATATCTTAAGGAGTTGATTCCTTATTTTGATGATATTAGCTTCAAACATCTTCCTCGGGAACAAATAGTTTCACCAATGCTTTAGCCAATCTCGCTGTTAATTTAACATGGGAAAATGGTATAAAAATCCAGTCAGTCTTAATTGAAGAAAGAAATGGGCCTACAGTGACGGTAGCATAAATTGTCTCCACACTGGCTCAACAAGATGATGATGATGTCTGGTACAAGGATATTAAGACTTTTCTGGAAACTATGCAGTATCCAGAGGGAAGTGGCAAGAAGGACCGCATAGCCATCAGAAGGCTAGCTGCTCATTTTCTCATTCTAAAAGGCAGACTATATCACAAAGGGTTTGATGGTACTCTACAACTCTACGTGAATGATAGCGAAAAGCAAGCCATCATGGAAGAAGTTCATGGAGGAGAATGTGGACCCCACATGAACGGAAGAATGTTGCTCGTAAAATTTTGCGAGCAGGTTTCTATTGGAGCACTCTAGAAGGTGATTGCATCAGCTTTGTCCGTGCCTGCATGCAATGTCAGATATTTGCTAACCTCAATCATATGCCACCTCTGTCACTACATAATATGACCTCTCCTTGGCCATTTTCGAGTTGGGGCATAGACATAATCGGACAAATTCATCCGAAGGCTTCAAATGGGCATCAATATATTCTTGTAGCAATTGATTACTTTTCGAGGTGGGTTGAAGCTGCATCATTTTCAAAGCTAGGGGCAAAGCAAGTCTCGAAATTTGTGATTAACAACATTATCTGTCGGTATGGCATACCTTTTGAAATCATCTCTGATAATGGATCACAATTTGATGGTCATCTGAAGACCATTCTCGCAAAATATGCAATCAAGCATCATCAGTCCTCACCTTATCGTCCCCAAACAAATGGAGCGGTGGAAGCAGCCAATAAGACAATCAAGACTATTGTTGCCAAGATGACTGAGAAGACTAGGGAGTGGCATGACAAACTCCCATATGCCCTTTGGGGGTATAGGATATTAATTAGGACTCCAACAGGAACAACCCCGTATTCTTTGGTTTATGGGATGGAACCAGTCCTACCGGTTGAGGTGGAGATACAGTCTCTCAGGGTCGTAGCAAAAAGTGAAATCTCAGAAGACCAATGGTATAAAACTCATTATGATGATCTTGCATTTGCAGATGAGCGCCGACTACAAGCATTGCATAACATTCAACTCTATCAACGAAGAATTGCCCGTGCATTTAACAAAAGGGTTCGAGATAGAGACATTCAAGAAGGTGATCTAGTCTTAAAGGAAAATTCCATTGCATGATCCTCGAGGAAAATTCAACCCTAACTGGTCTGGGCCATTCCTAGTCAAGCATGTCACCACGGCTGGAGCAGTAAAGCAAATGGATTTTGATGGCAATGAATTCACCCATTTCACTAATCTTGATCAATTGAAGAAATATTACGCTTAGGCATCAAAGTAATTGTAATTGTCATTGTCAAGTAACCAAGCAGTTTGTGGATTTTGTATTCTATCTGGTTATTCTTAATAAACATGACATGTGTTTCTAGATATTCATATAATGTATGCAAAAAAAAACAAAAAAAGAGAAAAAAGAAGAAGAAGAAAAAAAAACGAAAAAAAGGAAAAAGGAGAAAAAGAAAAAAACATGCTAGGATGTTTTTGTTTTTTTAAGGTTTATGTGTTGTGCTTTTATGTGTCATATGATTGATTAATTATGATTTGCATGTCATATTTAATGTTAAAGTGTGCACGTGTTTAGAATTGTATTCACATTGAATTTCTCACAAGCAGATAATTTTCACAAACATATCTTTTTATTCATCCCAACTGGGGTACTTCATTTCATATATAAAAAGACATAAAGCCTTCATTTCTTACAAACTTAAAAAAAAAACTAAAAAAAAACTAAAAAAACATGGAAAAAACAACATGATATTTCTCTCAAACCCTTCTCCTCTTCATGGTAGGCCCGTCTGAATCATTGTCTTGACCAATATCCGGCAGAAGCCATTGAAGGTAATCTTCATCAATCAGTGGAAAGTGAGGTTCAGGTTACGCTGATATAATTTTAGCTCCCTGCCATATAGTAGGCATTCTCTGAATATCACTCATATCAGCCTCATAAGTGGTACAAAATGGAAGAACCTGGACGGCAGGAATGTGATGTTGCCTCCAACCAATTTGCTTTAGACACCTCCATGGAAGGTAGAAAGTGACCTGGCAAAGCCCCGGTAGTTCTACACCTCTACGACCAGAATTGCAATATACAATTGCACTAATGCCAAGGTGGTTTATGACCCACTTTATGTCTTGATGTAGAAAAAAATCTTCCCACCCACCATTTTTGCTAAGTTGATAGAAGGAAGGAAGAAGACCTCTCTCGCGGATATGATTAATTTTGTAAGTAAGACTCTTGTGGGGTTTCATGAGAGAAAATTTTTCCAATAAGCATAAATGAAGGGCTAATGGACATCCCTTCACGAAACTTTGGGGTTTTCTTTTGAGTTCATCTAAGCCAAGAAATATTTTCCCCAAAATAAGTGGTCCAAGACGACCCCCACTAACAATTTGAGGAATAAGTGAAAGACACCGAACATGGCATGTGTTTAAAGACCATTTAGTAAGGGTACTTCCCAAAATCGTAAGCATGCAAGCATTTTCTCTAGCAATCCTAAAGTTGGCATTATTAGAGAATTGCCAAGTGCCAAATTGAAAAGTCAACAATAAGTTGAGAAGAAATACCTCACCATATTGTAGGTAGTTGCCATGAAGATTTTCGGGAAGATATAAAATTGTTGATAAATCTCCCGAGATCCTTGTAGGAGATCTAGGTGTAATAACTGGACCATTGGATGGTAAGCCTAGAATACCCTCGACCTCTTCAACAAGAGGCACAATATCCCGGTCTCCAAAGCGGAAGATATGACGAGTTTCATCCCAAAATTGGGAAGCAGCATGAATCATGTCATAACAGATGGAAAGAGAAAGTAAAGGCATAAGAGCCTTAGTGAAGCGGGAAAAAGAAAAAAATTGCCTTGGTTGCTCCAAATTCTTTGTGACCCCCGAGAGTTGTTTTTTCTCCCGACTCTCCATTTCATTAGCTTCTTCATAAGTAGGAGCCATTTTGTGAAAGAAGAAAAATTAGAGAAAAGATTGGAATAGTGGAAGATGGTGCATTTGGAAATGAAGAACCATGCTCATTTTATAGATGGAGAATATGATCATCCATGATTCATGCCATGGATAATAAGCTTGAGTATTGTCCATAGGATAATAAGGAGCATCCTTCACTATGGCTAATGACCAAGCATTTGTAGTATGGCAATTTTTGTTGAAGTCGAACATAAAAAAATTGTGTCAATGATGAATCAAGAACGTTGATACAATCCCTTTTCCTAATGATCATCCAAAATAATGACCTTGATCAATCTATTTTATATAGTGATCATCAAAGCGAATAAGCATTATGCATGAAAAATTCCTGAAAGATTTTTGAAAATACAGATAAAAATTTTTGCCATATGATGATTGGTCCACCATAGTTCATCTAGAGGGTAATAACCTTAGGTCAATCCTTTTAGGTGACATGACCTGATAATGTCCTAATATAAGGTGACATGATAACACATGGAGTCATAAAAAGTAAGTGATGGTGATTTGACAATTTGCTTGTCATCAAGGCCATGAAAAACTGTACAAAAAAAAAACTGGAGTCAACCTGTTAATTTTCGAATTTCTCACATTAACAAAAGACAAATTCATAAGACTAAAAAAAAGACGACAATAAAGTCGCATTTTCAAATGTTTTAGAAAGTTAATTGGGATTTTCTATCTAAGACGACAATAAAGACGCATTTTTTTTCAAATGTTGGAAAATTAATTGGGATTTTCTATCTAAGACGACAATAAAGTCGCATTTTTCCAATTTTAGGAAATTAATTGAGATTTTCTACTCTAAGACGACGTCAAAGTCGCATTTTCAATTTTAGAAAATCAATTGGGATTTTCTATCTAAGACGACAATAAAGTCGCATTTAAATCAATTGGGATTTTCTATTTTAAGACAACGTTAAAGTCGCATTTTCAATTTTAGAAAATTAATTGGGATTTTCAATCTAAGACGACGTCAAAGTCGCATTTTCAATTTTAGAAAATTAAATGGGATTTTCTACTAAAAGTGTCAACAGAAGTCGCCTCATGTTTTCAAAATAGCACTGATGATAACTATTTTCTATGGAGAATATGTTATCTCAAAAGAAATTTTTTGTCAAAATTTTGTGTCTTTTTCAAACATTGGTCATCATTTCCTCCAAAATTCGACCAATGTGGGGCATTCTGTAGACACCAAATTTTGAACCCCTTTTTTCGGATAAATAAAGATTTTGAAAAGAAATAAAAATAACAAAAACCGTCATGCATCGTGGAGCGCGAGCCACGTCATAATGCATGTTTTGTCCCGGAGCGCGAGTTTCATTCCATCGTACGATTTTCCATTTTTGCGTATTAGTCATGCAGTTTCGGCTTAGAAATATAATTTCCGTGAGTTGTAGTCAATAACTACAACCACCGTTTTAATAAAATGATTCGTAGTATAATCATGCTCGTCTTTATTAATTTGACGAGTTTTCGTTAATTGTCTTATGTTAGTCTTTCGGAAAAACGAAAAACGAGTCGCGATTAGGCGTCGGGATTTTAGTCGTATCCCAAAACCGGCATTAAATCAGTTTTCTTGATGGTCAAGTCATTGTTCATTGAATAAAGAATAAGAATATATTCTTTATCCACTAATCACGTCCTTTATCCATTAGTTAGAGAATAAGAATCATGAAAAGATGTGAGAATAAGAATCAAATCCCATGTGTACGAGGGGGGGATCCGGATTTTTTCCGGAAGAATCAAGTGTGCGCCAAGCACACAATCATGCGCTAGACGCATGATTGTGCGCCTAGCGCACAACCATGCCCTGCGCCAGACACAGTGCCTTGCGCCTAGCGCCCGGCGCTGTGCCTAGCGCCCGGCGCTGTGCCTAGCGCCCGGCGCTGTGCCTAGCGCAGGCTCCTGCGTTTGGCGCAGCGTTCTAATCAGCTTTGTTTTGCACGTTATTCTATGTATTTTTTTTACGTATTAGGGTGTTTAGGGAAGAATATTTTCTGAAAATCTGATTTTGCTTCATTGATAAGAAAATCCAAAAAGAATAAGAATATTTGTGTTTCCAAAGAGATTTGATGATGTCATTAGGGTGAGGTCATTAGAGTGATGTCATTAGGGTGATTAAGGATGAGAAAATTCAGATTTTTTGGGGTTAAAAATATGATTTTCTACTTCTTTGAAACCCTAGTTCATTTCCCTCATTTCTCTATAAATACCCTCCTTTTTTACTTCAAAACCAAGTTGAACAAAAAAAACTCAACTTAATTTCACTAATTTTCTCAATACTCCTCTCATCTTCTCTACTACTTCCTTCCTCTAAAAAAATCTCATTCAAGAAAAAGAAAGTAAAAGTTAGGAAAATAATTAGTAAGTAAAGAAGTTCATCAAAAGAAAAAAAATACAAAAAAGAGTTTAAGTTAGTAATTAAGTGGATTTAGAAACTCATTTAGAAATTAAGAAAATCACAAAAAAGGTAGAAAAATTTGCAAAAAGGAAGTGCATCATTGAGCTAGCAAGGTAAAGTTGAAACTCTTGTTAATTTTGATTATCTTCTTGAACATCTACTAACTTTTTCTTTGTTTCTTCTTATCATTTTTTTAATTTTTGGAGTGATTTGGGTATGAGGAAGTCCTAATAGCTAGGTTCCCAACCTTAAATCACCCCACCTAGAATAGTCAACTCCAATGGGGAGACTCTTAGGAAACAATGTGATTATGTGATTTTCCTTAATCAAGTTGTTGTTCATCACCAAAAAATGTTTTCATAAAAAAATTCAAGACAAATTGTGCATAAATATCTCCATAAAAAGAAAATGTGATGCTGTAATTATAATCAGTTTTAATTTCGTACCTCATTCTATTTTTCGTCTGCATTATCAGAATAATTTGTAGGATTTAATATTTTTCCTACTAAGTGCAAGATGTTTCCAGCAACTGAGCTTTGGAATTTCTAAAAAACGAATTTTGTGTAAATAATTAAAAATCATACAACTTTGTTATGCAAAACTGATTTTGTCAAGTACCACCTAAACTTGTTCTGTCAATAAAGTTTAAAATAAAATCATTTAGATAAAACTAAAAACACCAAGTTTGAAGAAAACATCAGTAGCTTTTCAAAAATATAAAAATCATATCCATTTGAATTTTATACAATTTTACATCATTTTTACAAACCGTTCATGTAAATCACTAAATTCCAGAAAACTGATTTTCTTTTCAGTTAAGAAAACAAACTAAAAAAGGGTCTTAAAAGTGTCCAATTTAAGTGAAAATTTTCAGTTTAGTTCTTCAAAGTGTCTATAATGTTCATAATAAAATTCACTTAAAAATAAGTTCAATAAGTTAGATTTCAGAAAATAAATTGAATAAAGGTCCTGTTTTGACCAGTTTGAGTATAAATTTCACCATAATGAAATGAAGTGATTAACTCAACTTTCATAAAAAATAAATTGTCTTCTTGACACGAAAATGTTAATTAAAAATCATAAAATTAAGTTTCTCTTAAAATGACTTATTTTATCATGTAAATAAAATCAATAAAAATTGTCATAAAAATCAAATCAAAGAGGTTAATTAATCTCTAATTTTTCACAAGTTTACAAATAAACATGAATTTCAAAGCCTATTCAAGGAATTGAAGATCAAGATTGAAGACTTTGTATAGATCATATATTTGTACATTTTGTTGTAATAATAATTTCTTTGTAAATAGTTATTACATCACTCATTAATAAAAAAAAAACATGAAGATGTTTATGCATAATTTTCATAAATAATTCCACAATTCTTTTTAATAAAATGAGCAACCAATGTTACAAATTTTGCATGTTGGGCCAATATATCATAATATATGAATTAAATGACCCAATCTCAATTAAGAGGAAAAATTGCAAATCTAACTAAGTTAAATTGTATGATGATCCATCCTACATTTTAAAATTTGTTCTCCATCTTCAAATGGATTAATCATATAATTTGACATAATTAGATTGGTAATTATGATCTCCAAATTGATTTTAGGCCGGTTCACGTGTCTCGCTTTTATGGGCAAATTCCAATTAGCCAAACACAAATCTCCAAATTCGATATCAAATTGATCATTTCTCTCTAAATGACTTAATAATCTTCAATTAAGATTATTTCTCAAAAGCCTTCAATTAGGAAGTAAACCTCTTCTTCTAAGACCTCTTAAAAATCATAAACTTGATCACTAATTAAGGTGGTTATTTCAATCCTCGATTAATCATTAATTAGAGCGGTTAACTCAAAATTTTCATTTAATCACTAATGAGGGTGATTAGCTTAACCTTTCATCATATTTAATCACTAATTAGAGTAATTATCTTAAACCTTAATAATCGTTAATTAGGACGATTATTATTCTCTTCATTTAATCACTAATTAAAGTGATTATCTTAAACCTTAATAATCGTTAATTAGGACGATTATTTTTCTCATTTAATCACTAATTAAAGTGATTATCTTAAACCTTAATAATCGTTAATTAGAACGATTATTTTTCTCATTTAATCACTAATTAGAGTGATTATCTTAAACCTTGAATAATCACTAATTAGGGTGATTACTTCCTAACCTTCATTGTTAATTACTAATCAAGGTGATTATCTTCCCTCTTAAGTTTAGTCACTAATTAGGGTGATTATCTTAACCTCCATTTCTAATCACTAATTGAGGTGATTATCTTGATCCTCCTTCATATTTAATCACTAATTAAAGTGGTTATCTTAATCTCAGTTCAATCACTAATTGGAGTGATTACCTTATTCCTAATAGATTTGTCTAATTCTAAAAGGTGAGTTATTCATAATCTATTCTTTCCTTTTCTTCCCTAATGGAATTGGCCATTTAGGGTGAGACACCGCTCGAACTACGATGGTTTTGATCCATGAGTGGATTCCAATCCCGCAATCATTGGTACGTAGTGCAACTTCAGTGCTCAAACCTACCATGTACAAATGATATATTGGTCTTAAATAAAAATGGTTGATGTGTATATGTGCAAACTATGTGATTTTCTTTCTTTTGAATAGCCATGATTACTTTAAAATGGAAAATAACGCATTTAGTAAGAGCCCGTTCTGTAGAGCGGAAGAGGAGACGAGTTCCAGGCGTTCGCACCTCTTAACCTAAACCCCGAACCCTATCTCATGGTATGAAAGACCAATTTTCAAAAAAGCCTTATCCATATGAAGTCATCATCGTTTTAAATGATATTTCTTGAAATTGATTTTAAAATGATTTATTAAATAAATATGTCCCTATTCAGATATTAATAGGGTGGCGACTTCAAAGTTTTCTAAAACTCATAGTCCAATGAGAGACTTTCATGGGATTCAGACCGTTAATTAAGACAATAAAAAATCGGATACCACAATGGATTGTTGCAACAACTTCGTCTGGTCTATTGCTCCTTCGTGTCGGCTGACTGCATCCGTCGCGTCGGTCAGCACTGCTGGCATCACAGAGTGTAAATCAGTTATGAGTGTCCTTGATTGGCTCCTTGATTCTCTCCAACCGTTTTGACCTTGGCTGCCAAGTAATCATTTATCACATGTGTCATTTGAATATTTAAGCGAGTGGAATATAAGGATTCCACAAATATAGGAACCACTTTTGCATCCTAGTATTTAGGGATTTCTTCTAAGTCTGTTACGTGGTTGTGCGTCTACTGCTGACATTCGGGCCTTGCGACGCCACTCACCTTTCGTCGTGACATCACTCTCTTGGCAATGCGACATCAATTCCTTGGTGTCACGACATCACTTCCTTGGCGACGTGACGTCACTTTCTTAGCGCTACGACATTACTTTCGAGGCGCCACAACGTTACTCATCTGTCGTCTGAACGTTACTTTCCAAGCGTCACGGCCTTACGCATCTGTCTTCCGGACGTTACTTTCCAAGCGTCACGACGTTACTCATATGTCGTCCGGATGTTAATTTTTGGGCGTTAGACGTTACTCATTCGTCGTCTGGACGTCGTTCATCTGACGTCACATCTTGCAGTTTAACCATAACAAGGCTTTAATTAAGAAACCGGGTTCAAGACAAATGTTACTAAAGGCTCATTTATTGTTTAATCTTTGACTAGGACCAACTATACAAGGCATTATTTATCATCAGATGCTTAAATGGGTAGACATAATTGTGTGTATATGTAACAAATATAAGGACAATCGCCTTGATACTACATGTATAAAATCCAACTTTGACTAAAACTCGTCGAATAGAAAAGAAAATTTTATTGACTTTTAATTCAAGACGAACCAACCTTTTTACTAAACGCTCATAAGAGAGATGGAGAAAAAACATACTAACCTCCGTTTCTAAATAAGTGCGACAGTTTGACTTTTACGCTTGCCAACGCACAACTTTGACCATTAGTATCTCTAATTATATATTTTAAAAGTTATAAAAAGTTGATATTATGAAAATAGTCATTGAAACAAATCCAACAACAATTTATATGATCATTTTAATTTTTATATATTCGTAAAAGATACGATCAAAGTGAACTGTGTGAATAGTGCAAAAGTCAAAGTATTGCACTTAAAAAGAAACAGAGGAAGTAATAAATAATAGTTACAGTAACATTTTTTCTCTCTAAAAAAAAATTTTGATATAAGTTTTTCCACTCTACTTCTTCCACTTATAAAAAAGTATATTAACTTATAAAAACTAAAAAAAGTGTAATTAGAGATTGATATACCTACCCTCAAATTTATAATCTTACTAAAAACACTGATCACCTACTTACACATCAAAAAATACAAATACACTCAAGACAAGGAAAAAAAAAGCCTAATAATGATGCTAAGGAAGGTTTAACATATTTGCGAGGAAGGTGGGCAACAAACGAAAGACATGATGTTGAAATCGCAACTTCCAATGTGTCAGCAAATGTTAGGCTCGTCACGGTCTTTCTGTGACAACTTTTTTTTTGCCCTTCCACGGCTTTCCCTCCACTTTATAGTTTTACCTTTTACCCCCTCTTTCTTTTTCTCTCTATCTCCTCTCTTCAAGTAATAAAGAGGATCTTTTTGTCTTTTTTGTACACAACAACAATCTCTCTACTCCACGCCATTTTCCACTCTTAGCAGCCAGAAAACAAATTTTTGCCAATTCTAAATTTACAAAATACTACCAAAGTATTTTTGTTTTTCTTCAAGAATACTAGAAAATTCCCTGCTTAACTCAGAGTTATATGACCGACTAAATTTGATTAAATGGAAATATGTACAATGTCTCGACAAAGTATATTAGTTAATTTTTATTTTATAATTATTTTATTTTATGTGGGATTTTTGTTTTGTTGCAATCTGACAAACAAAAACAAAAATATTGCTTATTCTGTCTTGTCAATTTGATGAGCAGTAATGTATGTGATCAGCAATAGTGATCAATCATTTACTTGGGTTACTAATCGCCACGAAAGACTTGGACACATTTTGTCTGGATAGATGTTTTCCCAGAGGGGTGATAAAACGCTCATTGTGAGCGGTTATCACTACCCACTCACAAAAAGTAAAAAAATGAAAATAAAAATGAAGATACACAAACAGTACTGAATAACACAAACACGGGCTTAAACACACAAATACACTAAATTTACAATAATCAGTGGCTTAAATACACAAACACGGCCGTATCAATAATCAACGTACGTGAAAATGAACTGACACGCAAATCAATTAAAAAAAGAACTTTTATGATAGCTGATGTATATCACACAAGTGATGTTATATCACATGCTTACTTTTCACAAACACGCGTCGAAGTAACAAAACACGGTTTCAAACACATAAACAAGTGGGCCGGGCTTAACAATAACCGCGCTTTCAAACACACAAACACGGCTTCATTTTTTCACGTTACGCCACACCAATTTTTAATTAATGATTGGTTGTGAGTGGCAGAGATAAACCGCTCACAATGAGCGTTTTATCACCCCTCGTTTTCCCATCCATATGTTTATCTCATTTTCAATCTTCAGAAATTCATAAGACTTTGTCTTTATATTTTTTTAATATAAAATTGTCAAAAATAATATATTAAAGTCTATTTTCTTAGTTTAGCCTCATGTTGAGAGAGAACGACTGTTTTGCTCGACATCTCACTAGGTTAGTGCTGTTTGGTATTAAACATCGTTGAATATAAGGTTTCTTTCTATTTGCTTAGATTAAGTTTGTTGTATAGCGCGCCAACCTTACATACATGATATAAAATAAAATAAAACAAGGTATAGTTAGCTTCCAAATTCATTTGAAACCGATTAAGCTATTTGACAAAAGGTCTAATAACAAAGAAGAGGTGCAATTATTCATTTGTCCTCGTCTCATAATCTTCTTTCCTTGCTTGATCAATAAGGGTAGGTACATTTGAAACCGATTAGGTTATGTAGCATTCGATTTGGTAGCAATACAAGAGTGCAATCACTCATTTGATAACCCCTTCTTTTCTGTCTTTGCTCGAGCGAATAAGGGTAAATAGCAACGGAGTCGCTTGTTTGCTACCAAACCGTCAGCTATAAAGAGTTTCAAAAATTATGTATAGACAAATTCAAATATATATTAACGGAAATTACAAGCTTCAAAAAGTTTTAGGTAACAAACAACTGAATTTCAGCCACACTATTTTTAGGACAGGAAAAAAGGCAGGAAAAAAGGAAAATGCTTTGCAAGATTTATGCCTAACAATCCGTAATGACAAAAAAAATACAAAGTCATTATAACTTACTGTTCCTCACTATAGTCAGTCCCCAAATAATGGGAACCACTGTTATATCAAACGAGTATCAATTAACAGTAATGAAATTAAATTTGGTCCTGGGAGTTGAAAGACATTCCATGTGATGCTGTTACTGTCTTTAAGAACAGTACTAAGGTAAAGTACAGATGCAAAATCATATCTATAATAGCAAAATTGAATTCAGGGATCATCCTTTCATGATCTCTAAAATCATGGATGTAATAGTAGAAAACCTTTCTGTAACAAAAATTAATGCGCACATAGAAACAGATAGAAATAGCAACAATTTTCTCAGTGAAGTTCCCCAATTAAATGTATCAGAATGCATAATCCTTAAAAGAAAAATTATAGGTAAGAAAATAGCTAGAGTGAAGATTTCACATATTGGCTCAAATATGCTCCTCCCACATCTGCATCAATCCGCAAAGGGGTCACCTAGAAACAACCATAAGATCTACCTGTACAATTGCACTCGTGTTTATTTTCACCTCTATCATGCCTCTACGCTCCTACGTTATCGCTGCTTGAATCCATCAAGATTGTCAGCCTCTTTGCTCTTTTTGCAAATTCGCTGCACCATCAGAAGAGAAAATTATGGTTGAAGCTTAAGAAATCATTATGAATGTGAGTCAAAATAGAAGCAACTCTCAGTCCCTCACCTGAAAGGTTCATCTCCGATTTGCTTTGATGAACCTGCACTGTCTCCTATAGACTACACGGTTAAGTATGTCAGAACTCTCTATACCAAACATGTTTGCCAGCCTGCTGCACAATTCTTCATAAGAATTAAGCAACGTTAGCTCAAGAGTACGGCCAACATCCTCCGATTCCATGAAAACCTTACAGTGACCAGTCTCCAGCTCCAAGTCCATTTCTGGGCGGTTCTCCTTGAGCCATGGATGTCTTTCCGAAGAAGAGCGATCCTGGTTGAGGGCGGACCCTGAACCATCTGAAACATTACCTCCCTTATCCACGTTTCCTTCGGATGAACTATTACCTGTAGGAACTGGCGAGACTGTTTCACCTGAACGGCTCAGAGACATCTGCTGTTCTGTTAATATTGGTTTGCCAAAAAGCACAAAATGATGTGGCTTTGTCGCATCAGATTTTTTTTATTGATTGATTTGAGTTTCCCATAGTAAGCAAACAAGAAATGTTCTCATTGTTGCCCGGTTTTTGATAACTTAAGGAACTTGAGGGTCTATTGGGCAGTGTAGTAGTGGGATCAAGTGCTGGAAAACCACCTGGAAAGAGACCCGACTGTAATTTACTCATGTGAAGATCGGACAGTGAAAGACCGAATTGAGCATGCCTGGCTCCCTGCATGCCAGCAGGAGAATTGTCGGGTAAACATCCGAAAGGGTTATTTGGCCCTAGGAAGTTTCCGGGAAATGTGGGGACCGGAAGTTGGCCGTCCATGGGGAAATCTGGGTGGTGAGGAAGTCTAAATTTTTTCCTGGGTGGTGAGAAGGGGGACAGATGAATGGCTGGCATATTGGAAACCAATTCCACCAACCATGGACTAACGCGTTTCACATTTTGCAGCAAATCTGGCTCATCCCACGTTACCTGCAAAGCAGAGATCTAAGTTGACGGAGAATGCCAGAAAAAACACTACAACAATCCCAAATGATTCAGTAAAGGACAAGGATATAATTTTAAGCAAAATGAATTCTTTTAAGTTTTAAGAGGTCACTTCAAGTCAAAGCTAAAATGTAATCATTTCTTAGGCAAAGAAGGAAGTGAGTAAATAAATAAACTCAAAGTTCAAAAGTATCCAGAGCTTAAATTGACATGTAGACTACAAGGATGTAGATATGCTATGGACAGTAGATTATGGTGGCTTGAAGTCAAACACTAGAATCGCATAGATAAAGAAGGAATATGCTATCATCAAATGACAAAGATTGTCTGAATCCACAAGGCAACTTCAATTTTATCAGATTTTCATTAGAAATCTGGTTTGCGTGGCTGTTTTAGTATGGATTCCAGTTCAATATTCCCAATAGAAGACACCAACCTGCCTGGTACTAAACAAAGAGCTAGTTGTTGGCTGAGTCAATTATTATAAAGTCAACAAAACATATACATCACTGAAAAATCAAAGCAGATATATTATATATGAAATAAAACAAAGACTTCCAGCTCAAAGATGATGTTTAAGGAAATTATTTTATCTACAAAGGATTCAAATTTGAACTTCAATTATCACTGAAGATCTGTTGGGCTGTAGACTTCCCACTGGGTAGGTTAATGATATCAGATTCCATCATGAACTGTTCCAAGACATCAGCCATTATCTGTCATTGAAAACTATACTCATTCCCACCAAGTCCACACTAAATCCCTAGAATCTGGCAATGCAGTAGAGTAAGATCTTACTTTCCTTGAGCATGATTTATTAGCAAACTCAAACATGAGTCTAAGCAGATGAAGAGAAAGAAAAGGCTATAGAACAAAAATAAGACCTTCGACATGTTTACTAGGATTCAAATTTATGAAAAGAGCATGGAATTTAAGATAAATTATTCCTACAATGCTATAATCATGTATACAAATAACATCATGTTGTATATAGGATTGGACATTAAAGTCCGATAGCGAAGGTAGGAGCAAGGATCAATGTTACAGACAGCCAGAATATTAAATTTTTAAAAAAAAATCATTACCTGAAGAAGTCTCCAAGGTGAATCAGGCCAGTGCACAGGATCAGAAACCTGAACCGAGGATATAGTGCCCATGAACCAACTTATCCGTGAAGAGTCTTCAGTTTCAAAGGGCATCTTGAACCTCATTCCCGAACACCAACGAATTTGAAGAGCTGCTCGTACATGTCCAGCCTTCACAACAAACTCGGGGGTACCAGCTCGAGGGTAGTAAACCACTTCGAAGGGCTGCTCTTTAGCAGCATGGGTTGCAGCTTCGATAAGAGACTCAATTTTCACTTTCCCCTTTGCTGACAGATTACCACCTGAGTTCAAACCAACACCATTACCATTTCTGGTGATCCTATTTTCATCCTCTCTAAGAAAAGCTGAGAAAGCCCCATAGTTTAAAACGGTTGATCCTGGATTCCATCCCGAAGTCGAATCAAGTCCACCTCCGAGTCCCCTCTTTGCTCTCCGGATCCCAACACATAAGTCCCCATTTTCAGCCCTTAAAAACACAATAGAGTCCCCAGCAATTAGCTTCTTAGCATTAACAAACGTACTCCATCCCGTAGTTAATAAGTGGCGCCTTGGAGTTCCTCGATATATATGCCTAAATTTCCAGGGCTCACCATGAACATCCTTTGCAAGAATGTTCTGAACAGGTGGGTCCGCTGAATAATCTAACCGCGGAAAGATTGTTTCCGCACAATAGCGAGGAACAGAGAACCCTCCCCCATTATTCGCGTCCGACTGAGTCAAAGTTTTAGCAAACGAAGCAGGCTTATTCTCTTGCACTTCAGTACCATGAACTCCTATATCTTCATCACTATAATCAAGCTCATTAGCAACAGGAATCAATCGGATTTTCGCATAAACTTCATCCGTCTCCTGGTCAGCCAAGTATCTTATATCCTCGACTCTACATTGAACATAAGCCGGAATTCGTGGGAAACTCCTAAAATCCACATTTCCATTAGCATGTTCAATATGACCTTGAAGAAAATAAAATACCTTGGTATTTACCGGCGGCATTGCACCATTCCTCCAGCACAAGCATGCCATAATTGAGAATCTAAACAATTATCCCCCTCTTTTATTTTCTCCTTTGGATCCATAAAGGTAATCATGGCAAAATTCCAACACCAAAAAACACTACTCAAGCAAAATCCAACCCACAATAACACCTCCTTATAACACACTTCTTAATCAATTTTTTCTGTCAATTACATAAAAATCAAAACATTATACATCTGATCACCAACATACCTTTTTTTTTTTAAACAAAGCAATCATCTAAACAAATATATATTTTCACAGCAAATAAATTCTTACCTCATATAGGCATGTCATGAATGGGAAATTCCTTTGAAAAAAACTCGAATTCTCCGTAAATATCTCTTTCTCCAGAAACTCGAAAAATCCAGAAAATTAGACAATAGCACAGGAACCTTCTCTAGAACCAAAAAACCATCCTCAAACAACACTTCAAAAAGTTTGACCCAAAAAAAACTTAAGCATTGCCGACAAATTCCACCATTAATCTTCTCCAAATTAATCAAACCGAAGTATATGTTACACTTTCAGCAGCAACAACAACAACAGTTACAGTAGGTCGGAAAAATCTCTCACCAACAAAAGATAAAATTCGCAGCACAACGAATTTGTATATGTGATTGAAAGCTAAAAATCCAAATTAGAGCACAAAAGCTTCAAATTCCACTAAATGAGAGAGATGAGAAGGAATTAATTCCACTCATAACCTTAAAAAAAGTGCAAGATCTGCACATAATTTGCTCTTTAATTTTTGGTATTTTCGACTTCAATAGAATGCTTGTAACAACATAACTTTGCAGTGGTAGGAGAAAATAGAAGAGAAAAACTCCATTAAAATGAAGATTTCTCTGAAAATTCCTTGGAATTCATACCAAACAAAGAAACAAACTTTAGTTTCATTTCATAGAATCCTACTCTCTTTCTCTCTCTACCGACAAGGGTTAAATAATTTCTGTGTCTAAGTTTCTCTCTCCTCCTCTGGTTGTGGCGTTTCTCTCTCCTCTAAAAGTGGGGTTTCTCTCTCTAGAAGTTGGGAAGATTCATTCAAATGGAAGCTTTGGATCATGGAAAAAGGAAGACAGAGGAACAAAAGAGTCCAAATAGCTGCAGCAACACTCAGCACAGTTGTATAAAACTTCCCTTTTTTCTGCTTTTTTTTTTTATTTGGGTAACTACAAAGTGGTACTTCTATTATTTTTTATTTATTTAGATTTAGTCCATGTCTCTCAAAATATTATATACCCAATTGCTTTTATACACTCTTCAAGACATAATAACTTAAATTATAGATATGTTAAATATTAAGGAAATGATATTTGAACAATAAATATTGAGACACATATATATGATATGATAATAGATGTGTTGGTAAAAAAAATGGTTAGAGACAATTGGATATTTTCCCGTTTTGATATTGAAATATTTCAATCGGATATTAGTATCATTTGTAGTTTATTCCTTTAATTTGATTGTTGACAGTCTTGACATTATTTAACCCAAATTATTATTGTCGATTTTTTAGTAATATTTTAAAGGCATAAACAAGTTATTTATAGAATTTTTGAAATAGAGGGAATTTCGATATTATGTTGATATATAAGACGTTATGAACATTTCGTTCATATGTGTGATCTTCTCGCATGAGATGGACATAGAAAAATCACTCAAAATAAAGGTTGATCCTACCTTCTTTTCAATTCTACTAAGTTCCTCTTTTGAGCTATACTTTTGACTTCTACTCACTTTCATTTTTTTTCTTTTAGAGTAAATTCATTCACTCCTTGTTCTCCCTTGAGGCCTTGACCTATTATGTAGGAACCATTTAAACACATTATTACACCTTAATTTCTCTCTCTTCGAAAACCTAAAAATACTCTATATGGATGATTTCTCCTTATGATTGTCGTCAAATTTATTTTGAAGGACTATTGTCCTGAATTTGTTTTTACAATAATTGAGTAGAACCTAAGAGAATGGAGGAAGTAAACATCACTACTAGAAGAAGAAGGAAAAAACCCCTTATTGAGCTCCCTAATTGAGTAGGGCCTAAAACAATGCGTCTCAATAAGATATTAGTCAGCACTGGTCAACTAAAAGATTTCAGTTGTTGAGGCAATTGTAAATTCATGAGACTCAATAGTTAATTGAGGCGGTTCCAACTGATGAGCACCTCAAAAAGCTGGTTTTGTTTGAAAATTTGATAGGCTTTTGAGGTGTGCCCAACCATGGCCGCCTGAACATGGTCAAGACATGCAAAATCCTTATTCTATTCAATTTGCATGACACACAATGCTTTATCTAATTATCTACACGACTAGATTACTCACTTTCCACATTGTAACGGCTTACCACTAACACCAATCGTACAATTATTGGTCGTCACCCCTCTCTCTCTCTCTCTCACACACACACACACACACACACACACACACACACACACACACATATACACACACACACGCACACACTAGAGAAGGCGATCAGGTCACCTCAATAAGGTCCATCAATAAGGGCCATTAAGACTGCCTTTTATTGTCCCTCTTTTCACTAGCTCATTTAAAATACTATGATGTATGATCGATATGGATTGCACTAAGATTTTTCTAAAAACATACTTCCTCTGTCCCGAATTAATTTGAACATTTGGTTGAAAATGTATTTTAAGGAGATAAATTATTGTGTGGTTATCAAATGTTATTTTATTACAAAGTAGATGTGATAAGAGTTAGTGTGGTACGTTTCTTATTGGAAGATAGACAAATTTGAGTATTTTCATTGAAAGCAGTAGAGTAGGGGACCCATTAATGTACTTTCCTATTCTTCATTGCTTGACTTGGATGGTCCTTACATTGTTGTGAAGAGTTTAGTATGGTTATTTGTGAGGGTTGTGAACACATCTCCATTAGAGAAGCTTGAGCATTAGAAGTATTGGCAGCATAAACTCAACAATAAGATCAACCATCCTTGAAATAGTGCATGCGTTGGGGATCTTTAAAATAATTAGGCATGAAGAAAAGCTATTTGTTTTCGCTTCTTGCCTTCCCCGGCCCTTTCCCTCCTCCTTTCCCTTGCATGCTTGCACCAGGGATCTCGTGAAAAAGGCTTACAAATCTTTTAGCAGATGGTTCCGCTGGCGAGTTCTTCCATGATTTTCCATTGTGTCCAAATTTATTACATCGGTTCTATCTATTCTACTCCCTTCCCCGGCCCCTCTCCTAGTAGTTGGCTTTGCATCCTCCTCAAACTGCTTCTTTTTTTTTGAATTTTTTGCTAAATGCATCCCTTTAAAGTGGCCACTTTGTTAATTGTAGCCCTTTCATTTCAATCTCTTCAATTGCGGCCTTAAATAAACCAAACACTTTTAAGTTGCAGCCCAAAAGGCGTGAAGATAAGTTGGATTTGGGTTGCAACTTAAAAGTGTTTGGTTTATTTGAGGTTGTAATTGAAGAGATCGAAATGAAAGGGCGCGATTAACAAAGTGGCCACTTGAATGGGTTGCATTTGGCAAAAAAAATCCTTTCTGTTTTCTTGTATGGCCTTCTAGACATGCTTTAATATAAAATGATGAATATTAGTCGGATACTTTGGTTAAGAGATCCTCTCCCTTTGCTTGGAGCCTTAACATTCAAGGTGTGAATGACTCATATATATCATGCCATATAACTTAACTTAAAAGCAATATTCATGTACATAGCCCTCAAGGTCAACCTTCATGTGCAATATGCAAACATATGCATGGTGACATGAAATATCATTGAGATCCCTAGCTATTAAAGCATTTACAAGTCCTTGTGCTCAAATTTACAATAAACTTATTACATACAGTTCTTCTCAACCTCAAACAGATATGTACTATTGTTCAAATGGCAATATCTCCTTTTATCTCTCTCAACTTGTTTAACAACATGTGGCATGAACCTACCAACCATGCCCTCAACTCCCTCCCTTTTATTACAACCCCTTTGCATAACATATCTCCTAATCCATTCCACATCTTTGAGGATTGGCGTATCTCTAGCCTGCTTTAACGGATTATTAAAGCTTTCTCTCATGTTATCTAGTAGCATTTTAGACTTTGGAGTAGTTAAAAATGCATGCCTCCTCTAGTATGAGGAGCATCATAAACTTGATTGGATTTTCGATTAAGAGAAAACAAATAAGAGACTGTCCAGTTGAGGTTTTCCCGTAATGACTTCAAATCTAAGGTCAATGAACCAAAGAGCGAGTTCAATTATGAACTAAGCTTGTCTATTGCTGACCTCTACTTACCACGATTTGTAATTTGAGTTTACGCCATTAAACAGCCACACAATGTTAATTCAAAGCATCCTAAAAGTAATTAGTCTAAAGTCGGTTAATTTATACACAAAAGACTTATATTTAATGGCAAGTCATTAAGCAAATTAATTTACACGTCTCCTTAGATTCGGTTCTCCGTATTTATCTTATTAGGCATACATGACATGACAATCATAAAATCCGGTCATTGGTTAGTGTAGGCATATTTTTATTGCCTACGCGGGATGAACGCAGATTTGACTACCTCATTGTAAAGGTTTTAGTTTTGGAAAAGAAGTCACCAACAAGTCTTTAAAAGAAGACTCATAAACCTAATTGGATATTTGGGAAACCATAAGGACATCTTAGGAACTTATCCAATGTGGATTTCCCCGTCATGACTTCACAATTGGTCAATGAACCAAAGATTGAGTTTGGGGGGTGAGGGTATGAATATGATCATGAATCAAATTCGCCCATTGTTGACCTCTACTTAATACGATTCATGTTCTAGTTTTATGCAATTAAACAACCACGCAGTATGTTCAAGCATTTAAAAAATAATCTATGTTGGTTTATTAAACAAGCAAAAATAATTTTGTAATATGTTCTTTATGCAATCCAATTACAGGAATCCAAAATCAATTGTCCAAATTATCTTATTAGGCATGAGAACATTTATTTAGGTCTTTATTAGCAAAAATAAACATATGAAGGCAATGAAAGACACATAGGCATGATATGAATATAATAATGTGTAGAAATATAAAAGAAGAGACGAGAGATGTAGAATACACAAAAAGCATGAATTGTTTAAGGATCTACATCATGGAAGAACTTGTTAGTAACTTCAAATAATTAAATGGGAATTGAAATATTATGGACCCTCAGAAATTATACCTTTGTCGTCTGGGTCTTAAAAAACGATATGTGGGAGGAGTCTTGAACCTTGGTTCGAAATTGAATAAAAACTGAAGTGTTTAGATATATATGTTTGACGTATTTGGAGTATTCAGAGTGATTTTCGTAATGTGAAAGCGTGCCAGAATCGAGTGAAAACGAGGCTATTTATAGGAAAACCGAGATTTGGAAATCGCGTATAGATAAAACAGAGTGTGCGCCACACGCAAGGTCGTTGTGTGCCGCGCAAGGAGCCTGCGCTTCGCGCAACACCCATGCGCAGGCTATTGGCGTTCCTCTATTTCGCTGACTGTCTCGATGTAGCGCGCATGCACCCTGGTGCGCAGGTTACATCGGGATGTGCGTCGCGCAACCGCAGATCTGACTGGGTTTTATTTGTTATCCGAAATTAAAAGATTCTTTTCTATCTTGCATTAAATAATATCATTTTAATTCGAAAATCAGTTATCTTAAGGAAAAAATCTGACTTTTCATAATTTCCTTTAATTTAGAAAATAAATACTTACAATTAATTATCAAGAATAATTAATTGGGGCTTCGAAAAAATGGGCTGTAAATAAAATTAATTATCATGGATAATTAATTGGGTTTTTAAAATTGGGCTTGGAATAAATAAATAAACTTGTCATTCTTAAAACAATTTTGGGCTTAGCTTTTCAAATTGGTCTATCCTTCGACCGAACCAATTAGGACGACAATATATTTCATCAAACATGCAGGGTGATTGAAATCAATAATCAATAAACAAAATACAATGAAACAAAAAAAATGGGTTAGAGTATATACAAAATCAAGGAAATATGGAAAGCTACATCATAATAAACGCCTTAGTAACTAGATGGATATATAGATGTATATGGAAGAATTGAATTATGGACACTCGTATTTGTCACGTAGGTCTTAAGAAATTACGAACAATTGAAGGAGCAATTGTTAAGCGTTGCGAAAATACTTAGCTTGGTGATTTGACCTAAGGTTTGTTATGTGTTTCAGAGTAGGAGAATATGAGAGCTTTAGAGTGAGACATGTGAGCAGGCCCGGCCCTGTGCCGGTCCAAAATGGGACTCAGCACAGGGCCTCACATTTAAATGGGGCCCCAAAATTTGAAAATAAAAAAACTTCTCTCTTTACGATACAATCCTGTACTTCTCTCTCTACTTTTTCCACCTCAATATCTGAACTTTCTATCTCCCTCCTGACCTCTTTCTCTCTCTCTCTCTCTCATCACTTTTTCCCCTCAATATCTGAACTTTCTATCTCTCTCTCCTCACTTTTTCCCATAAACTTCTGTACTACTTTTATGAAGCAAACGTGGGTAGGCAGGATGGGTGTTCGAGGGGTAAAGGTGGGTTGATGCATTTTTATAAGAAGGATTCTGGGTTTTATGGGGGTCGTGAAATTGTGGGTGCTCAAGTACCTTTGGGAGTTGGGTTGGCTTTTGCGAAGAAGTATAATAAAGAGGATTGTGTTAGTTTTGCATTGTATGGTGATGGTGCTGCTAATCAAGGTCAATTGTTTGACAGTTTGAGGCTTTGAATATGGCTGCTCTTTGGGATCTGCCTGCCATTTTAGTCTGCGAGAACAATCTCTGTAAGTCAGATTGCATTTCATTTCTCTTGTTTGTTTCATATGATGTATGCCTTTTGTTTTGTAATCGTGTGTTTCAACAATCGTAATTCGAATCGGTTGTTAAATGAGGGGAATTGGTTACCATTTTAGTACATTGGTTGCTGTGTTTTGTGATTTTAGGCCAATGGTTGAATTGTGGGAATTTGGTTGATATCTTTGTGAATTGAGAGGATGGGAAAATATATGGTTGCTGGTAGTATTGTGCATTGTGGCAATTTGGTTAATAAATATATCCGGCGACGATAAGGAAAACGTGTGAATCCGGGTTTGATGGAGTATGGACTTGAATAAATTTAGAGTGTTCTTCTTAATTTTGTTGGGTTTGAGATTTTTTTAATATGTTTTTAGTAATTTATATATGTTTTTAGTGATTCAATTGTGCCTTTGAATATTTTTGAAACAATTTAGAAACCTATAGGATAGATTTTATAGGGCATATTTTTGGACATCAGCACAGGGCCTCACTTTTGTTTGGGCCGGGGCTGCATGTGAGAAGTATGATATCAAATTATCTGTAAAAATCGGAGAGATAATTAAGGCTTATTTACACGAAAATGGAAAATTAGGATTTCACAAATGAGCTGACAACCGCCGTCACGAGTCTGCGTGGCACACAGGATTACTGTGTTAGCAGGCGATCGTACGTGGCACACAGAGATTTGCGCCTGGTTCATAGTTCTGCATTTCGTACAGTTACTTGTTTTCTACTAATCTTCCATTATTCACAAACATCCATTATCTTTTTATAAAATCTTATGAATAATAATACGAGACTATCATTATTCTAAAATATCATAAATGAAAACAATTCAATTTTTATAAAAATATTTTTGTAAGAAAATTAATTAATCATCGAAGATAATCAACCAAGCTTTTTTTTATTGAAAAAAGGTTTTTAAAACTTTATTTTGAAAAAGGGATCAAAATATATATTTGGGCTTATTTTTCAAAGAATGTATTGGGCAAGCCATTCAAATTGGACGACAAAAATATTCAAATCATCAGTTACTAAAATGGGGAGGTACGCAATTATCGATATCAGGAACCCAAATTTTTTATCATACACCATGGTGTACTGTGAGCATGGTACACCCAAGGCTATTTTTTTGCTCATTGCTCATTTAAAATCATCAAAATGAGCAAAATATACAAAAAACAAGAGTTACAAATGAGTAAACATTAGGTTTTTTTTTGAAAGAGAAATTTCATTAATTAAAGGCCAAATGACATCTACATTAGGGTTTAAAGAAAAACAAGATATAATCAGACAATGTTAAATCAAATTCGTTTTCGAAGAAACTACAATGAACCAGATCGAACAATACAACGCAACCCCCTTATATTTGCTGAATCAAGCAGCTATTGATGAGGAAGTCTATCATTTTGACATAGTTTGGTAAGAGTATTCTTGATCGAGCTATGTTGACCACATCCGAGATTCCAATACCTTCATGTTGAGTCTCGAACTTCAACCAATGAGAACAATTTCTCATACCTAAAGATAAAAAAAACCATACTCACAACTCTCATAGGGGAGAAGGAGATCTCCACAGTAGAGACTAAAATCCCCATAACAGGGTTTGAAAAAATCTCATAAAGAGAGACTAATTTATTCAACAAAACAAGAAATAAATAAACTAAAAACTAAAAATAAAAGGGGAAAAGGGGCTTACCATGGATGAAATCATCCATAGCAGCCCCTAACGGATGAAAAAGGGGTAGGGAGGCCAGGGTTTGATAGAGAAAAGAGAGAGAGAGGGAAGCAAAAATTAGTTTTGGGTGTATGATGAATGAACTCTCAGGAACCTATTCAGTTAGATCAGGTTATGCTTTTTTTTCTAGTGAAGAATTAAGTGAAATGGAAGAAAGCAAGATGGAAGTCATTTATAGAAGAAGATGTGGGCTTCGAATTGGAATTTGAAATGAAAATTATTTTGCTAGAGATTCTGCACTTATTCTCTTCCATCTGATGTCAATTTGAAATTAAGAAGGATGATTATGGTCGATGGATGTAAAATCTATAATTTTGGAATAAAGTAACACATCTTTTTAGAAATTGCACGGTAGCGAGCCACATCTGGTGAGCATCCTCTTTTGGGTTCAAGTGCAATGGAAATGAACCTTCATATATTAGTGTTATGAAAGAAAAACATAAGTATATATCAGAAACTAGGAAAAACGAAGCATACTACGACATCCTACATATAATAGTACTAACTATCTGGTCTATTTAGATTGTTCAAGGTTAACCCCCTTTATCAATAATCATGAGTTTTACAATTGTTTGTTTCCTTTTTGCACAAATTATTAGAATAGAAGGTCTAATTTTAGCATAAAATTAGACAAACCCAAGCCTACATCCTTCTAACAAGCCCATTCATCTCACTCTAACCCAACACTATCCCTAGACATTTCGCACCAACTTAGTCGTCCCTTCTTTTCTCTTTCCTTTGTTTCCCTTTGAATCTCGAACTACAACAAACAATTTTATAAACTAACCCGACAGTCTTACCGAATGGATTAAACTAGTCACTAAAGGGATTAAATTAGTCATTAAATGGATTAAAGAATGTGGGAATTAAATGAATTAAACTGGTCACTAAATAGATTAAACTTACCACTAAATAGATTTAACTATTCACTATATTGAGAAGGATGATATGTTCTTTTCTTAATATTGGACTTAGACCGTTGTCTAATTTTAAACTAAAAGTAGGTGGTCTCTTACAAGACCAACTGCCCTTTTTGTACTATTTTATCCTGTTTGATGGACCCGCATAATTCTGAGTCCAGATCATCTAGAGTTTTAATAAAACTCTACAAAATAGAGTTTGAACAATATTAATCATTGAATAAAAAATCAACGGTTTTTTCACCAGGTACCCCTGTGGTTTTTCAAAATTCATGGGGTACCCCTGTTTTTAAAAAAATGCACAAGGTACCCCTACTTTGGGAGTAAAATGCACGAAATGCCCTTAATGACTAACGGTGTTAAGTTTCCGTTAGTCATTAGGGTTAATTAACTCCTCCAACTCTAATTAAACCCTAATTAGCCCCAATTAACTAACTAAATCCTAATCCTAACCCCCCTAACTTCAAACCCTAACCCCACGACCACCACCTCCCCCCCCTCCCCTCCCCTCCACGCAGCTGGCCCCTAACCCCACCACCACCCAACCACCACCACCTCCCCTCCCCTGCAGCGGCCCCCTAACCCCACCACCACCCAACCACCACCACCTCCCTCCCCCTGCGGCGGCCCCAACCCCACCACCACCCAACCACCACCACCTCCCTCCCCCTGCAGCCGGCCCCCAACCCCACCACCACCCAACCACCACCACCCCCTTCCCTCCCTCCCCTGCAGCGGCCCCACTAACCCCACCACCCCCCCCTAACCCCACCACCACCCAACCACCACCACCTCCCCTCCCTCCCCCTACGGCGGCCCCCTAACCCCACCACCACCTCCCTGCCCTCCCCCAAACCTCTGACATCCCACCATCCCGCGGCGGCCCCCCTCCCCGTTGATATCCCCACCCCCTCCTCCCTCCCCCATCGATATCCCCGCCCCCTCCTCCCTCCTCCGCCGATTTCGCACCGGATTCCCCCGCCCCACGACGGCCCCCCCCCTTCGATTTCCACGCCCATTCCCTTCACCCCCGTCGATTGCGGACCCATTCCCCACCCCCTCCACCCTTCCTCCGAAAAAAATCGTGTTGAATTCGCTTGCTCGTTCGTTCCGTCGCCATTTGTGTCGAAGGAGGAGAGAGTGGGATTCTTCCGTCGCCATTGTTGAATGCGAGGGGAGGGGGCTTCGATGGAGGGCGAAGAGTGCGGGAGTTGCGAGAAATTGACGGTGTTGGGGGGGATGGGCGCGGAAATCAACGGGGGTGGGGAGGGTTGGGGAAATCGACGGGGAGGGGGCGCTGCGAGGGTGGGGGGTGGGTATGGGGGTGGGGAAATCGACGAGGGGGGGGGGCCGAGGTGGTGGGGGGGGGGGCTGGGGTGGGGGGGACTGATAGGGGGTGGTGGAAGGGTGGGGGAGGGGGTTAGGGGGGTTAGGTGTTAGGGTTTTGGGGTTAGGGTTATTAGGGTTAATTAGAGTTAATTAGGGTTAGGAGAGTTAATTAGAGTTAATGACTAATGAAAACTTAACACCGTTAGTCATTAAGGGCATTTCGTGCATTTTACCCCCAAAGTAGGGGTACCTTGTGCATTTTTTTAAAAACAGGGGTACCCCATGAATTTTGAAAAACCACAGGGGTACCTGGTGAAAAAACCGAAAAATCAATGGTTCATATATTATCTTTCCAAAATCCCCCCTATTTTCTCTTATCAAAATCCACCCCTAATTTTCTCCTCCCACCAATATGAGCCATTGATTTTGAAATGTATGAACTCTAGAGGATCCAAACACATTCTTCTCTCAAATCACGATCACATTCTCCCTTTTATTTAAATAAACAAAAAGGACCTATTTTCACACTGTTTCTCCTCCTTACGTGGTTTTCTATTACTATAGTAAATATAAAGATCTTTAATGTATGGAAAGATTATAATCATAGTTAATGTAATTTAACCCCCTTTTTCCACTATTAAACAAAATTTACTTTTTTCCCACTATCTTCATTAATGATTATTTCAAACAATATTCACTCTTCTTATTCTGTAACAAAGAGTTTGACTATTTTTTTGGGAGGCTGGGGGGGGTTGTAAAAGGTATTCTTGGACGCTTGGAAGAGCAATATGATAAAATAAAGTACTTTTAATTTATTAGATTTTCTTTTGGCATCTTTTTCTTCGGATCTAACAAAACCTGCGTGATGTGCAGCTAACACAAGCAAGCAAAAACAACAAAGATCTTTAAAGGAAGCAAGTAAGAAAGAGAAATTTAATATATTATTTTTATTTACTCCTAATCCATTTATGTAAAGACATCTTAGACCTTTTCTCTTTTTCTTTGGACTTCTTAATATAATAATGCGGTAAGAATACATGGCTACCTAGTTACGTTTAGAATATGAGTTTGTTAATTCCTTTTTACAAATGAAAAGAAAGAAATCATTATCTTATGATCCTAAACTTTGGTGTGAATTGTAATTTATGACATCTTCTGTGCGATATTTTGGCAACCGTATCGCGAGATTTTAGTTGGAGGTCTGCTCTTGTATGAAAACTGAAAAGCACAAGCAGCCTGCCGTGTAAATATAAAAGCACACATTAAGCTGTTAAAGCTTAAGATTTAACCATGGTTAAGGCTATAGGCTATAGATTTTAGTATTCTTTTGTGAAGGATCTCTAAAGGATAATGCATTAAGGGTTAATAAAAGTCAAACGAAGAAGAATTAAGGTGGCTAGAAGTGATTATCAAGAGAATGAAATAGTGATAAAGAGAATAACCTTGTGTTGGGAAGAAGAAAAGGAAATGAATAGGGGAACTCTTACCCTCATTATGGGGGGTAATAGTTACCCACCGGCCTCCACCCTCCTAGGGTAATTGTTACCTTCATTTGGAGGGTAATAGCTTATTCTTCCCTCCCTTCTCATCACAAAAATACTACATTATCTCCATTACAATCATATCAATTCACCGTCGTTTTCCCTTTATTAAGGTGGTTTGACTTTTATTACTCCTCTAATCTATTACCTGTAATCCGAGCATGCCCTATAAGTGAAGAGGGAAGTACTTGGTAGTTGGTATCCAGCCTCTTTTATAATTATGCCCCCACCTCAAAAACAATTACAATTTCTCCAATGTTGGGTTTTCTCCAAAAAAAAATATAGTGAACTAAATAACTACAATTATGACTTCTCCAATTTTTGGATTTTTTCAGAATAAAATTAAATAAATAAATATAGTGAACTACAGAACTGCTAGTTTTTCTTTCACTTCACCAGTTTTATAAAAACAAAAAGTTAGCTTTCTATTTGCTTTTGCACGCATCACGTGCATATAAGGCTCCTAATAAAATGAACATTAGGGTGTTAACAAGGCGGAGTCTAATGCAAATGGTGTTGCCCCATGGCCCCATACTCATTCATAACTAATAATCTAATATAGGTAATACATGAGCTTAGTTGCTTTAAAATGCATGTGTGAAACTATTTCGCTTTTTAATGTGGAACTTTGTGTTGTTTGATTTAGGATTACTAAGATGTCAGCCAATTGGTTATTGTGTTACTATAATTTAAAAGATTTTGATGTGATAGTGGAAGACACTGACTTATGCCACTTGATGGGTCAGTTTGTAGATATATCTTTGGAGTCTGTCAAGCAAGATGTCTATTTACCCATAGTTTTTAGGTTACTTATGCATAACCCTATGACAAATAGTAAGATGGAGATTAAAACTAATGTTGATCTCATGAATGTATGGAGCTTTAGCATGTGAAAGGATACCATTGAAATTTGGTTGAGAAGACCGACAATCCATGTGCAATCTTTAGATCAACTGTTTATAATAAGAAGGAATAAGATGAAAGGGAAAAGGCTGATAACATCAAGAGAGTTCAGGACTTCAGGAGATATAAAAAGGAAAGAGCAGGAAGAAGAAGAAAAGAGGAGGCATGAAGAAGAAGAGGAAAGGAGAAGAAGAAGAGGACGAGGATGAAGAAGAATTTGAAAAACTAAGGAAATATACTATTGTTGTTGATGTTCCTGTGAAATTTGTAGAAACTCTAGAACTTGTTGACTATATGAGGGTGTTGGAAACTGAAGATGTAGATGAGATGTTTCGTGGGGATTTCCAACCTCAACCTTGGATCGAGGAGGATGCAACAAATGTAGTTCCACCTCTCTCCCACCAAGAACATTCCATGACTCCTAAAAAAGGGAAACCCAAAACAATAAAGAGAAAAACGACCCCAAAAAGAAGGCCACCTACCCCTGCACCTAAACCACATTCCCCAACCCCAACCCCTCAAACACATCCCGCACCCCCACTAATTGAAACACATGAACCACCCCCACCTTCTGTGCCTGAAGGGAAGGCTACTAGGGCTCCAAGAAGTAGACCTCAGAGTTGAGGAGTGTCCAAAAGCATAATAGTGAATCAGGATACTAATGTGCCTAAAGTGAAGGATTCTGGGAGAAATGGGACAGGGAGGAAGTGCAAAGAAATTATTGTACATGTTGAGGAGGTGAGTGACTTGGATGATGATGATGAGGATGACGATGACTACGTAGATGAAACTGACTCTGAGGGAGATGAGGATGATTTGATGTCTGGCTTTATTGTGGAGGAAGATGAAGTGGTGTCGGCTTTTGTTGTTGAGGTTAAACAATTTGAGGACTTTCTTGATGGTAGTAGTAATATAGATAAAATGTACAAGATGGGAGGATATGGACTGATGTTCCCTCTCAGTCCATTAGGCTTGAGCCTTAGTTGATTTTTAGGGACAAAGAATCTTTCATGCATCCAAGAAGAGTTTGCAATAACCGTAGATAAGGCAGACAAGAAGCGGTCCACAACTTGCTGCACCATAGAGGCATGTGTAGGGAGTGCTTATCGCACGAGCTGAACCCGAACAACAGTGTACTCGGCTTGAGCTTGTTTAGCTATTCGTGAGCTCGGCTCGGCTCGTGAGCTCGACGGGCTTGAGGAAGCTGAGCTCGGCTCGATCTCGTGAATGGATCTTGCTGCTCGAGCTCGGTTTGTGAGCTCGACTCGACTCGAGCTCGATTTTGGGCTCGAGCTTGTCTAGGAAGATTTTTTTTTGCGAAAATTCTGAATAAATTAAAGTGAGTTTAGTATAATAACCTATTTAAGCAACACAAATTCTTAAGGAAAATAATAATTAACTCTTAAAAAAGTTCAAAAGCTGCAAGTTCAAAGTTTTCCTAGAAAATAGGCCACTAAACAACCATACAATTCCAAGAAAACAATACAAAAGTTAATCTTTAACTTCCGCTCCTTGTGAAAGCTAGCGGAATCAAATACATAAATGATCCCGAGCACGGGATGTATGACAAGGAGCATCCAATGACGGCTATTGCAAGATTGAATAATAATAATTATTTAAAAAATTCACATGTCATGCAACAATCCTTATTTGTAAAACTATTAAGATAGAATATTACTCTTGAAAGATTGGCGCGAAGATGATACTAGCACCAGCAACGACGGATCCAGTTATAGCACACTCAATGCAAGTCGTTACATTCTCCAAAGCATGCACATCCGCGGTACTCTCCGGGCACATCCAACAAACTCGAACAGCAGCCCCAAATCCATCCAAGTCAAACTGTGTTGCCCTAAAAAAAATAGATAAACATAAATTTTATGTGGAAAATACAACTATCATACAATGAAATGTAAAAAAAAATCATAACTTTGATTATTGTTACCTCATGTACACTTGGATAATAAAAATATTAAGCATCTCCCCTTTCAGGAACTGAGCAATATCCTCCTTGGTCAGATAAGCGGTGGCATCTTCTGAATAATGGAACAATGAGCTCGGCAAGGTTACAGCAACGGTATCATCGTCTGCGACGGCAAGGGCAAGCGTATCTCGCTAACTCCCTTGGGTCTTCGGTGAGGGATTCCAAGAACGATACATCATCGACAAGCCGGACTATAACGAGTAGCCGAACCGGCCGAAAGCCGCCGGCTAGGACATCTAACCGCCTCCCCGAAATCCCCTTTTGTTTTTTAGGTGTCGGTGTAACCTAATAATAATTTTTGAGAACGCGCATAAGATTATGTAATTTTTACATTTAATCCTATTATTTTTACAAAAATGGATAAAATTTGAACAATTACCTCATCACCTAATATTTGCACTAAATTTTTTTGGCCATTGCACCCACGTACCCAAAGCGGTTTACGTAGTGTCGATTTCATATGCAGGGACGGGGACAGGTAGTGGCAAATGACCAAACTTCTCTACAAAACGATGAATTTTCACTCGAAGGTGATCATTCATCATTCTAGACCCATGAACTGTAGTGGTCTCATCAAAAGCATAAGAATGTGCATCTGCCACTAGACAAGTCTTCACTAGGGGAAAAAAAGGAAGGGCTGTATTTGGAAGGATTGCGTTTTTGAAAAACGACCCTTCGTGTATGAAGGGGCTGCGGTTTCCTTGAAAACCGCAACCCTTTTAGTGAAGGGCTGCGGTTACCTAGAAAACGACTCTTCAAGCTTGTATGAAGGGCTGCGGTTTTAAGGCTAACCGCAGCCCTTTAAGTGAAGGGTCATGCGGTTAGCCTAGCAACCACAGCCCTTCATACACGAAGGGTTGCGTTTTCTAGGATAAGCGCAACCCTTCCTATCCCGCCCAATTCAACCTATAGTTTTGCGCGCAACACACAGTAGACACTCACTCGCAAATTTCCCTCGCACACTCACCCCTCTTCCTCACACTCACTCGCACACTCACTCCTCTCCCTCACACTCACTCGCACGGCCCTAACGGCCATCACCGGAGCACCGACACATCGCCGAGCGCCGTCCCATCGCGGTGCACACTCATTGACGTTGCCTATTAACGTTGCACGAGCTCCTTCTTCTTCTCTTCTCTCGGCGCACCTTGACGCCACCACCACCACCACTCTTGCATTGTCGGTAATTCCCCTCTCCACTCTCTCTCCTCTTTGTTTTATTTAATTTCTCTTCTATTTTGTGTTGTAAAATGTGATTGTAGGGGGTGGGGGAGGGCTTGTGGAGGGTGGGTAGGGGGTGGGGGTCTTTGGGCGGGGATGGGGGATGGGCTGGGGAGGCTGGGCATGGGGTGGGGGAGGCGGGGGATCTTTGGAAAGGGGTGGGGGGGATGGCCTGGGGAGACCGGGCATGGGGTGGGGGGGGGAGGGCGGGGATCTTTGGAAAGGGGGTGGGGAGGGGCTGGGGAGGCTGGGCATGGGGTGGGGGGAGGGCGGAGGGATCTTTGGACATGGGGTGGGGGGAGGGCTGGGGGAGGGTGGATAGGGGTGGGGGGAGGGGTGGCAGGGGTGGGGAGGGCGCGGCGGGTGGGGGTGGGGCGACGGGGGGTAAAATGTGATTGTACCGTGTGTTTGTTGATGCACGCACGAATTTGGAGCCACATTGTGAATGATGACTGAACAATGAATTGACATGGAGCTATGGACTAATATTCAACAATGCTTACTTCTGCTTGTTCTTTTTCTCTAATTTGAGGCATGTTGATCTTCGATGATTGTAAGCTACTAGCTAGTAGTTCAACTTTCTACAAAGATAAGCTACAGCCTCTATAATCAAATTACTAGTGATAATATGTGAAGGCATTGTTGTAAGTTGTAACACATGTTTGGTATCACTACTATCTTTCATTTTCTTTTTTGTTTTATAATGTAACTATGTAGATTTTTAGGCTTCGGAAACGAAAATTAAAGGTCATTTTACGCCTACATGGCAATGAGGGAGTGCAGTGGGGGCCAGTAGTGGCGGTGGTGGTGGGACTGTGTTACAAATGTGGAGAGTGAGGTCACATGGCAATGGAATGCTCTCCACATTTGTAACACTTCTCACTATCTCCCGCTACCAAGCGATGGGCATTCCATTGCCATGTGACCTGATTCTCGGGTCATTTTAGGCCTATTTTAGCCTTTTCGCTTCCGAATCGTACTTATCGAGTCATTTAACCCCAAATTCTTTGTGAACATGATTATATGAGGTATAATGTAACTATTGTGTAGAGTTTTAGGCTTGCATTTGTTGTTGGTTGCATTTCGGGAACGAAATGGTCATGTTAGGCCTAGTTTTGCCTTTTTGCTTCCAAATCGTACTTATCGGGGTGGGGGGTCTTGGGCGGGGGGATGGGGGAGGGCTTAGGTATAATGTAACTATTGAGTAGATTTCTAGGCTTCCATCTGTTCTTGGTTGAATTTCGGAAACGAAAACCAAAGGTCATTTTACGCCTACATGGCAATGAGGGAGTGCAGTGGGGGGCAGTAGTGGCGGTGGTGGTGGACTGTGTTACAAATGTGGAGAGTGAGGTCACATGGCAATGGAATGCTCTCCACATTTGTAACACTTCTCACTATCTCCGCCGCTACCAGCTGATGGGCATTCCATTGCCATGTGACCTGATTCTCGGGTCATTTTAGGCCTAATTTAGCCTTTTCGCTTCCGAATCGTACTTATCGAGTCATTTAACCCCAAATTCTTTGTGAACATGATTATATGAGGTATAATGTAACTATTGTGTAGAGTTTTAGGCTTGCATTTGTTCTTGGTTGAATTTCGGAAACGAAAATTAAAGGTCATTTTACGCCTACATGACAATGAGGAATTGCAGTGGGGGGCAGTAGTGGCGGTGGTGGTGGGGCTGTTGTAAATGTGGAGAGTCAGGTCACATGGCAATCGAAAGCCCATCTGGTGCTCTCCACATTTATAACAGTTTCAACTCCGCCGCTACCAGCTGATGGGCATTCCATTGCCATGTGACCTGATTCAATTCTCGGGTCATTTTAGGCCTATTTTAGCCTTTTTGCTTCCAAATCGTACTTACCGAGTCATTTAACCCCAAATTATTTTTGAACATGATTATATGAGGTATAATGTAACTATTGTGTAGATTTTTAGGTTTGCAATTGTTGTAGGTTAAATTTTGGGAACGAAAAGGGCATTTTAGACCTATTTTAGCCTTTTCGCTTCCAAATCGTACTTATCGAGTCATTTAACCTCAAATTCTTTTTGAACATGATTATATGAGGTATAATGTAACTATTGTGTAGAGTTTTAGGCTTGTATTTGTTGTTGGTTGCATTTCGGGAACGAAAAGGTCATTTTAGGCCTAATTTTACCTTTTCGCTTCCAAATCGTACTTATCGAGTCATTTAACCCCAAATTATTTTTTAACATGATTATATGAGGTATAATGTAACTATTGTGTAGATTTTTAGGTTTGCAATTGTTGTAGGTTGAATTTTGGGAATGAAAAGGGTATTTTAGGCCTATTTTAGCCTTTTCGCTTCCAAATCGTACTTACCGAGTCATTTAACCACAAATTCTTTTTGAACATGATTATATGAGGTATAATGTAACTATTGTGTAGAGTTTTAGGCTTGCATTTGTTGTTTGTTACATTTCGGGAACGAAAAGGTCATTTTAGGCCAAATTTTGCCTTTTCGCGTCCAATTCGTACTTATCGAGTCATTTTATTTTATTTTTGTTGATCTAACTCCTAACTTATTAGTATGTAACTGTGTGCAAGGGGAGGGGTGTGCATGGGGGAGGTCGCAGCGGGGGGGAGGGGAGGGGAGGGGGAGGGGAGGGGAGGAGTGTGCAGGGAAGGGGGCGGCGGTGGGGGGGAGGGTGTGTGGGGAGGGCGGCAATGGGAGGAGGGGAGGGGAGGGGCAGCAGTGGGGGGAGGGGCAGCAGAGCGGTGGGGGGAGGGGAGGGGTGTGCGGGGAGGGGGGGGGGGCGGCGGTGGGGGGGGAGGGGGGCGTGCGGGGGGGCATGTGCGGGGGCTTGGGAGGGCTCCGGCACTCGCACATGCCCCCCACCGCACGGTCCCCTCCCCCCCCACTGCTGCCCCCTCCCCTCCTCTCCCGCACACCCCTCCCCCCCTCCCTGCCCAGCCCCTCCCCTCCCCCCCCCACCGCACGCCCCCTCCCCTCCCCCCCACTGCCGCCCCTCCCTCCCCTGCACACCCCCCTGCATAGCCCCTCCCCTCCCCACTGCCACGCCCCCTCCCCTCCCCCCACACTGCCCCCTCCCTCCCCCTGCACACCCCTCCCCCTCCCCTCCCCGCACCTGCTGCCCCTCCCCCTCCCCTCAACTGTACACCCCTCCCTTGCATACCCCTCCCCTGCTGCCCCCCCTCCCCCCACCGCCCCGCACACGGGAACCCCTCCCCCCTCACTGCTGCCCCCCCCCTCCCCCCCTCGCTGCCCCCCTCCCCCACTGCACACTGCAGAACCCCCTCCCCCTTTGCCCCTCCCCTCCCCCCCACTGCTGGCCCTTGCACACGTAACCCCCTCCCCCCACCCCACCCCCTTAGTGGCAATGTTAATTTTAATTTTTTGTTATATTAATGCATATATTTGTACAATTTCAGGGAGATGACGGATGTGCATACGGATAACAGCACAAGTGGTGCTGAACACACTACCGAGGATGAGTCTTTCGATACGAGAAAGGAACGGGGTAAATTGTCTCGATTTCGCCGTGAAGATATAAATGCACAAATGCCTAGGAAGTCATTGACGACGAAAAAGAGAAAAGGAAGGGGACCTACAAAGTCACTAGGGAAACACACAAATATGACTTTGGAGTACGATAACATGGGTCAACTTTGTGGAAAGTGGCGTCAAAAGTATGGCATGCAAGTTGGCATTTGCATGCATAAACTCTCCATTTTGCACTCATGGAAAGAGGTGCCCGAGGGATTGAAGCGGTGTCTATGGGAAGATACCATGGTAAGCTTCAAGTACAATAACGTTTAGTTTCTTAATTATTTAGTTAAATATATGTGTAATATTACTTATAGCATATAAATTACAACATTTGCGAAAACTAATTTGTGAACTGCGTTTTTTGTAGAATCAATTCAATATCGAAGATGATGAAGCCAAGAAGAATGTATTTCTATCCGCGGTTGCCCGGGAGATTCGAGAGATTTCAAGGCTAAGTTAGTGTCTGGGTGGATCACTAAGCGGAGGAAAGTAGTAGGTACAAAGAAGAAGAACATCTACGACGGAGAAACACAAGCCGATCATGAGGCTTCACCGGAAACATCATCTGCACCATCCAAATTACCATTTCAAATATGGAAAACAATCAAACCTGAAGAGTGGGAAGCATTTGTTGCCAAGAAAACAACCCCACAAGCTATTGTAAGAATATTTTATTAAGATTTAATACACTTAGATCCAAGAGATTATTGTATAGCACCGTAGCTAACCTTTGTTTATAATTGTGTGTTTTAGGCAAGTCGTGAGAAAAGTAGCGCGAGTGCAAAAGCTAGGAAGTATTATCATCATTTGGGTGCTCATTCGTACAATGAGGCGAGAGAGAAGTGGATGTTCAGCCATTACCCCACAATAGGGTCGACAACGACAACGGGGAGGCGACTAACGACGGCAGCGGTTGCACGGCCTCGGCAACCAGATAGAGTCCTCGATTGGTGGTGTTCGATGCATGGGGTTGATGCAAAGGGAAAAAGAGTCTTGCCTGATCCCGGAACACAACAGATAGCCAACGCCATTGTAAGTACAGATTATATGGTTATATAAGGTATATATAATATAACTTTTGCGCTCACGAGCATTTCTCTCTTATACTTATGTAGATTGGCTTGAAGGAAAAGAGGCGGTGGTGAGTTCACTCCTAAAGGACACATTGATGCATTGCACGAAACTTTAGGACCGGGACCACGGTGGACGCGTGAGGGTGTAGGAGGTGTCCGCCTCGGTTTGAGAAAGGTATATGGTGATCAATACACTACGGCGACAAAATCAAGTGTAAGTAGTGTGAATTCGGCGGTCGGTAGATGTGGAGGCTATGAAAGCTGCAATTCGGGAGGAGCTACGGGAGGAGATGACCCATAACTTCAACGCCATTTTGGAGCAAATGGGTTTACCGACTTTTGCTGCATTCAAGAAGGGTAGTGATACTACACCTAGCCAGCCTGATCCACCTGTAGGACCCGAGTCAAGGTAATCACTTAATCCCTTTGCTTTGTTAAACAACTATTGTTCTTAAATGCATGAAATTCTTACTATATATATGTTGTTTCATAGACTAACTATAAATAGAGTTTTTTTTTACAAGGAAGAGACACCATGTGAACTATTAGTTGGAGGAGATGGTTATGATAGTTTCATCCTCGTAGCTCATGGCCATGCACAACCCCCTAGTGACCGAGTACGATTGCATAACCGGTTAGTGGATCATAATCACTATGTGGTCACCCTCAATGAAATTGTGTCAAGTTTCGAAGAATTACCTCTTCTTCTGCCGAGCCGGAAGTTGGTCTACGATTACTAAATGATGCCCTTCGCGATTATGTTCGTGGCCGCGTGCATTAGTGCGGTTTTCGGATGAGGTACAATGATTAACATTCATATATATATATGCGTGTTTTCTTTTATAGTTCCTATGATAGTCAGTAATATCTTTACTTTTAACTAAATACTAGGTTTGGGGGAAGGCCGACTCACATGCCAGGAAGGGAAAGAAGGTATGTTCACCTTATAAGAAAGCAAGTTTACGTGATGAAGGTGAACGAAATGTGGTGAAGGGAAATGTTTCTAAGACAAAAAATCCACTTATTATCGATCCAGAGGTGGTGCGGAGCCTTACTATTCCATGCTTTTGGTTACATGAGTGCGCTAGCGATTTACCCGATGAAAGTGCAATTGAGGTTGCTTTGGGGGAGCAACAATTTCACTACCTTGAGGACTCATCGACATTCATTTCTAAGGTTGATATTAAAGAATTCTTATGTGGGGTAGAGTTGAATGTTTCCATGATACAAACATTCATGAGGTAATACATAAGTATATAAATTAAATATACATATACATATGCCTTAAGTAGTTTTCAATTCCATAATAAGTAATTGTTGGTTTACTTTTAATCAATATAATTTCTCAGGTTATTATACAATGAATTGCTTGCAACATCTAGTGCAATGTTTGGTTGGTTATGTCCAAACATAATACGAGATGACAATTGCTTACAAAACAAAGCCGAAGTGAAAGAGTATCTCGACATGAGTTTCAAAGCATCATCTCGTTTTGGATATCATCAGATCATTCTTGTTCCTTATATTGAAAAGTATGCTTGTTAAACTCGCTTTACTTTTATTATTCGATACTTAAATTGACCTATTAATTGTTCTACGATTAATAATAACTATATTTTCTTGTTGTAGGGCTTATTGGACACTGCTTGCGATATGTTTGTCACGTAACGAAGTCTACCACTTTGATTCTTTGCGTCGACAACCACCACGGACCTTACTAATCAAATCATTGTTAAATAGGTAGCCTAATCGAAACTCAATATATGCGCACTTATTAATATTACACATTATTCATCATCTTTAAATATATAAACAGTTAGTACATCTAATCTTATAATAATGTTGTTGATGTAGTGTGATGAAGCATATTAGTGCAACAGACTTCGAGCACCAAAAGCTCCCTGTTTGGATATCGATCGAGGTAACATGACTAATTTATTTGTCCTTATATAGAAACACTTTTAGCCACATACTACACATCTAATTAACATGAATGTCATTGGATGCATCCTTTGGTGAACATTTAGTGTCCGCAACAAGAAGCTAAGATGGACTTGCATGTGGCTATTACGTACTGAGGTACATGTTCGATATCGTCAACCAGTGCACTAACGCCGATGATCTTCAAAAGGTATGTAACTTATTAGTATATGTTAGTTTAGATTAGATCGATTGGTAATAGGTATTAATTGGTTTAGAAACCAAAGTAGCACATGCATATATTTGGGAACGAAAATGTCATTTTTAGGCCTATTTTTGCCTTTTACGCTTCCAAATCGTATTTATCGAGTCATTTAACCCCAAATTCATTTTGAACATGATAATATGAGGCATAATGTAACTATTGTGTAGATTTTTAGGTTTGCAATTGTTGGAGGTTGAATTTTGGGAACGAAAAGGGCATTTTAGGCCTATTTTTGCCTTTTCGCGTCCAATTCGTACTTATCGCTTCATTTAACTCCATTTTCTTTTTCAATATGATAATATAAGGTATAATATAACTAGTGTGTAGAGTTTTAGGCTTGCATTTGTTTTTGATTGAATTTCGGGAAGGTATATGTCATTTTTAGAACTACTAACTACGGTAAATGATTGAATTCTTATATTATGTGTTTATTCCTTAGTTGTTTTGCAAGGTTTATATGAATAACACACCACGTTTGAGGGCCTTCACCACAGACGAATTACATGAAGTTCGGGATAAGTTGGCGTCCCACATTTACGATGATTGCTTATGATACATCTACTAGTTTGTATCAATTCTATGTACACTTTTTACATTATTAAATATATACATATTTAAAGTTAATTATTATATTACGTTCAAAAACTTGTCATATATTATTATTGCAATTTGATCGGTTTTTTTTTGTGTCGAAGGGAGGTTTTGGGTGGGGGGTGGGGTGGGGGGCCGCCATGGTGGGGTGCTTGGCCGGGCTATGGGCTATGGGTTGGGTCTTTGGGGTGGCCTGGCAAGCAATGGGTGGAGGAGGTGGCGGAGGGTGGACTGGGGTGGGGGGTGCGGGGAGAGTGAAGGGGGTGGGGGGTGGGGTGGGAGGCGGGGGGGGCGGGGCGGGGAGTGCGGGGGGGTGGGCGGGTGTGGGGCTGGGGGTGGGGGCCGGGGGTGGGAGTGCGGGGGTGGGCGGGGGGTGGGGATGAGGGGGTGCAGCGGGGTGGGGGGTGAGGGGCCGGGGGGTGGGGGTGTTGGGGTGGGCGGGGGTCGGGTGTCTTTGGGGCCGGCCGGGGGATGGGCGGGGGGGGGGGGGGTCTTGGGGTGGGGGGGGGGGTGGGTGTCTTTGGGTGGGGTGGGCAAGGGGTGGGGGGTCTTGGGGTGGGCGGGGGTGGGGTGTGATGGGCGCGGGGGTGGGCAGGGGGTGGGGGTGCAATTTATTTTTTTTTAAAAAAAAAATTGAATGTGAAGGGTGCGGTTTTAAGCCTAAACATGACCCTTCACTTAAATAGGGCTGCGGTTTAGGCTTAAAACCGCGACCCTTCATTTAGAGAAGGGTGCGGTTTAAGCCATAAACGCAGACCCTTCCAGCTTAGAAGGCTGCGTTTTTGGCACGAACCAGCCCCTTCACAAGGGTTGCAGGTTAAAAACCGCGGACTTCTTTATTTATTAAAGGGTCGCTATGGGAAAGGGCCGCGCGGCCAAAAAGACCCTTAGGGCCGTTTTTGACCCTTGACCCTTCCTTGTTTTTCCACTAGTGCTTTTCACTAGTTGGATCTATCAAATACAATCGACAGGAGTCCTCGTCCTAACAATAACATAAAGTTCTAAATATATAAGATAATTATTTGTATAAAGCACATGTATATATGATAATTATTTGTATAAAGCACATGTATATATGATAAATATATGTACCTTCGAATGAGGAGAATGAGTGTCGGAAAATCCAGATAGTGGAGTACGTAGCTGAGTGGGCTGTGAAGTAGATGGCCCAGCAGATGGTGAAGCAGCTGATGGAACAAATGGCGGAAAAGGTAGCATCAAACTTATCATATTCTTCTTCATCGTCAACATCACCTACTCCTAAAATGCGCATTTTACCATTAACAACAATGCACCACTGAGTGTCTACAGGATCAGATACATAAAACACTTGTTTTGCTTGTGATGCGAGGATAAAAGGTTCTTCAGTGTCACGCAGACGACTCATATCGACTAGAGTAAAACCACACTCATCCGTTCGCAAACCACGTCTATTATCCGCCCACTTGCATTGAAAAATAGGCACAGTGAAGTCACAATAATCGAGCTCCCATATTTCCTGAATGATCCCATAATATGATTGTTTAGCATCAATCGGAGTTTTATCCTTTGCACTCGCATACTCCCTAGATGATGCAACCATCGAAACCCCACAATTCTGTACCACCTTTGATTTCTTGTCCTGACGTTCAGTGTAAAAGGTATATCCATTGATATCATACCCCTCATACGATTTAAAACTGTCACGTGGACCATATGCCAACCACTTAATTGTATCGGGTACATGATGGTCGTTTGCAGACAATTCACCAATTACTTTATTGTTCGTGGAACCAATCAATGAAAGACCTGTTATGCTCATTCATCAACGCCCTCTCCCCTTTTGACGGGTTTTTGTGGCACAATTCACGCATATGTCTCTCTAAGTATGGATTAACTTCAGTAACATGGTGCAACACGAAAAGATGAGCTTTATTCAACTCACTCAATGAAGGCGAAATATGTCGCATTCCGACACCACCCTTGCCTTCTAACCTTCCCTCGTGTCCGGACTTTGGAAGACCTATCGTCACGACCTTAGCAAAATGAGAAGAACAATATCCTCCAACCTCTTCGGCAATTGTTCCTTGAATAATACTCGCCTCGGTCTTCTTTGGGTTCCTCACTTTCTTTTTCAAAGAACCCATATGTCTCTCAAAAGGGTATGCCCATCTTAAAAACACAGGGACCACACAGTTTAATCTCTCTTACCAAATGAAGGACTAAGTGAACCATAATGTCAAAAAAGAAGGTGGAAAAAACATCTCAAATTGACAAAGTGTTATCACCACCTCATTTTGCAAAGCATCCAACTTATCAGGGTCAAGTACCTTGTTGCATATGGTATTGAAAAATGAACACAACCTCGTGATGTCAAGCCTGACATGTTTTGGAAGAATCCCGCGTATTGCAATCGGCAAAAACACTTGCATCAACACATGACGGTCATGGGACTTCACCCAATTAATTTCGGGATCACTCAAAGAAACAAGTCTTCTCATGTTAGATGAGTATCCAAAGGGGAACCTTAATACCGTATAAACACTCACGTAACAATCGTTTCTCTTGCCTAGACAATGTATAACAAGCCGGAGGCAAATATGTTGTTGTTCCCTTTCCTTTCTTAGCTTTTTCCTTAACCTTTGGCCATAAATTAGGCCGAATCTTCAATTTCTCCATATCTCTGCGAACCTTCAGACCATCCTTAGTTTTTCCCGGCATATTCAACAGTACCAATAATTGCATCACAAACATTTTTTTCAATGTGCATTACATCGAGACAATGTCTAACGGTAAGTATTTCCAATAAGGAAGTCTCCGTAATATAGACTCTTTTTTCCAAATGACACCATCGTCTTCCGAAGGTTTAACCCCTTACCAAATATTGTGCCCATCCCCTTAACACGATTATAAACTTCTTTTCAGGTCAACGGTCTAGGAGCTGGAGCATTTTCAACTAACCCGTTAAATGGTACTTTTTCTTTCGATATGGATGAGAATTATGTAGGAATTGCCTATTAATGATATAGACATGTTTCCCACAATGTGGCAAATGTGTAGCCTCCATACCATTCTCACAAATGGGACATGCCTTTTTTCCTTTGACTTTATACCCCGATAAATTGCCATAAGCAGGATAATCATTTATAGTACAGAATAGCATAGCACGAAGCCTGAAATCTTCATTGGAATACGCATCAAATACCATAACACCTTCGTCCCACATCTTTTCGGATCTTCGATGAGAGGTGCAAGATAGATGTCTATATCATTTCCTATTGTTTAGGCCCAGATTTTAAGAGAGCAACATAATATACTTCCGCTTCATGCACAACCATGGAGGAAGATTGTATATCACTAACAGAACAGGCCAAGTACTATGTTGACTACTCAAAGTACCGTAAGGGTTCATTCCGTCCGTACACAATGCAAGTCTCAAGTTCCTAGCTTCCGACCAAATTCCCGATATCCTGGAATCTATAGCCTTCTATTGAGGAGAATCCCACTTGGATGCCTAAGCATCCCATCTTTCTTTCTCCGATCGGCATGCCATATTAGGTTCTTTGCATCTTCTTTGATAGAAAAGAGCCTCCTAAACCTTGGCACAATTGGAAGATACCACAACACTTTCGCAGAAGGACCCCGTGTGCCCGGCCCAGGCTCAACCCCATCCGGCAATTTATAGCGGGACTTACCACACCTCGGGCATTCATAAAGGTCTGCATTCTCATTTCGATACAACACGCAATCATTCGGACATGCATGAATCCGCTCATATTCTAAACCCAAAGGACACATTAATTTTTTGGCATAGTAGGTGGATTTTGGTAATAAATTACCCTCGGGAAACATATCTTGTAAAGCTTCTAAGAGTTACGTGAAGCCTACATCGGTCAAATTATGTTTCGCTTTGATGTTGAAAAGGGTTAAAACCCCACTCAATTGAGTGTATTTTGTACACCCCGGATAAAGGGGTTTCCCAAGAACTTCGGACAAATCATCAAACACTCGTGGCCGCTCATTAAAATGGTCACGGGCCCCTTCCAACATCTCACCTAATCGATCATCACCAAACTCTTCATCCTCAGTGTCACTATTATCTCCGTGGTCATTTTCATTACCTACAACATCATCACCTTCAATCCTAACATGATCTTCAATCACAACTTCATTCTCAGCCCCAACATTCGACATATCAATCTCTAATGAGTTACTAGTGCCATCATCAACAATAACCCTATTCTGAGTATATTTTCCCTTCTCACCATGCCATAACCAAATATAATACTCAGCTCTAAATCCTCGACGAATAATATGATCTCTTATTAACCTAATATCAGAAATCGTATTCACATTGTAGCAATCAATACATGGACAATATATCTCATCCTCGCAAGTAAGTTGTTGATGCTCTACAACACGTTTACAAAACTCATTCACACCTTGTACGAACTCCAACGTATTCCGCTTTCCATACATCCAACTTCGATCCATTTCTAAAAGGAAAAATTGATAAGAGCAGGTCCAACTATGGCCCCCCTTCCATAATAGATCCCAACTTTGGACTATCCCACACAGATCCCAACTTTGGGGTGTGCTTTACAAAATTGGTCCTAGCAGGTCACCTAACCTGCTACAACAGGTAAACTTCCTAAGCCACCACCATTACCATCCCTGCCACCCTCTTCCCTGCACTCCCACCCCTTCCCCGCCCTAGAAACCTTCTGTCTTGCCTCGCCACCCCTCCCCCTCCCCTAAAACCGCCACTCTCTGACTCACTGTCGCCGACTCATCGGAGCCCCGCCACCCTCCTGCACGTCACTGCAACACCGATCCCCTGCCTCCTTCCTCTTCTCCCTACGCAACACTCTCTCTCTCTTCCCCTTCTAAGGTGTACCACCAACCACTCCCAACCATCACCAACCACTCCCAACCATCACCAACCACCCCAGAAAACATCACCAGTCATCCCCAAAATACCACCATCCACCCCGAAACGCCCCTAACCACCCCCACCAATCCACAACAAGCCCGAAATCCACCAAAACCACCTCCAAAACCCATGCCCAAACCCACGAACACCACCCCACAAACTCAGCAGTAAATTAAACTCGGGGTGTTTAATTTCTAAATCGGGATCAAAATCGGCTGAAGAAAAAATACCAACATATTGAAAAAGTTGAAGGCTTTGAAGTGGATTCATTTAAAATGGGAGAATTTCCCGTACACCGGTGACGCCTCGCCGATGATGCGTCTGCCGAGGGTGTTCTTTGCCTTGTCGTGGGTCGCGACCCAAAAAAAATCCATTTGCGATATTTTCTCTCTCTCTCTCGGTGTACCTCTCATCACGGGGTTGTTGTGTGGAGGTTGGGTCTGTGTCGAGGGTGAGTTTGGTGGAAGAGGAAAGGGAAGAGTGGTAGGGGGGGGGTGGAAAGACGGAGGGAGGATGAGAGAGCAAAGATGGTTGTGGGTGTTTCAGGGTGGCAGGGGAGGGGGCTGGGGTTGTGGAGTGGCAGGTCCGGGGTTGACAAGGAGGGGGAAGAGGATTTGGTGGCAGGGGAGGAGAGAGAAAGAGCGAAAGAAAGGAGGAACCGAGGAAGGAGAGGGGTTTAAGTTTTTTTTACGGAGTTAGCGGTGTCACCCTTCCACTTAGACTGTTTTTGTAAAACACCCCTTAAAGTTGGGACCTGTGTGGGATAGTCCAAAGTTGGGATCTATTATGGAAGGGGGGCCATAGTTGGACCTGTTCTTATTAATTTTTCCTTTCTAAAAACCCCCACACATATATACATACATAAAAAATTATTATCAATTAAAAAATTCACATAAATATAACACAACAAACTAATATTCAATGCATGCTTCCATTGGGTCCTTATCACTCCAACCTAACCCATCCTTAAACGTCCCATCCCACTAGTGAATGCATGTATCATCTTTGATTCTAAGTAAAATTCGGCAGCATTTCCCTTCAGTTCTCCAAGTACACGATGAAGATAATTGCTTATCTTATATGCACCCGGAGAACAAATTAGGGAAATGATTAACTGTATTTCACTTAGAATCAAAGAATCAACACACATTCACTACCTAAGTGAGATGTGACGTTTAAGAACAGTCCCAAAACGGGGACTATTCAAGACTTACTCCTAATGAGTAAGTCTTGAACGGGTATCTAGGCATTATGATGTACATAAAAACAATCGCATTCAAGCGATTCCAAGTCATCACCAAACAACAAATACCAAACCATTCCTTAGATTTCCCTTCCCCTCCCATTGGTGAGTCTATCAATATGAAGGCATTGCAAAAACAATCGCATTATACATACAAACAATCGCATTTAAGCGATTTCAAGTCATCACCAAACAACAAATACCAAACCATGCCTTAGATTTCCCTTCCCCTTCCCATTGGTGAGTCTATTAATATGAAGGCATTGCAAAAATAATCCCATTATGCATATCACTTCAAATAATTCACCAAACTTATGCAAAAACAATCCCGTATAACATTCTAGGGCATACAAAAACTTAAGCAAAATCATCACAAAATTAGTTTTTAATCCTTAAATCTTATAACTAATCATATATATATATATATATATATATATATATATATATATATATATATATATATATATTATATTGAGCATTTTTAACTACTATTTAAGCCAAATTTTTTATTAAAGCACTATTAAAAAAGAAAATTGAAAATTAATAAGAAATAATGAAAAACTAACCTTTTATGACAAAGGGGAAGGTGGCGGCGGCGCTGTGAACGGAGTAGAGGAGTGGGGCGAAAACCCGTCGGTGGAAAAGAAGGCCGAAAACCCGTAGGTGGTGGTGAAAACCGCACCAAAGAGGCCCGAAAACCGCACCAAAGAGGGGCGAAAACCGGCCGAAAACCGCACCAAAGAGGGCCGAAAACCGCCGGAAAAACGAGTAATGTGACCCTTGTCGCCGGAAACCGAAACCTTGTCGCCGAAAAATGGAACATTTTCGCCGGAAATTGTAAGACAGTGAGAGAGTAGAGAGAGAGAGAGTGAGAGAGAGAGTAGAGAGAGAGAGTGAGAGTAGAGAGAGAGAGAGTCGAGAGAAACAGTGAAGCAAAAAAAAAACCCGTGTTTTTCTTCCAGATTTGGGGCACAGATATTGCTGCGGTTTCTGTCAGAAACCGCAGCAATATCACTGCCCCAGATCTGGAATAAAATATTCCAAAATTTTAAGGTTTCTGACAGAAACCGCAACAATATATTTCTGGAAAAAAATATTCCACTTTTTTTAAAAAAATCCGTTGGAAATATATTGCTGCTGTTTTCTCTAGAAAACGCAGCAATATGGTTGGTCAAATGGTCAACTATTTGGAAAAAGTTTCCGTTGTGACCATATTGCTGCGGTTTTTAATAAAAACCGCAGCAATATGGTTATTTTATAGTTTACCTTTTCTTTTGTCGTGATATATTGCTGCGTATGGGTAAAACCGCAGCAATACCACCGCAGCAATAAGCATTTATTCTACTAGTGCCATGAAGTGATCTACACCAATCTCTAGTGCAAATTAACATTTGTACGGTTTCAGGACTCAAGGAAGACCTATAAAGGTCAATCACTCGACTACCGGCACTAAATGTAGCCTCAGATGCTACAGCATTAATGGGAACGGCTAAAACGCCAGCTGCCAAAATATGGATAAAATAGGAAATTCGCAAGCTCTATCATTCCACCATACCAAAATAAAATGAAGCACCACGATCCTCAGACTCCACAACAAAGCACCATTGTTCAAGATATGACTCAATTTATGATTTTTGAACCCTGGTTATGTCTTGAGACCTTGCAACTTGTATAAGTTCAAACATTCCTGTTTTCCTCTTCCCAGCACCAACACTAACACCAACACCATCACTAACACCAACAACATCACTAGTACTAGTTGCACTTCCACATTGACGAGTAGTTGAATAAGAATACAAAAGAACATACTCATCATAAAGCTCAAACAAAGTTGCTTTCACTTTATGAATGTTATCCCTAGCAACATCGGCATAGAACATTTTTGGGAAAACTATTTCAAGACTTTGCAAATTAATTTGAGGGTCCAACACAACAGCTATAGACATCAACAAATTACATTCACCCCAATACTTATCAAACCTTTCTTTCATGTTTTCCACCGTTTCTCTAACAAAGACATTAGTAGAATCACACTTACTATCCAACATCTTTTTCACTCTATAAACCTCACCGTGAAACAAATTAGAAGTGGGGTATTATGATCATGAAATAATCATAGTAGCCTCATAAAATACTACCAAAATCTCAACCAATTTCTCAATATTATACCAAACATCAACACTTGGACAAAAAAACATAATCTATCTTCTAAAGCAAGTCTAGAAAATACCTCTTTAAATTTGAGAGCACAAACTAACATATCAAAAGTTGAATTCCATCTTGTCTTGCACTGCAAGCACCAATCTCCTCTCTTTCAACTTGAATTGTTGGATAAGCTTAACAAACTTCTTTAAACAATGTTCACATCCATTAAGATAATCAACGGTGTCATGCACATTTTTAACAATGGTTTTAACTTGCTTAAGGCCATATTGAACTATAATGTTCAAAATGTTTGCACAACAATGGAAATGGAATAATCTCCCACCACAAATGAACCTCTTTGTTAGTGAGAAAGTATCTTTCTTGATAGTTATGCAAGTATCATTTTCCGAAGCATTATCCACCGAAACCATGAAAACCTACAAAAAGAATATATATGATATTAATTATAAGAAGTTAGTCATACATAACTAAAATAATTTTGAAGAAAAAAAAAGACAATAACTTACTTTGCTCTCAATGTCCCACTCCTTTAGACATTTAAAAATGCAATTAGCAATTTCCAATTTTTATCAACAAAGGGAGACGTAAGAACCATATACTCAACCTTTGGAATGCCATAAATCAGTAGTTAAAGAAATTTTCTCCACACCTTTTAGCAAATCTTTCAATTTCTTTTTTTCCGCCTCATAAACTTTAAAAGAATCAGTTCTTATAGTGTGACGTGACACACTAGTCCATTGTGGAATTCCCCTTTTTAACATCAAATTAAACCATTCTTCTTCAACGATGGACAAAGCATGTTCTTGCATCACAATCCAATGTGCTATCTCTTCCCTCATTACCATCATATCAAACTTTCCATCATGTAACACTAGTGGAAAAAACGTTAAATGTCACAAAGAAATTGATCCGGTTCTCCCAAAAACCAGATCAGTAAATTCAATTTTTTTGGGCGCAAAATATTAGGCCAGTTAACTGATCAGGTTAAGAGGAAAACCGGATCAGTTTTTGTAAACTGATCCGGTTCTCCCTACCGGATCAGTTAACCCAATATTCTTGCAACCCATTTTCACGCATCCCTTAAAATTGTCATGCCTGGGCCCAATATCATCCACCCAGCCCAAACTCTCTCTCACCTCTCCCCTTAAATCTCGCCCAACCTCTCCTCTCAGCAAAGAAACCCTAACCCCTCTTTCATTTTCACGCCTCTCTCTCTCAACTCTCCCCATCTCTTCTCTCTCCACTTCGCCTAGTTAAACCCAACCATAGTTCATCGCCGTCTTCATCGTCGATTATCACACCCAGGTCAGATTCTTTCCTTCCTCTCTCGTTGACTTTTCGTCGTCTTCAACGCCTTCTCTCGCTGCCGTCTTCAACTCCCTCTTTCGCTGCCGTCTTCAACGCCCTCTCTCGCTGCCATCTTCATCTTCACCTTCAGCTTCAATGTCGTCTTCATCGCCACCTTCACTGTCGTCTTCATCGCCCTCTCTCGCTGCCGTCTACATCGCCTAATATTAGGTTTTTTTATAATTAGGGTTTGGTTTTATAATTTTTTTCGATACTTTTGGATTCAAATGAAATAATGAATGTCACGTTGGATGCAGTGCTGGGCTACTGCAGGCCTGGACCCATTTTTTTTATTCACACCCCAGTTCAACTGATCCGGTTGTTAGTGAAAACCGGATCAGTTTATGGTCAACTGATCCAGTTTTCACATAAAAATCGGATCAGTTACTCAATAACTGATCCGATTTCAACCGGATGAGTTGACTTTTGTCAACCGCTCAGTGTCCAACTGACCTGACCCAAATCGGATCAGTAACCCCTGTTTTGACCGAATCCGATGATGTTTTTTCAAGTAGTGTAAGGCGCTAACAAACTTAGAACTAGGATCACCGACATTTAGATTCGAAGGCAAAAAGTTAAGTATATGAAAGAGGTGGTTCACTTTCTTCCTCCTCATTTTCCAAATCCACATATGCCACCCGCTCATCATCATTTACATAATACTCTTCTATTATGGGTGGAGAAGTAGTATAGCCATGAGGTGATGATGACATTAATAACAAAAAAAATCAGCACAAAACAAAATCATGAAACTTACTAACAATAGCAAATTTATCTAACTAACAATAAAAAATTTAGAAAGCTAACTAACAATAACAAAAACTACATAAATCATGTGTCTGATGCCTTTAGGCTTCATATTGTTGGATATACATAGTTGTAGCTTGGGGAGAGAGTATACAGTCTTTAGAGTGGGTTAATATTTTGCAATTTCTTCAAGTTTCAACTTCTGATATTGTTGGAGATGGTGATGTTGCTGATGATGATAAGGCTAAGGCTAAGGTGCACGAAGGATGATACTCTATCTATAATTCGGATGATCCTAGGTCTCCATTCAACAAGACTAGTGCTAGAGATCAGGTCAGTTTTATCATTTTCGACTTTGTATTCATGAGAATGATACATAAGATAATCTTATACTCAAAGAAAGTTTATTCACACCAGAAGAAAATCAATAGGGGTCTGAACTTTGGGGTATAATTTTTTAAAGGTTTGAACTATTGATTAACCTGTGTAGGTCCCTACTTTAGGGGGTCTTAACTTTTAACGGGCCTCTGAGACTTAAAACTAACGATTTTCTTAAAATCTCACCTAGTTCCTACTTCTATCCCTCAATTAACCCTTCTGTTGTAACCGATGGTTTACAAGTTATGACCTATTAAGCCAGTTTCAAGTCACTAAGGCCCGCTAAAAGTTAACACCCCCTAAAGTAGGGACCGACACATGTTAATCAATAGTTGAGATCTTTTAAAAAATTTCACCCAAAGTTTAGACCCCTATTGTCAATTTTTTACTAATAAATAACAGGAAAAAAAGACAGAACATTAAAAAAAATGCAATCAGTTAGAAAATGAAAATCAAAATCGCTATCTAACTAACAATAGCAAACTTATCAAGAAAGGGGTAAAAAAAACTTAAAAATAATCATATTGTCTAAAGAAAACCCTAACATATAGCAATTTCCAAACTAAAATTTTGAAAAAGAAAAGAAAAGCATTAGTACGTACCTGCTCCGCCGCTCACAGTAGTGGTGGACTGGTGGTCGTCGGTTGTCGGCCGACATGACCGTGGCCGTTGCAATTTGTTGCTCGAACTTCGAAGGGTTTTGACGACGGCGCAGAGAAACCACATAGAAGGGATGAGTGTTGTTTTGCTTAGGTTTAGGTCCCTTTACTCCCTTACTCTTCTTTACTCTTGTTTTTGTTTTTGTTTTTAATTGATTTTACCTTTTCTTTTTCTCTTTCTTTTAATGTATTATTTACTCATTGTTTTTTTCCAATGTAATAAAATGTAATGTTACCTTAGTTAATATTTAAAAAGTAATACTTAATATAATTTTAAAGATATATAAAATAATTTTTTAATATAAAATAATTTTTTAATATAAAATAATAATTGAGTTGTTCACGAGCTTTTCGAGCCGAGCTAGGCCATGCTCGTTTAAGTCTCGACCCGAGCCCGAACCCGAGTCGAACAACGAGCCGAGCTTTGACCGAGCCGAGCCCGAATTGTTCACGAACAGGCCAGGTTCACTTTCACCCATTGTTGTTAAAATCCCGATCCGGATCTTACGATCGTATGATTCTGCGATCCGGAAGGACCTTTTCGATCCCGATCCTACATAAAATCTTAATTTAATAAGATCTTTCGATCTTACCCAACTACCAAAATTCATAGGATTATAACACGATTCTACGATCTTGCGATTCTACGATCCGAATCTATCATAAAAGTTCACAAAATAATTCCAAATATTATCTTTCTCCTATTAGCTTTTGGTCACATGTTACTTCAATCTTAGAGTATTAAACTACTATCACCATGTGGGAATGAAAAACGTCATTATTAATGTGTGTAAAGTTCTAACATGAGTCTTTTGACCACATTATAGCATAATGATCACTAATTACTCTATATTGTAGGATCTTACGATCCTACCACTAGTGGAAAAAAGCCCATCTGATGCGGTCAAAACCGGGCTTACTGCTGCGGTTTTGGGCCGCATCAGGTGGGCTCACAGCAGATCCCAATTATTTACTGATCCGGTCCAAAACCGGATCAGTAAATACTTTTCTGATACGGTTTTTTAGGAAAATCGGATCAGATATTGATATTATCTGATCCGGTTTTCTTATAAAACCGCATCAGAAAATGTTCATGGCGCCAAATAAATTGTATGCAAAGCAGACAATCTGATCCGATTATTTAGAAAAACCGGATCAGATAACCCCCCAAAAAACCAAAAAAAAAAATTTTTTTTTTTTGCATTTTTTTATTATTAATCAATGCAAAATCAATAATATATATAAAAACTCATTTTATTAAGCATATTATGCCCAATTGAAGCATAACTAATTAAATACATAAAAATCTTAACATACACAACTATGACATTATAATTTTATACTTCAATGGCTCCTCCTATTAGATTTAACATTCATTCGATATCATAGGCTTCTTCAAGCTTGCAATACATGCAGTTATAATCTTGCGGATGGAAAATCGATATGGGAGCAGATGTCATAGCATCTGCAAGGAGAAACAGAAGTTAAAACAGTCGGTCAATTTGACACACACATATCTTTGAGAAGCTTCCTAAAGTAAATTATCTTTATTCTTCCTGATATGAATTTAATAATTTACTAAATATGTGCATATATCTATTAATAAAAATACAGGTGGTGGGGCAAGGGGGGGGTCTGCGGGGGTGGGGGCAAGAAGGGGAGGGGGGTCTGCAGGAGGGGACTGTGCAGGGGGTGGGGCGAGCAGGGGGGTCTGCGCGGGGTGGGGGCAGAAGGGGGGTCCGCGGGGGTGGGGCGGCAAGGGGAGGGGGTCTGCAGGGGGCAACAAGGGGGGTGGGGCACAACAGGGGGAGGGGGGTCGCAGGGGGGCAAGCGGGGTGGGGGACTGTGCAAGGGGGTGGGCGGCAAGGGGGTCCGTAGGGGTGGGTCGCCAGGCGGAGGGGGTCTCGCAGGGGGAGCAAGGGGGGTGGGGGCACAAGCAGGGGGAGGGGGGTCTATAGGGGGGCAACGGGGTGGGGAGGCGTGCAAGGGGGTGGGCGGCAAGGGGAGGGGGGGTCTACAGGGGTGGGGCGGCAAGGGGGGGAGGGTCTGCAGGGGGCAGCAAGGGGGTGGGGCACAACAGGGGGAGGAGGGTCGCAGGGGGGCAGAGTTGGGGGGGTTCATGTAATTCGTGAGATATATCCAATTCAAGATATATGTCGTTTTAGATTTTAGAATTTAGGTAATTTTCTACTATCCAAAATAAAAGTTGTTCGACGATCCCAATGTCGCATCAAATGTACATTATAAATGCAACTTAAACTAAATTTTAACCAACGTTGCTTGAACAACTTAAATGTTAAAAAGCATAAAAGATGGCACTAGAAGGAATTACTGACGCAAATCTATCCATGTCTTGCCATTGGTTACAGCAATTTAATGAAACTTGAAAACTAGCTTCAACATGTTTTCTAGTGATCCATCCAAAAATGGGCATCGTGGCTGATACATAATTTAATCTATTATTATAGTCATATAGATGCCAACTTCGGAGATGCAGAGCTCAGTCAAATTCCAAACATCAACATAACCAGATTTTTTATGGTTTCGCATACAACTCTATACAAGAGCAGATTACCAAATGAAAAGATGGGTGAACAACTCCCCTAAAATCGCACGATACCTCTCAAATGCTGTCGGCAGCACTAGACTGAGCATACTACAAAAAAAAATATTGCAGCAATACACAGTCAAACAAGAGGAGAGCATAGAACTAAATCCATCGGCTCCATACAAATCTCCTCACAACCTCCACACAATATCAGAAGTGGAGAACAGAGCATGGAATGATAAAAAATAAAAGCCCCCATCAACTATGACAAACATGAAACTTTGCTCTCCTACTACAAAGACCAGTACACTAATGCTATATTGCACAACACAATAAGCCAATGACAGCTCGATTAAATCAGAACAAGAACACAAATAAAAAATGTCATGCATCCATGTTTACATGCATTGGAACCACATTTATGATTAAAGATGAATCTTCGATGGAGTTGGCCATAAGATAGAAGAGAATCAATATTTTCCATGCTCTTAACAAGGAGTCAAGCAAAAGGACCCCAGCATTACCTTGCAATGAATAAGCTCCTCAAATTCTCTTTTCAAGGATAAGTAGATGTCTGCTACGCCCAGCAATTTCAGGTGTCCATCCTGAAGATAATAAGCAAATAAGAACCAAGCAAATCACCGCACTCTCGTAAGGGTAAAAACGAAAAAAAGGAAATGAAAAAATATACATACCTTCATCAAGAGTTATCTTCTAACGTTAAAGGATGAAACCCTCGAAAGGATAGACAAAGGAGAAGAGCTTTTAAGAACTATAACCTGTAATAAAAAATAACACTCAATTCTCTTACTCATGTAATTCTCAAATGCAATCAAATTTCTAATTATCTATGCATAAGAATCTCTTATTCGATATCCAAGTACATTAAAGTTTAAAACAATAATATAGGAAAAGGTGGCAATTAACAAGAGAAAGGAACATAACCCAGTAACAGATATACTAATGGCTAGCATTACAAGATTTGGTAAATGCAAAACTTTAATATAGGAGCGTAATCACATACTCCAAACACGCCATATACTAATAGCCGGCATTAATATTTGAACCGCTTGTCTGTTTCATTAGCAAAGCAAACACAAGACATTGTCCAACAATTATATAGCAAGACATGCATATAGATGCTTGTATAAAAACATCATTCAAAAAACATAAAGATGGAGATCACAATGTATATGCTTACCATGAAAATGCATTTTAACACTGAAAAATGTCATGCGTATAAAGAATATAGCTCAATTAGCAACAACAAAACCGAGAGTCTGTCAACTAATCCAACCAAACTTCTTAGCCCTACGAGCGACTCAAACAAGGACAGCATCACCTCATTCAAAAATGGATTCGATTAGTTAGAAAGTCAAGGTTTTTGGAGATACTTCAGCAAGTAATTTTCTATAACAAAATTTCAAAGCAGGTTCAAATCATTACCTAGAACAAATGATGGGAATCACTTTACCAGAAAGAAATAACCTCCACTGCCAATTTGAGTGGTACAGAAAAATTACTATCACTATTTGTAATATATAACAGAGGCTAAGAACATAAGCATCTATGTTCGCATCACCACTAAAAAATCAGGATGAAAAATCTTACATAATAAGCTTAACCAAAATTTAATTTCAAGAAAAGGCATCTCAACTCTATTAATGTTTACAATCCCAAATCTATCATCACAATAAAAAATTCGCAATTAACAATTCATAATCAAAGGAATTATAACACCATTATACAATGATAATCCCACAAAAAAGTAACTACATGATAAAGTAGAGTGAAACCCTAAATTATTCTGAACAGAAATAACGCATACCTGAAATCGACAGCAGAAATTGCGAAGCTACAAGAATTTGAAACAAGAAGGGGCGTTTATCAGAGAAATTTCGATTGAAATTAGGGTTAGGGCTTCATGAAATTTTTGCTATGAGAGTAGATCTGCGAATTACAAACAAAAATAAAATAACGAAAAATATTAACTTAAATCTGGAATTAAAACGAGATTAAAATATGAAATAAAAATCAGTAACCAAAAACGAAAAACCTAGTCTGCAGCGATGAAGATGAACGACGAGGGAGGAGAGGAGAACTGCTGGCGAGATGAACGCCGAGGGGCTAAGAGAGATCTAGGAGGTGATGACCGACGGGGTGAAGATCTGGCTTTGTTTGTCTTCGCTGATGAACGACGAACGAACAACAGTGCAAGAGAGGAGGTCGCTTCATTCGTGTGTGGAGAGAAAAGAGTGAGAGAGAGACAGGGGAGGGAAGCAGATGAGTGAGAGAGGCGTGGGAGTAAGCTAAGGGAGCAAGGAGGAGCGAGAAATGAAATTGGGTGAAGGAGGGAAAACGCGGGTTTTTCCTTTAGAAAAAATAAGGAAAAATCTGATCCGGTTTTGTGAACCGGATCAGGTTTTTGAAAACCGGGAAGGCGTTTTAAAATCGATCTCGGTTCACTAAAGGACCGGATCAGATTTTCCTTCTATTTTTCCCTTCCATTTTTTAATGATTTTCGGATGCGGTTTTTTAAAAACCGAATCTGTTACTAAGTGACAGATAAGATTTTTTCCACTAGTGTACGATTCGATCCTGCTGATTCGATCCTACTAACCCTTACGATCCAAAGTAGTATCCCGATCCTGATAACATTGCTATCACCCCTAGGCAAGTGAGTGGAGGGTGCATGCAAGCAGGATGACTAATAACATGAGTTAGGTAATTAAGATACTAAAGGGGGAACACAAAACATGTGGGAGATTGGAAGAAAATCCAATGGTCTCTTCAGCTTGGTTATGCAAGCAATTACTAGGGGTTATTTAGGGAAACCCTGCCATTCTAGATGAGAATTTGCAAACAGGATTAGGGTTAAGACTAGGCTATTTTATAAGGTGAAGACTATGGCAAGGGAGTAGTTACATGGGGATTTTGGGAAATGCATTACTATGCAGAATGATTAAGTATCTAGCCCTGGGTCCTTTGCTCTTGTAAGCTGGACTATAAACAACCATCTGCAAATACCTAAATTCAAGACCTGATTCTTCTCTTTTGCATCCAAGGTCAGAGGGTTTCTAAGGGGCTGTAGGTCTATAATAAGAATTAATTGTGCACATTTAAGTTGGTATTTTAAAGGAATCCTCCTATCAGCTATGAGTATTGATGCAAACAATGAAATTTTCATAATCGCATATGGCATTATGAGTACTGAAAGCATTGAGAGTTGGACATACTTCTTCAGAAATTTGAAACTGGCTTTTGAAAAGTAGGGATGCAACATAGGAGATCGGACAATCATCAGATATAGGATAAGGGTATGCTATTCATTCACTTAGCCTTGTTGATTTTTTTTGTTTCATTTTTTAACTTCCAAATACTTACGCACAAATGGTAATCGTTTGTGTAGGGGGTAGAAAGTGGTGTACATGATGTTTACCCAAAATTAACAAGAAGGTTTGCAGCCAAAACCTTTACAACAACTTCAAAAATGTAGGGTGGGGTGTGACAACCTACCACAAACTATTTTGGATAGCTGCTAATGCATACAATTTGTATGTACTCAATAAGTCAATGGAGAAAATGCACACTAATGATGAAGATGCCATTGCTTACTTGGACAACACCTCAGAATAATGGGTAAGACACATGTTTGACCCAGTTGTTTGTTGTGATCACAACATAACTAGTTTTGTGGAAAGCTTTAATACTTGCAGAAAGCCTTTCTAGGATATATTTGTCTTTACCCTGCTTGAAGGTAATTCTCCCTCGTATTTCACATTTGTCAATAAATCATCATTTGTGTTAGCTATCTCCCCCTCCCCCCCCTTTGTTTTTGCATTGTATATGAAATGATTAGCTATAAGAAACTAGTCCATGACGAGGGTTGGAGCTAGATTTGACAAAGCCACTGATATGGAGCCAAATCAACTTAGTGAGTATGCTATCAAATTTCTCAAAAGTAGGAGCACAACTTCCAGGTTTTGTTATGCTAACAACATATATGAAGATTCATTGGGGGAGGAAGATGAATTTGACTAAGAACCCATAGCGATAGGGGTGTTCATTTAAGATTATCCGATCCAAAATTTCGGATGGGGAAAAGCGCGATCCGAAAAAATCGGATATCCGAAATTTCGGATCGGAAAGGATATCCGAAAATTAACAAATTGAATTTTTCAAAGGAAAAGTTCATGAAATAAGTTTCGGATCGGATCAGATCATCGGATATTTCGAATATCCGGTCTTAAAAATGGATATTTTCGGAGATTCAGATCTGATATCCCAAAAATTCCAATGTTTCGGATATCCGGAAATGGAAATTTTCGATGCGTATCCGATCCGAAATATCCAACAATAAAAAAATCGAATTGGATATTTGATTTACCGGATCAGATCGACCGGATCACGGACGTGATCGACCGAATCGGATATTTATGAACACCCCTACATAGCGAAGATGTTTTGTAATGGATGAATGTTGCAGGAGTCTATATATATAACCAAAGAACCAACACCTAGTTTTTATTATTTCAAACCAGTTATTAGAAGGCTAAAAAGATAATTAAAATAAATCCAAAGGTATATAGTGAACTAAGTTTTAAATTCAAGGATATATTATGAAATAATGTTCCAGCTTACGAAAATTCAACGCCAAGTTAACAGTAGGGGTAGATGGATCCATTTTTTAAATATTGAGGGGTATATCGTTTATTTGAATAATAATGAGGATAATTGGTGAAAAAAATCACTCAAGGGCATTTGGTAGGGCTGGCAATCAGGTCGGGTCGTGTCAGATTCAGGTTGACCTGTTTACATAAATGGGTTAGAAATCCCAAACCTGAACCCGACCTAATTACATAAACGACTCAAAATGTTTGACCCTAACCTGATTTGTTTTTGAACGGGTTGACCTCAACCTAACCTACTAACCCGTTTATCAAATAATATTTCTTCATGGGTCCAAAATACAAAATAATCCAAACTTGTCCTGTTTAACCCATATATTTCCAACATTTATTTCCAATATTCAACCTTCAAGGCAACAAACTGTCAGCATACATACCATCTCCATACATACCATCTAAATAACAGTTCATAGTTTAATATCAAGAAGTCCAAGACCATCAAAAGTTAACATTACAACAACTAAAATAGTTCATAGGCCATAAGTTCAGTAATAATATTAAAGAGAAGGATTGAGAGAATCTAAATTTGGCTATTTTCCATGGCTGATTCAGCAGGACTTAGTTGTGCACTCTCTGGTGGACTAGGTGTATCCGCATCATCATTCACCTTCAAATTCATGACTTTCCCACATAAATCTTCTTGTTGGGGATCCATTTGAGCTACAAATAAAATGCTAGAATAAAAGTTATAAGTTTGAAGAACAAATAATCAAATATTACATCATAAAAATATTAGAAGTTGACTATTTTATAGCAGTCAAGGGACTCTTCCCCAGGTGCTAAAGGTTATTCATATGCAACTGTGGAAATTGGGATAGCAAGAACATATGTGGCCACTAAAGACATAACTGGAAACCTCCCCATATTGGTTTTCCAAAGGTAAAAGAATGTCAATGTTGGTAGTGCGAGAGGAATCGGGGGCTCCTCCAAGTACATAGCCAAATCGGACTTCACATCAATGTAGGCTTCTCGGATGAGAAGTGTCAAAAGTCCTAAGATGAGAATTGAAAAAAAAAATTAAAAGGTTGAAGAATGTAGAGTAAAAGAGTGTAAATTCATATATTAAAAAAATTAAGGGTTTTTCTATGATATACCCCTGTGGTTTTTAAGATTCTACGTTGTACCCCGAATGTTTTTTATTCTATATTGTACCCTTAAGTTTTTTAAGTTTTCTACACAATACCTATAGTATGTATTAATGAAGACGGACGTTAATGATGTTTGAAATCTCCACCAAACCTCCGTTTAGTAGTTTTAATGACCCGTGAACTTCTTCATTTCAATCTTCTAAGTTGTTCCCTAAAACCTTCTCCATTAGTTCAATCTTCTACCCCTGTCACTTGAAATCCCTAAATCACATTGTGGAACCCTAGAAATTTGCTCTTTCCCGAAATTGGAGTTTCATTGAAGACGAAAGTGGAGAAGGAAGACGAAAGTGCAAAATCAAGAGTAATTTGAAAGGGAGAACCAAAATTGAGGTCTTTTTCTTGATCATAAGTTGTTAAATTGTTAAATTTCTGCACTTGCGTTGTTTTGGTGAAGTTTATGGTTTAATTGAGATGTTAATTTTTCTTGATGGAGGAGAAAATCAACAATGAGAATTTGAGAGAGAGAGAGAGAGAGAGAGAGAGAGGGGTTCAGCAATGCGAATTTAAGAGAGAGACGAACCAATTGAGGAAAGGATTTACTTATGGAGAGAAATTTTTCCTCTAGTCGTTGTTAATATGAATCATTAACAGGGATAGTAAGTAATTAACAGTTTACGTTACGTACACTTAACGGAGGGGTACTCTGTAGAAAACTTAAAAAACTTAAGGGTACAGTGTAGAATAAAAAAAACATTAGGGGTACAACGTAGAATTTTAAAAAACACAGGGGTATATCATAGAAAAACCCAAAAATTAAATTAGTTTATCGTCATACATTCATCAGAAGCCACTTCAATATCTACCACGCATTGCTGTCCAAATTTGCTACTACGCTTATGGGAGTGCGAAGTTGATGGTACAGCAGCAAATTCATTGAAATAAGCATAATACAAGGCATTGAACTTGTCCTTAAACTTGGACAGCTCAATCTCATACTCATTATCTCCATAAACTCTCTTATAGGCCCATTCAACAAATTAATATTTGAAGAGAGGATCCAATACAACAACAACAACCATTATTGTGCTATAAAAAGCCCAATACTTAGAAAGCTTTTCATACAAATTCATAACCATTTTATGCATGAACCTATAAGTACTTCCCATTTCTTCTTTAAGAGTAAATCGAACTTTTAACACACTTGGAAAGTACATGTTAGCAATTGGATAAAGAGTACCATAAAAGACATTAGTCACATCATAAAACACCTTCAAAAATCTACAGATTTTCTCTATTCTCACCCATTCATCAGTGGTTGGGCAATGAATATAATTAGCATCAGCTTTTTGGAAGTGAATGAAAGCCTTCTTATAGTATAAAACACACTCCAACATCAAATATGTGGAGTTCCATCTAGTTGGAACATCTTGCCTAAGTAGTCTAGCACTATCAAGCTCAACATGATCAACATAAGTTATTAGAAAACGCTGCCTCCTAACTTGGGAACCCTTGCAGTACTTCACACTTTCTCTCACCTTAATCACAACATCATCTACTCTTTTAAACCATCTTGCACCACTAAATTCAAGATGTGTGCAAAACACCTCACATGAAAATAGTCACCCCACAAACCAATTCAAGTTCACTCTTAATCACATCAGCAAACACATCATTTGAAGAAGCAATATCCAAAGTAATAGACATAATCTTCTTTTGAATACCCTATTCTTTCATCATGCTACACACTTCATCAGACATATGCACATCAATATGAAGGGGGGCAAAAAACGAAAAATTCAGAATTCTTATTTGTAATGTCCAATGGTTATCAATAAAGTGAGCAGTCAATGAAATGTAACCATCAGTTAATATAGAAGACCAACAATCAGAAGTCAAGGAAATTCAACTAGAAACTGCACCCATGTAATCTTTTAGATTATTCTTTTCTCTCTTATACAACTTAAGAATATTAGCCTTAAGGGTGGTTGTTACACAACTTTAATGTCAGGATGTAAGTAGCTAAAACACTTCTTAATTCCATCATACTCAGCAAATTGAAAGGGCATATCATGTCTAACAATTGCACTACCTAACATCTCACGAAAAACATCAGCATCAATAGTAAGCAATCTATTCCTTAAAGCCCAGAATCACTAGAGTCTATAATCATCTGACCAACATCCAAATAATTCATTCTCTTACAATTCTTAACAAGACCTGTTCAATTACTTGTACCATTCTTACTATCAGCATTGTAAGTGGCACCACACTTTTTGCATTTGCAAAAGAGGTTTCCATGCTCAGGTTCGTCCATAAACTCAAAAATGACCCACACATCTGAAATCAATTTACTTTGTCTCTTGAAATACTTTCCTGGCATTGTGAGTGAAGTCAAATTGGAGGTCTTCTTGGAGCTTTTTTTCTTGAAGTCTTAGGCTCGCGGTGAGTCTTGGACTGTTCACCATCCGAATCTTCTAAGTGAATAGGGTATGAGGAATTTTCCATCTTTACAAAAGTAAACAGTAGTAGCATGACTTTACAAGCATGAAGTAAATTCAGATTTGCAACTCAAAATTCATATATTATAATTTTTTTGGCAATTCAAAGTTATTATTGATAACAAAAAAAATAGTGTACAAAACCAAGCAACACCACTTTACAACGAGAAACAAGCCAACATAGTGGCACCATCAGCCAAGCCTACACAAAGGCAAACAAACTAAAGCTTATAAAGCAAAACAACTAAACTCAGTACACAAGTAGAGCTTTATCTGTATCATTGCAGTTACAAGCAACTCTAAAAATTATATACTTCACCAGAACTTGAGGAGGGACACACATATTAATCATATCATTGAATATATTATTGTTCCTTTGCATCCAAACATAATAGAGAGTTTCTGTAAACAACATAACATACAGTCGAGATGTCCTTCCTTTACCATGAGCTTTGATGTTTGCTCTCATGTATTCTTCTAAGAAGTTTCTCATCTGATACTCCATGTTAAACTTAGCATGAATACTCCTCCAAACTTCAGCAGCATAAGTACATTGAAAGAATAAATGTTGAATGGTTTCATGCTCATGCCTACACAACTTGCAAATTAAGCTACATTCAATATTCCACTTACTAATCCTATCAGCAGTGGCTAGTATGTTCTGAATAGCCAGCCATAGGATAAACTTACTCTTTGGACTAGCCTTGTTATTACAAATAAGCCTCCTCCATTAAACTTTCTGCATACTACCTTGCAAAATAGTGTAAGCCCTCTTAATAAATTCATATATTATAATTAAATTGTAGTAAATTACAAGCAAATGTTGTCAAAATAAATATTACAAGCAAAAATGCAACTCGAAATTGAAGCATTAAATTTAAGAACGAAATGCAGTTTGAAGTCACTAATTCGCACAAAATCCCCACTGAAATTCCATTGAAAATTGAAAAACCTAACATTTCTAACAATTCTAACATTATAATTTATAACAAGCAAAATTGAAAGATGAAATAGATAAACACACCAATGAAGTTGTGAATCCAGTGTTTAATCGAAAAAGTTTGTGACAAATGAAAGTTTGATGTTTGAAGAAGCTGCGTGAAGTGAAGCACTATAGTCTGTAGCAGTAAACAAACCTAACTTTAGAGAGGGGAATGGCTTTTGAAGAAGCTGCGTAATAATGTGAGATTTTTGAGGGTTTTGCTTTTATATTCCTTAAATGGGACAACCCCAAATCTACAAAACTCAAGTCTCAGCGCTGCAATGGATTAGGAATATAGGGTTGAAACTTAAAAATTATAAAAACATGAGTTATTACATATACTGATCAAATGGATTCGACCCGACCCGAACCTGACCCAGTTAGTTAAACAGGTTAGGCAGGTTAATTTCAGGTTCAAAATCTCAACCTTAACCTAACCCGTTTACATTTCAGGTCGTGTTCAGGTTGACGCAATTACTTAAACAGGTTGAAAATCTCCAACCCTAACCCGCTTATTTCAGGTTAGGTTCAGGTCATGTTATCAAGTCGTGCCGACTTTTGCCAGCCCTAGCATTTGACGAAAAACCATAAAATTTAATATTTGAAGTAACTAGTAAACTAGTTAGTGTTGATTAAAATTTAAATTATAAAGCAAACACTTAATTAATGTTCAATATAACGTTTATTTAGAATTCCAGTGCATTGATTTATTAGTAGGTTTGGGAGGGAGATTTAAAAGGGAAAAACAACTTTAGTGGCTTCTAATTTAGTATATACTACATATTAGGGTGTCAATAAGGTGGATCAGATGTAATTGATAGTCTCCCATCCTTATTCACATCTAATATTTCCTTCTTTATCCCCACTTGCCAATTATGACAGGTATAATTCCAAAACCTTCTTTCCCCCTATGGACTACCAATACGAATATAATAACCATCCCCCTCCCATAATTTACCTAGGTTTGTATCCATTCCCTATACCTAAAATTTTCAAGATACACCATCGAAATGTGGGCTTTTTAAAAAAAAATGTGACATAATTACCATGTATATAACTAGAAAATTTAAAATGTTAGGTAGAAGATAAAAATACTATGTGGTGAAGTAAGGAGAAAAATATTAGTAATATTATATATAAAAAGTATTTACATAAAAACAAACAATAAATAAACAAACAAGTGTCATAATCTTAGTGTTAGGCAAATAAATTGATTTCATACTTTAATTTTTAAAAACTACGTGATTCTAGAAAAGAAATAGGCAAACAATTTTTTTTTTACTCAACCACTTATGTGTTCAACACATACTTAATCTGTTTCAATTTAATCTTCACAATTTGTTGACGATGTTTACATACTTCACTTTGACCATCTTTTGTGATTCATGAATAAGAAAAAAACATAATTATATGGGATCTTGTTAGATTTGTTTCGACATATAATTTTCAAATATCAACTTTTCATAGTTTTTACTTATTTATAGTTAAAAATATTAATGGTAAAGGTCCTGCGTCGACAATTGTACAGTCAAACTGTGTAGATCAAAAGAAACAAAGGGAATAAATCTTTAAAAAAAAACTAAAAGAAAGATTAATATAAATCATACTCCCTCCAACCTAATTGTTGCTTTATCACTATTTTTAGAGCATGTGCAACAGTGTACAAGTTTAGACCATGCCTTTACTTCTCTCTCCACTCCTCCTTCTTGCACCTCACCTTTCACTAACTATAGACAAACACTTGCCTCAACCCTATTTCCCCCTACCCTTCCTCGATAGTGAGCTTAATTTACCTATTTCCTCTCCTACTTTTTCTATACCTTACCACATATTTTCCCTCATACTCAATTATTTTATATTATTAAAATTCATATTTTAATGTTATCATAGTCGCAAAGACTAATGACGGGGTTGGTCTTACATCTAGCATCAATTTTATCTTATCCATAGATGCACTCACTCCCTACAAAGGATGGAGTAGTTTAGTCATAGTCTTTATACTCCTAGACCAAGCAAAATTTGTGTGTGTGTGCGTGTGTGCATCCGTGTGTGTGTCCCATCAGAAACACAAAGAAGGATGTCGCCTATGTGGATTATGGGTTCCCAAAGAAACACTAAATGTGCTATGTGTTCCCACCACAATTGACATGAAATAAAACAAAATAATCAAACTCGACAACAATTTGTTTAATGTCATTAAGTAAAGAAACAAAGCAGAGTATCTGGTATCACCATTTTTTATCCTCCGGATGATATTCAACGCATCGCATTCTAGCATAACTTTTCGTTACCCAAGACTTACAGCCACCTTGAGTCCAAATTGGATTGTCGTAGCTTCCGCAAATTCCACACCCCAATTTACAGCTTCTCGTTTAACACCCCACATAAAGATCGAGCCTTCATCGTTGCGTAACACTATGCCCAGCCCCACACACACACCAATCGCTAACATAAGCATCACAACTTCAGCCTGCCTTAGGATCTGACCACTGATTATTAACACGAGTAGTGCCAGCAGCAGGGTTGCTTCCTACTTGTGTAACATGTTTTCTGGACTCAACCACCATTCGGGTGTAGCCTGCTCCCATTTGCACAACATTAGGCGCCTCTTGCTTGAAAACAATCAGGTTGAGACGACAGTGTTGCGCAACCTAGCCTAGCGTACAAAGACAATCATATCATCTTTTTAATCTTTCGTGCAACCCATAACAATTTTCAGAGAAAGATACAATAGAAGCCTCCACTAATAGACTCAAGAAATCACTTTGACCCCATATTGCGTGAGCATAGAAAAAATCAGAAACAGAGTGCATAATAGTCTCGTCAAGTCGTCATCCTCACTACATATTTGACAGTCTCGTGTCGACAAAATGTGGCAATAACAAAGTCGCTCACGGACAACGAGGTTCTCCTTGCAATCCCTCTAAAGGAAATGCTTTAACTTTGGTGGTCCATTCAATTTCCACATAATCTTTCGTAACTTAGTGTTTGCAGCACCATGAACTAAATCCCAGCTTTAAGTATGCCCTAAAAGTCCAAGTCAATATCCCGACTTGAGAGAATAATTGCCATTTTTGTTCGGCCACCAGTACAATTGATCACTAGATAAGTTAATAGACAATGGGTATCATAGATAGCCAGTCATTTTATCTCACCAAAAAGATTATTGATGATAGCCATATTCCATTCTCTACTTTCAAAATTGATTAATTCCTACACTCTCATTTAAGGGTTAATGTATTTGTATTTGGTGAAGAACCATTGAAGAACTGTTACCAGGCAACCATGCATTTACCCGAACGTTGATTTCAACACCATTTCCCACTCTCCATTTTGTTCCTTCAAGCAGCAATTAATTTGCCCCCATATACTACGCCATGAATAACTCGGATGAAAGCCCCTATTATAAGCCTCCAAGAAACTCGAATTTTTGTAATATTGACCACTAGTACAGAATTGACGATTTGCGTCAGATGCGAGGCGCTCATTTGCGTCGGACATGGGTCCGACGACACAGCTCTCGACACAAATCAAGATACATGATCTGCGTCGGACAAGCACGCGACGTAGATTGCTCACTATTTGCGTCGAACCCAGACTACCACGCGACGCAAATAACTGTTGAGCTGCTACCTGCTGTGGATGCAGGACACCACCATTTGTGTCGCATGCTGGTCAATGTGCAACGCAAATGGCCTACTATCTGCGTCGCACATTGAGCAAAGCATGCGACGCGAGATGGTGGTGTCCCTGCATCCACGGCGTGGCGAGCCAAGTATCATCTGCGTCGCATGATGCTCAATGTGCGACGCAGATAGTAGGCTATTTACGTCGCACATTGACCAGCATGCGACGCAAATGATGATTGTTGGGTTTTTTTTTCTCTTTTTTGTTTTTTTTTTCATATACAAGACCTTAAACTTCAAAACTAAACGAACATTATATTAATAATTATGAGCAGAAAATTCGGCAGTGTCTCCTTTGTAATTTGGACAACCCAAGAATTGTTGGGAGAATTTTGCATATATAACCAAAACCTGTTCCAAGTACATCTCAAAGCAACCAATATTGCAATCAATTGCAATCAGCCAACCAACAAGGTTCAATATATTGTTCAACCTATAAATACATATACTAACTAGTTAGTTTGCAGCTTTGACGACCGCTACAAAGTATTTTACAAAAAGTTCTCTAAGTTCGTCGATTTCAGTTGCGGAGTATGGCTGAGGACTTGGTGGAAAATCCTAGAAATATATTAAATTAGTTAATATACTTGAAAATTCTATAAGCATAAATAACGAATTTACGACATACATATACCTCCTGTAAATTATCTGAATCATAGTGCATGCGGACGATTTCAAGCATGTTTTTCATCACGAAATAGCCGCATTCCACTCCTCCCGATTGTTGAGCACACTACACCAAATTTAAGATATATATTAGAATCGGAAATAAAATCCTAAATAGAATTATAAAATGTGTACGAAATACAAAACATAAGAGTTTTACCGGGATCGTTATCCAAGACAATTTAGTTCCTTTATTGAATCCTTCAAGGCGCGTGAAACTTGTATATGCACTAAGTATAGAAATTTTGTAACAATTAATTACTATAAACATTTGTAAATTATTTAAAATATCATAAAATACATGTAAATTAATTAACATGTATAACAACTATGAACTTACGTATTCAGCGGCACTTTGATAGCTAATTTTCTTTCTCTCTGTAGCGAATCAAATATATATACCGCTTTGTTAGATAGACAAATGACAAGAAGAATCCAATGTTACCTAAGGCATGAAACAAAATGTGATGTTCATATAACCACAAGTTCATATAGATAAAACAAAGAAAAGATTAGTTTAACTAACATACTTTTCAATATACGGACATAGGATGAAACGCATATTTTGATTCGCTTTCATTGTACTTGCCATGTAGTTGATCACGACATCTGGTTCATTGCGTATCATGGTCGCCGAAATCATACTTGGACACATGAAACCAATAGTACCCTCTGGTTCAGACTCCTCTTCCAAATACCTACACTCCAAATACTTATACTTAGAAGAAACAATAAAAATAAATATCAATGTTAATTAGTTTAGAGTTTGAGAATTCTCACATCATAAATATTTGCAAAATGGATACATTAAGCCATGCTCCCGTGAGAAATTTAAAAACATCTTGTCGCGAGAGAATGATCATCTGATCACTATCATAGTTGACGACGGTACCCTTCATAACTTGCATATTAAAAGGCTCATCTGAGGGCCGGTTGTAAAATAATCGGTGCATATCCTTGACAATATCATCCATCTCCTCCAGTGATAAGTCAATAAAAGGATCTATGTACCTATGTGCAGACTCATCGGTGCAAAGATCACTACCAACTACTTTTTTCTTCTTCTTCTTCATCGCACCTCCCTCAGGCAAATGTTCCTAATTCAATTCGACTTATTTTTAATTCATACTATATATGTATATAGATTATTTCATATATCAATCAAGCTTACGTAGTATATAAATCAAGATATTAAACATAAGTTACTTGATTATCTGAGACTATGAATACCAACTCTTTCAGCCATTCCATGAATGAACCCTCAGCTTGACTGAGTTTCACGATGTATGGAGTAGGTAGTGAAACTGGAGCATCTGCATAGTCCGGAAAGAAATTATCAACACTTACTTTCACGGCCGTAGGATGTGATGATGACCCCAGTTGTGGATGAACAGTACCCTCAGCTACAATGATCGGCCCCGAGAAATCGGCTAATGCCAAACGACATGGAACTTGACTCTTAACATCCAAGGAGAACACAATATCATTAATTAAGTGTTTTAGAAGCATAATATCATAATCTTAGAAGATATAAAATAAAATTATACCTGCAAGTTCACAAATGGATCATTGCCCCCCGAGTGACAACTATTAGCATCAACTGGAGTGTGAGGACTTCGGACCGGCGCATCCTCCCTTATTTGATTTGGTGCTTGAAGACCTAATTGCGCCGCAAAAGCCATCAACCTTTCTTCAACTATTGCATCTATCTTCGAGTTCATCTCTTCCATCGTCTGTTCTCTAACTCTTTGGCTCACTCTAGCCTCGAACTCCTGCATCTCCTCATCATCCATGCCCCTACCCTTTCGAGCAGTATTACTCCGATTAGGATCTCCCCAAACAGATGTAATCCCAATGCTACGCCCAGCTGTTAACACACGCCCATGACGGTCTTTCCTCTGTAAAGCACGTGATAGAGCATCATCCATCCGACCTGGAACAAACTCTCCTTCCTTTTCTTTCCTTTTCCAATCATCCTGCGTCCAATTAAAAAAATTCATATGATTAGTAGAATACGAGTAATTAGACAAGAAAATATCATAAAATTTGAAAAAATGCTTACAATGGACTCTTTTATCTTTTGTGTTTCTTCATTAGGGAAGAAAAGATTTCCTTCCTTATCTTTTTCCGATCTCGCGAGAAGCCATGGCAAAGTTCGATCCGACAAGGAGGAAAGAACTGAAGATGTGGATGAGTCAACAGATGATGCTGTAGATGATGAAGGGATATACCCTTTTCTTTTCCAAACATGAATCATCTCTGCATATGACTTTTGACCCAGAAAATGAGGATGAATGTTGGCAGCCTGAGACTTTCTTGCTTTTTCACTTTTAGCCTAATATAAAAACAAGTAAATAGTCAATATTCACAACATAAAAAATTGATTATAACATATTATGTGATTGTAACGTACATATAATATACCTTAAACTCATCAGAGCTACACTTTGTCACAAATTGCTTCCAAATCTCTTCCGTAATGAAAGGATAGAGCACATACGGTTGCTTATCATTGTTAGGCCCCTTCCTCGTTTTTGTGATCCATCGACTCACCAATTTTGACTTGAAATCCTTCCACCGCTTATCACAAGTAGTCAACACATCTCGTTTCTTCCTCTCATCCTCTTGTATTCCAAACTCTCTCTTCAATTTAAAAAATAATACACGATTAGTAACTAATAAACAAGATCTGAATCAAATTAAAAAAATGACTTTTAAAATACATGGGTTACTTACTTTAGCATCTTCCCATAAACTATTTTTAAGGCCTAGTGGAACATCATCCCAACTATCGTACAAGATAGACACTTTGCTTCTACTGATTTCACCGTAATGTGTCTTGTACGCACCAATATGCTCCCCAATCGGACGCATCAACTCATCCCACTGAAGTACCCTTTGAACCCCGGGTATGGAACGAATCCCTTTTGTAGGACCTCTAGCCTTACTCACTCTTTTCTTCCTACTACCTCCATCAGTAATCTCGGCCTCAGAACGTGGCTGCCGATCATCTGATGCATCATGCTTTATCTCATCTTCCATCACTACACCTGAAACCAAATACAAATACCAACCAAAGACATGTTAGATTCATAAATGAAGTACTACAAAATTATGTTAACAATGCATAAAGTATATAAAATTGAAGATTATAAACAATAGTAGTTGCAATAATATTACATAAATTACCTATTAATCACATTTTTCTTTGACAACGTAATATTCCTCATTATGGTCTTGACGAATGTAATTTGGGTTCAAATCTTCCCCTAATGTACTTGGAATGACTACCGACGAAGTAATAACTTCATTAAATTGTGCATCGTATTCTTCTTCATCGTGTACATCATCAATTCCAAGTATTCTCCTTTTTCCTTCAATGACAACAGACCATTTCGAATCGACAGGGTCAACCATGTAGAAAACTTGTTTTGCTTGTGATGCCAATATGAAACTATCTTCATGATTCCCTAACCGGCTGAAATTGACTAATGTAAAAAAGCCATGTTCATCCTTCTTTAAACCACGACGAATATCAACCCACTTACATCAGAAAAGCGGAATTTTGAAGTCAACGTAGTCAAGTTGTAATATCTCTTCAATGAACCCGTAGTAAGACTTCATTGTCTCAACAATTGTTCTATCCCTTCTACTTGTATACTCTGATGACAAAGCCCCCAACGTAACACCACTGTTTTGCATCGTGGATTTGTCATCTTGCCACTTCGTGTAAAATGAATAACCATTGATGTCATACCCTTCATAGGAAAGAACTTGCATCTTTGACCCATATGCCAACCATCTCAACGTATCCGATACATCATTTTTTGGGTCAGATAATTGGTTCATAACTCGTTCTTTAAACCAATCAACGAACGAATGAACGATTATGCTCAATCACCAACTCACGTTTATTCTTCAATGGATACTGAACACTAAGAACAGTCATGTGTTCATCTAAGTAAGGATGAACTTGTTTTAGATTTTCTAACACTAAATATTATGCTTTTCTTTTCAACTCTCCATCAAGACACAATATTTTTTTACTAATGGTACCACAACCATCAAGTCTTCCTTCATGTCTAGATTTTGGCAATCCAATTGCTTGTGCACGTGCTAAATACTGACTTACATATTCAGATACTTCCTCTGCAACTGTTCTTTGGACAATACTTGCTTCTGGTCTGGCTGGATTCATCACTTTGCCCTTCAAAGTACCCATATGTCTTTCGAAAGGCCACATATACCTCATACAAACGAGCCCACAAAGTTTAATTTCTCGGACAAGATTAATTATCAAATGAGGCATGATGTCAAAGAACGATGGTGGGAAGTACATTTCAAATCGACACATCGTCTCTATACATCAGCTTGCAAGTTATCTAGAGTGTTAGGATCAATCACCTTGCTAGAGATAGTTCTGAAGAAGAAACACAGCTTTGTTATCGTGTATCTTACTTGGGAAGGCAAAATTCCTCGTATTGCAACAGGTAATAAATGCTGCATCAAGATATGACAATCATGAGATTTCAAACCAACGAGTTTCAAGTCCTTCAGTGAGACAAGGTTTCGAAAATTTGACGAGTATCCAGACCTTTAACCTATGCAGAGACTCACAAAAACTCGTTTTCTCCTTCTTAGACAAAGTGTAGCAAGCTGGTGGAAGATAATAGCGTTGTCCTAGCTCCTGAGGTGCTAGTTCTGGTCTGCCCATTTCAGCCATGTCTTTCCTAGCTTTAACTCCATCCTTTGTCTTCCTGGGCATATTCAACAATGTGCCGACAATGGCATCACAAACATTTTTCTCAATGTGCATTAAATCAAGACAATGTCTGACTTCTAAACATTCCCAATATGGGAGGTCCCAGAACTTAGACCTTTTCTTGTATAAGTTCTTTGAGACACTTTTAAAGGGCTTGCCAAACACTGTTTCAATATCCTTTACCCGCCTAGAAACCTGTTTTCCACGTAAAGGTACAGGGGCTTCTCTCATCTCCACTTTTCCATTGAACAACTTTTTCTTCTTACGAAATGGATGATCTAAAGGAAGCCATGTACGATAATGCAGGTATACATTCTTCCCACAATGATGTAACCGCTCATTAATCATATCCTCATCACAAATAGGGCATGCCTTTGCTCCTTTAACTGTATACCCGGACAAATTCCCATAAGCCGGGAAATCATTAATCGTGCAAAATATCATGGCACGTAATGTGAATTCAGTTTTCGCATGCGCATCGAACATCGAAACACCTTCATCCCACAATAATTTTAGATCTTGATACACATCTATGTCGTTTCCGGGTTGCTTAGGACCCGATATAAGAAGCGATAGAAGAATAAACTTACGCTTCATACATAACCAAGGGGGCAGATTATAAATGGTCAGGAGAACCGGCCAAGTGCTATGTTGGGTACCTAGGGTGCCAAATGGGTTCATCCCATCTGTACAAAGTCCAAGCCTAAGATTTCCAGGTTCTTTACCAAAACTGGAAAACTTTCGGTCGATATTTCTCCATTGCGGAGAATTGGCCGGATGTCTAAGCATCCCATCTTTCTTCCTCTCATCCGCATGCCACCTTAATAATTTGGCATTATTTTCATCCGAAAATAAATGCCTAAATCTCGGAATGATTGGAAGATACCAAAGAACCTTCGCCGGAGTTTCTTTCTTTCTCACCCCTTCATCATCCTCCTTTGTCTTGTACCGAGACTCTCCACACCTTGGACACTCACCCAAATCCTTGTACTCATTTCGATACAGCACACAATCATTTTGACATGCATGTATCTTCTCATATTCCATACCTAATGGACACAACAATTTATTTGCCTCATAGGTAGAGTTGGGAATTTCATTCCCATCAGGTAGCAATTCTTGTAAAAAAGTGAACAACTCACTTAGACTTTTATCTGTCCAACTATGCTTCGATTTCATATTGAACAATGTAAGGATGCCAGAAAAGTTTAGTGAAATTCTTACACCTCGGATACATAGGTTTGTCCGCTGCACTTAAAATATTATCATACATATTCGGACGATCGGCTCCTTCATCCTCCAAATTATGCAACATCTCATATACCCTATCATTCTCATCATCTACCCTATCATTATCATTATTATCCTCTCCTTTTTCGATATCAACATCAACCTCATCATCAATGTGATCAACATTCAAATCATCACAAAAGCTAGTGGAGCTCATACCCTGATCATAAAACTCTCCATGTCATGTCCACCTAGTATAGTTGCTCTTAAATCCACGACGAATCAAATGATCCTTAATTTGATCCACATCACGATACCCCCTAGAGTTATTGCAATCACAACAAAGACACAAGACTAACTTTGACCCATTCTGTGATTGATGTTCTAATGCAACCCTGATAAATTCATCAACCCCTTGTAGAAATGTCGTCGAAATCCGATTACCATACATCCAGGTTCGATCCATATTCATACACTAGAGACACCAAACAAGAACACAATATATCGATCACATCATTCAAAGTGTCTTATCAAATGCAGTTATGAACATTTGGGTCCTTATCACTCCAACCTAACCCATCCTTGAGTTTCTCATCTCACTAGTGAATGAATGTTTGGTTTTCAATTCTAAGAAAAATCCGACAGCACTTCCCTACAGTTCTCCAAGTACACGATGAAGATAGTAGGTAAACTATCAACATATGTACCCAGAGAACGCTTAGGGAAATGAGCTAGATCTTTCTTAGAATCGAAAACCAAACATTCATTCACATCCTAAGTGAGATAAGAAACTCAGTCCCAAACTGGGGACTATTCAAGACTTACTCCTAATGAGCAAGCCTCGAACGGGTATCTAGGCAAATGATGCACACATTGCAATTAAACAGCACAAACCAATCCATTCCTTATATTTCCCTCCCCACCCCATTAAGGTATGTCCATATAGGTTTGGTCATAATTCAACATATACTTTCCCAATCACATAATAACCAAACAATTCACATATACTTTCCCAATCATATAACCAAACAAATTCACAAATCCAAACTAATGGTTACATTAACGTACATCAAAAAATAACAAAAGGTATAATACATACCTCTGCTCTCAAGGAGCAGCGAAGACAAGCACAACGACGCGAGCTTCGAGAACTGGTAAACCGACAAGCACTAAGGTGGCAACTGAAGTGAAATGTAAAGGAATGACATAAGTTTCAAATTCTAAAGTGAGCATTCAAGAATTCTAACTCATAATCGAAACACATAATTCTAAAGTGAGCATTCAAGAATTCTAACTCATAATCGAAACACATAATTCTAAAGTGAGTATTCAAGAAACACATGCAAGAAATTGATTCAATACAGAACATAATGAATATAAGGAAGTATTTTAGAACACTACACAAACTATACAAATTCATAAGCTACAAACATCCTAAATTCAATCTCAAAATTATTTCACACATGTTTATCATGATTTGAATTCTAATTTTAACCCCTTAATAAAAATTAGAACTAAAATTATTCAAAGCAACCCCTAAAAAAATTAAGAGAACTTGAAAATATTAATACAAAAAAATTTAAAAAAAACAAGAATTACATACATTGCCGGCAGCGGCACCGACGGCGGCAAGTCAGTCGGCAGCGGCGGCGGCGGGTCGGTCTAAGCGGCGGCAAGTGAGAGAGAAAGAGAGTGAGTTCGGACGTGCGAGAAAATCGAGTGAAAGAGAGAGTGTTGGATGAGACTCCTTTCGAGTGACCGTTAATGGCACCGGCAGTGAGAAGACGACAAGTTTCGCCGGCGAAGTGGGGCGGGGAAGCACCACTGAGAATGAGAGAGATAAAGTGTGGAACCTACCGAGAATGAGAGAGAGAAAGTGCGAATCTCAAAACCAAAAACCGTCGGAGAAGCAACGCCGCCGGCGAGGGTGGGGGAGCACCGGCGAGAGTGTGAGGGGGAAGGGTCGTTTGCAGGTGAGAGAGAAGAGAGAGTGAGTTCGGTTTTTTTTTTCGTGTAACTTAGGGCTCCAAAAAAAAATAATGACGTTGGGTAGCAGTGCTGTCGGGTGAAAATTGGGGGAGGGTAGTTTGCGTCGGATGGGCCTAAGGGTCTGACGCAGATACCCCTTTTGCAAAGCACATAAGGCAAGTGCGACGCAGATAGTGAGATAGTGTGAATTTTGGATGAAGCGATTTGCGTCGGATGGGCCTAAGTGTCCGACGCAAATACCCCTTTTGCAACGCACACCAACAAGGTACGACTGCATGCGACGCAAATTATGTTTTTGCGTCGTTTTGCCTTTCATGCGACGCACTTGGGGGGACGCAAATCGTCCTTTTTCTACTAGTGCCAGCATCACAATTTGGCGCCGCCTTAGGATCGACCCACGATTATTAACACGAGTAGTGCCGGCAGCGGGGTTGCTTCCTACTTGTGTAACATGTTTTCGGACTCAACCACCATTCGGGTGTAGCTCGCCATTTGCACAACATTAGGCGCCTCTTGCTTGAAAACAATCAGGTTGAGACGACAGTGTTGCGCAACCTAGCCTAGCGTACAAAGACAATCATATCATCTTTTTAATCTTTCGTGCAACCCATAACAATTTTCAGAGAAAGATACAATAGAAGCCTGCACTAATAGACTCAAGAAATCACTTTGACCCCATATTGCGTGAGCATAGAAAAAATCAGAAACAGAGTGCATAATAGTCTCGTCAAGTCGTCATCCTCACTACATATTTGACAGTCTCGTGTCGACAAAATGTGGCAATAACAAAGTCGCTCACGGACAACGAGGTTCTCCTTGCAATCCCTCTAAAGGAAATGCTTTAACTTTGGTGGTCCATTCAATTTCCACATAATCTTTCGTAACTTAGTGTTTGCAGCACCATGAACTAAATCCCAGCTTTAAGTATGCCCTAAAAGTCCAAGTCAATATCCCGACTTGAGAGAATAATTGCCATTTTTGTTCGGCCACCAGTACAATTGATCACTAGATAAGTTAATAGACAATGGGTATCATAGATAGCCAGTCATTTTATCTCACCAAAAAGATTATTGATGATAGCCATATTCCATTCTCTACTTTCAAAATTGATTAATTCCTACACTCTCATTTAAGGGTTAATGTATTTGTATTTGGTGAAGAACCATTGAAGAACTGTTACCAGGCAACCATACATTTACCCGAACGTTGATTTCAACACCATTTCCCACTCTCCATTTTGTTCCTTCAAGCAGCAATTAATTTGCCCCCATATACTACGCCATGAATAACTCGGATGAAAGCCCCTATTATAAGCCTCCAAGAAACTCGAATTTTTGTAATATTGACCTTTGAAGATCAAACCAATCCGGTCGTGAGTCTGGATTAGTGTTAAATCTCCATCCTTATTTGAGTGCTTGGTTGAAACAATTTGGATCTTGAAAACCCAAACTACCCGTTGACTTTGGCATGCATGAGTATTCCAGCTATGCGAGTGAACCTTCCTTTCCCCATTTTTGCCCACCACCAAAAAAAGACCAAGAAAGCATATATCTCATTAATAAATCAGTCAGGGATATGGAAAATGCTCATCATATATGGCAGGATAGCCTGAGCCATTGCTTTTATAAGAACTTCATTTCCGGGCCGAGACAACAATCTTTCTTTCCAACCTTGCAACTTCTTCCACATTCGCTCTTTTAGACAAGGAAACACCACCTTCTTCAATCTTCCAGTTAGGGGTGTTAACGAGCTGAACCGAGACCGAGCCTGGGGTTGCTAGGCTCGGCTCGTAACACTTTTACTTGAACTCAGGTCGAGCCTCGAGCTTTTTCGAGCTTAAATTTTATAGTTCAATTTACCTTTAAAACTCAACTTAAGTTAAAAAATTATATTACATATATTCAATAGATAGGTTTAGACTACTTATTTTGAGTTTCGTACGAGTATTGTGCAAAATTTAAGTATAACTTTTCATTTAATTTCTATAATATGGAAAATAATATAGCTAAAACATATTTCGAGCTTGCTCATGAACTTTTCGAATCGAACTTCGCTATGCTCGGCTCTAGTTAATTTCGAGCCGAACTCGAATAGTTTGCGAGCCAGCTAGGCTCATTAACACCCCTACTTCCAGTAATGGTGAGAAAACCGAAGTACATACTTTCAACTTCTCGAACACTTACAGTGTCTGTCATCTCCTTTCTTCTTTCAGTAGATACGTTACATTTCAGTTTTGCTAAGATTAACTTTTTGGCTGGATGTTCCTTCATGGATCCTGATTATATCAACTAACTTGGAGCATTCTCGCAAATTGCCATTAGCACATAGGTATATTATCATAAGCAAAAAATAGGTGGGACACCCTAGGCGCCCCATATTTGCGCACCATGAAACAAATTCTCTCGTGCTGCTTTAGAAATCAAAAGAGAAAAAGCATTCGTACACGAAAGGAAAAGATACGGGGATATAAGGTCACCATGTCGAAGACCAATAGCTCAAGAGACACACGTGGAACTTGAATGTGAAGGAGACATTAGTAAAGCAACTCATAATTTTCCCAATCCAAGAAGCACAAAACCCCATTTTGATCACAACATGTTCCAGGAACGTCCACTTGATCTGGTCATATGCTTTACTAATGTCTAATTTCAACGCAATAAAGCCGTCCTTGCCTTCACCTCGCTGCTTCATAAAAATTACCCATTATCTTCACTGATAATTTTTTTTAAATTTTTCTCAATAAAATGTATTACAAATGGTCTACCTTATGATATATCCTTAATCATTGTGCCAAAATACATGATTAATGTATTTTGAGACGGGGAACTGTTGTCTCTTGCTTCCGATGAAAATCCAAGAAAATCCCAAATTTACAAGATCTTCTACTTTACTTAAGAAATGTGATCAAATACAGTTTTTTGCATTTATTCTTGCAATATTGTCTTCCAGGTCACCTTGAGAGTGCTTGAAGTTCTAAATGAGGAGATAAAGAAGCTTCATCGCTTTCTTTACCAAGTGACGTAAGGTCAATCCATATGTCAACAAATACTGAATTGATTCAAAAACTTGTCAACCATTAGAACTGTTCATACCCTCAGGCCTGAGCCTCTTAATATTTGGGCCTTGCCTTCTTCAGAAAAGTCTATGATATCGGGATTTAAATGGAGGATGACTTACTCATACCTTTATCAGCAGCATCATCTTTGTTGGTGCAAAATCAGTTGGTTGACTTTGCAAACAAGTCACTGCACACCCAGTAGTTTGATACTGCACACCTTGCTAACGTACTTTGTTGCAATTTAATTTAGGATTAAACTACAACGCCTAATAAATTCAGGCGAAACGCAATAAATAGAGCAAGCAATAATTAATCTATTAATTAAAGCACAACATTCTCATACATGCCACAAACTTTAAGAAAGAATTTTACAACACATAGGGGGATAATCCAGGCTGGACAAGAACTCGTCGCCAGAACATGTTCTACGTCTAAGGAACTAAACTATAACCCCAGAAGGGGGTTGGCTAGGCTAAGGCTAGGCTACGCTAAGAAGAGAGTAAATGCAAGTTGTTGTGTGTTTGTATCTGTCTGTGTTTGATGATCGTTCTTCTATTTATAGAGAAGCATGATGTGTAACTTCCGTGCTTGCTTGGAGGGAAAACATTTGAATCATCTTTGATTCAAATCTCAACCGTCTTCTGGCACTGAATAACCGTAGCCTTACACGTTCTTCCTTATGTGGATCTGTCTAATGATTGCTCTTTAACCACCTGTACGCTTATCATTCTTGACTTTCATCTCCTGATGGTCTTGACAATCTTCTCCTATTGACTTTGACTTGTTCTGACTTTGTCCAATGGGCTTCATACTCTTGTTGGGCCTTCATGTTAAGACGAAATTAAACCTTTTGAGGTCTAATACAATGTACCATAATAAATGCTACTGGACATCTAAAAATGGTAGTAATAAATTGCCCCCTGATTTGTGGAGTGATGTACTCAGCACCCACAAATTATGAGCAGAGAAGGACTTTCAATGGTTGTAGCCAATATCATCCAGTAGTATTCTGAATGTAACTTCTTCCATTGCTCTAAGGTGATCGATGAACTTTCTTTTAGGATGACTGAATTTGGTTGAGAAGAATAACCTTTCGTGTATTCCTTCACCCTTCTTTCTAGCCATTGTGAAATCCATTAAGAAATTTTCTTCAAGATGCGAACTTGTAGGATTATTTGGAGATAACCAACAAGGACTTACATCATAGGTCATGAGATCGTACCAAATTTGACATGCGCATTTGTATTGTACCAAATCTCTTGATGATGACCCATCCATCAATCTATAGACTTTTACTTTCTTTGTTGTTCCCTTGACAAAGAGCCTCTTTAGATATCTCCAAGGCATGTTAGGTTTCCACATTTCTTCCGTAATAACTTTTCCCCATGATTGGCAAACCAGAAGAGATGTCACCTGATCATTCCTTTCAAGTTTAGGAAATATCAATTCTTTCATGAGATCTAAATTGGACCCTATTTGGAAGGCCTTAGATCCCCTTTTATTTTCCGGATCCTGTTGTGTGACAGGATTATCCCCGAAATATTTTTGGATAGAAGAAACCCATTTGGTGGATTCATTCTTAATAAATTCATCTTTATCTCCAGATATGACATTCAATGCCTTGTGATGATTTGGGCATTTTGATGGATATGGCATATGTTCTGGAGCAGATTGACGAAAAATATGAGTATATGTGCAATCCATTTTGATTTTAAGTTTTGAATCTTTTAGAAACCACACATATATATACAGGTTGAAATGTTTCAACCGTCCAATAATTATTTCCTAACTGCCTCTTTTTATGCAAAGTGATAGACAATTTTTTAGGGAAAATAATAAATTATCTGGACAAATAGCCGTTTTATTTCAATTTGATGAAACAAAACTTAGACTAAAGCAATTGAATCATAATAAACAAATGTATTATTAATGAAGTCACCATTTGGGGTAACTTGATTACATTCATTTCATGACTTATCTTTATGAAGATAGTCATTGATGACATTTTAATTGAAAATACTTGGGTCTAGAGATAACGTTTGAAAGTGATTCCCACACACTATCTTTACCATAACCTTATATTCGTCGATTTCCAACTCGCGCCTTGCACTACTCTTGATAGTGGTAAAGTAGTAGTCTTCCCCAGGGGAGTTGTTGAACCTTGCCTTGAAGATAACTCTATGGTAGCTATTGTCCCAAGCGTATCTTCTATCGATCAATGCAATATACATCCAAGGAAGGAAAAATTCTCGGGCTAACAGCTCCCACAATTTGCAGACGCACTTAAAAAGTACTATCCTCCCTTGATTTTCGTCTTGGCCCTCTTCTATCCTCACCACTTTGAGGGAGGTTTGAGTGCAGGAGAGAGTTAAACTCTTGGCATAGACTTAATTCAGCCTTTGAGGCCTTGGGAAATTTAAGATAATGGAAACCTCCTTGCCCCACTTCTTACAAACTGTTAGCAGTTTGTCTTGTGACATCCCATCTAATTTGGGCCATATATGGGTGGCCAGGAGATCGATATTTGTACCGACCTTTGTAGCGCTTGAATCCACCAGCCCTGGATCTTCTGGCCCCGTCACAGGTGCATCGCCAAAGATGCGCGCCATTTGCTCTGCCCATCTTGCCCTCTCAGTTGTAATGAAGGCTTCTTTGTCTTCCTCTATGATGTCGAGGACGAAGCGATGATTGAAACAATCATCATCAAACTCTGCTGCTAAGTTTGCATATGCTTCGTAGTCCATTTTAATTCTTTGAAATGAAAATGTGATGATGGGATGTTATGGCCAAGTCCCTTTAAATAACCAGTTGATTTGTTCAACGGCTATTTTCATAATAACTTCTAGGATCAATGAGTAATTGAGTACTTTGAATCCTTTTTTTGAGACGTTTATGGACTTTTTGTTGATTATTATTTATTTTAAAGCTATCAATTTGTTGATTTCTTTATTAATAAGGATACTAGTGAAGAGGTTACTTCTCAAGAGGAAGTACTTTTTCTCACCTTTGCTTTCTCCAAATTAATGATGTCTAAAGCTGGAGGAGTAGTAACATTATGGCTATATTTAGCTGTTAACATCTCCTCTACTTCTGAAGAAGTAGCTTTGGCTCCTTTTTTATTGAGACAACTTTATAGATGTCTTTTTAGTAGTAGAGAATCTTTCAAAGGCTTTGGAATTCATACCTCTGAGTCTCCCATATTCTCTAGTGACAAGGGATTTGGACCCTTGACTTATTGGGGCCATATGTATCTACCTTGTCTAATGGTTATTAATCCCTCTTCTGCTTTTAGAGCATCTAAGGGTTCAGAGGAGGAAGATCTTTCTTTTGATCCCCTTTTGTTCCTCTCTAATCTTGATGATTGTAGTTGTTATGGTGAAGTCGGCTTCAATCTTGAATCTCCAGACGAGGTTTGGCATCCAAGTTTGATTCTTTTGTACCTCTTGGCTTCTAAGTCCAATCCTGGCGTCTGGAATATTTTCCCGGGTAAGATGGCTATTTCTGTTGACAATGAAACTTGGCGCCATCTAGCACTGCCTGCTTGGCTACAATCCCTGAACATCCACTCTAGTTCCTTAGGGAGTGGAAACTTTTGGAGCAGTGTTCTTAGGTCTAGGGATTTAATAGCTACTGAGCCTGAATATTTTAGCTTTGAGGCTTATAATCCACAGCTGGTAGCTAGACAATTTGGATTGGTTCAAACACTAGCTATTCCTTACTTCTTGACCCGCAATGATCCTTGGACTTCAAGGGGTCGTTTTGAAGAAGGTAGAGCCCTTCAGAGTAGAACTCTCAGCCTGACTTTCATGTCCATCTCTCCTTGGAAATGGATCACTAAAGCTGTTCGAGGCTTCCATCTGTGGTGGGATCATGTATTCCCAAATAACTCAATGTGTTATGACGCTTTGGCGAACTTTGAGGATCAGCTCTTCTTAGGCTGTAAGTAATTTCTATCCTTAGTTATTTTATAACTTTTGTGGGAATGAATATTACTAAATCTTCTTTGTGCTTTACTTTTGACTTTTTAGCAAAAGCTGTCAAGAAGAAGCTAAGAGTGCCTGATGGTATGACAGTAGATTCTAGATTTGACCAGTTCTATTAAAAAACCATAGACAAAAGGGTTCCACTTCATACCTCTTTGGAGGATGAAGATGATGCTGCTTATGATCAAGGGGCTTCCTATGGAGAGGTCCAGACTGTGGAGGACATTCAAACCATGGGGCCACTGGAGCAGATTGACCATTTCAAAAGAGCTACAAGGAAAAGAGATTATAATTGTCTCTCTGCTTCCAAGGACACTCAACCCAAGGGGTCAGTGGAGCAATCTGAGCCTTTTAAGAAGGCTACAAAGAAAAGAGATTATGGTTGTATTTCTGCCTCCAAACCTTTAAGGCATTCCAGCAGGAAACGTCCTAAGTTAGAGGTTTCTTCAGAGATACCACAGTATATTATCTCCTCTGATGAAGATGATGACAAGACCATATCTCAAATGTTCAAAAGGAAACTCCCAGGAGTCAAAGCAAGTATGAATTTCACCTTTACTCTTTTTATGAGAAGTTTCACTTTTTGGAATACTGATTAATTTATTCCAAGTTCCTCTGGTGCTGATGACGTTGAGCCTAAGATTGTCAGTGATCCTTCTTTTGAGAAGTTATCACCTCTCAGCTCTGCCATCCTTTCTTCAGGAGATGTTCACAAGATAGTTGATCCAGAGTTAAGTTCAAAGGGTGGTCCTGTTGATGAACCTGTCATCAATCATCCCACTTCAAGTGGTGCTGCCCCCCAGTTGGAGAATGTGGCTACCCCCTCTTTGGAAGGATGTGCTGCCCCCCCAGTTGGAAGAAACTGAGCATTTTCATGTGGAATCTCCTGATGAGGACTTGCTTCATCAATTTCATGAAGATCCCTTGGATACAAGTCCTTTAGATATTGAAATTCCAAGCTCTCATGATGCTAGCACTATTGTTATAGCAATTCCTTCTATTGCTGGAAATGAAGTTCCAAAAGATGTTATTCCTTTAGAGGTTACACCTTTACGGAGCAGTACTGAACTTGTGATTACCTCTGTTTGCAAAGGTTCTCCATCAACTTCAGCATCTACTTCAGGGACTGGTCTGCCTTTCTTTCCTCATGAATTCATTTTAGACTTCCTCTATATGAGTCCATGTCCTCATAATACAAGACTTCACTTTCTTGCTAACTTGGCTTTTCTTCTTTGTGATGCAGAGGGAAGCACTCAAGCAGCAAGTGTGATGAAAGAGTCTGATGGAGGGAAAGATGTTAATCTGCAGACAGCTCTCATTGTGAGGGATCAACCTACCTCTGTCAACAGTGATCATTCTAGTGATGGATCATCTGAGCACATAAAACAAAAAGATAAAATCTGGGACCTCTGCTTGACCTTGACCAACAAACCTTATGATCAGGCTTCTGCACAGGCTCTTAAGTAGATTTTGGAATCCCTGATTTCTCAAGGCTTTGAGTACTGGATACCTTATCTTGATTATGTTAAGGAAACTCTTCTTATTCAACAATGTAATGCTGAATCAAGAGTCCAACCTCCAAAATTCTCAGCTCAGAAACTTCTGGTTGAGGAGGCTTCTTTGGAAGCTCAAGCTAAATCTTTCAGAAACTTCAGTAAACGAATCCAAGATTCTTTAAGTTCTTTTGTTCAAAAGCTGAAGCTCCTTTCTGAGGAGAGGAAATTTTTACAAAATCGCCTGGCTGAGATTAATAAAGAGGAGATCAATATCATTAACGAGAAGTCTTCACTCCAAAGCTCTATTGATACTGAAGAGAAGAAGCTACACAAAGGGCGAACAAATTAAATCTTACTCATTTGAGGCAAGAAATGTTCAAAGATATGGTTGTGTACAACAAAGCTTGATTCTCCAAAAAAAGAAACTTTGTAATGCTTGGTCAGCCATTAAGCACCTTAGTTTAGCTGTTAGACAATGTTGGAATGTCTAAAATGTAACATTATTATTAATGTTGTAATTTTAATGATCCCTTGCTGTTTGAAACAATTCTGCATGTTTTTGTTGAAACACAGGATCATGTTGTTCCCATATAGATGGATGATATTTCTTTAGAAATTTGCCATTCAATGCTCTATCTTTTATGTTGCCATCTATATCTTTCAATAGGTATGCATTTCCAGACATTTTCTTATGAATGATGAAGGGACCCTGCCACTTAGGTGACCATTTCCCAAGCTGTGGATCTTTGTAAGCTGCTTCTGGTAGGAACATTTTCCACACTTTATCATTCTCCTGGAATTCTTTAGGCACTACTTTTTTGTTGTAGGCTCTAGAAACCTTTTCTTTTTGGATTCTCATTTTGGCTAGGACTTCTTCCTTAGCTTCTAGAGTATCCATAACTTCAATATTCATCGCCTGTGAATAGTCATCTCCTGATAATCCCATTTGTTGGGCTACCCTTGATCATCTTACATTCACTTCAGCTGGGATCACTGGAGTATGTCCATAAACTAAGTTAAAAGGAGTAACTCATGTTGCTTCCCTTTTAGAGGTCCTGTAGGCCCATAGGGCATATAGCAATAACTCATCCCATTTTCTTGGGTTATTGTCTATGAGTTTTAAGATCCCTTTTACTATGATCTTATTGGTAGCTTCAGCTTGACCATTTGCTTGAGCATAGTAAGGCGTTGAATGCAATTTAGTAATCCCAAACTGGTTAAGATATTCCAATAAGTCATGATTTCTAAAGAATGTGGCTTGATCAAAGGTTATAGTTTCTGGAATTCCAAATCTTGTAAAGATTTTTTCTTCCAAGAAATTTATGACAACCTGGTATTGATCTTGTTGAAAGCCTGAGCCTCCACCCATTTGGTGAAGTAATCAGTCACCACTAGGATATATGAATGCTTCTTAGAGGATACATAATTGATTTCTCCTATGGCATCCACTGCCCATCCTCTAAAGGGCCAAGGTTTAAGAATGTACTTAAAATTTGAAGCTAGTGCCCTGCTGATGGGTCTGAACTTTTGACATCTTTTGCAACCTTTAGCATAATCTATATAATCCTTTCTCATAGTAGGCCAATAGAAACCATGTTCGTGCAACAACCATCTCATTTTAGGCCATTTTGATGAGCACCACATAGTCCTTGGTGAATTTCTGCCATGAGGGTTAGAGCTTCTCCAGCATCCACACACTTTAAAAGTAATCCTTCAGGATCCTTTCTGTGTAATTCACCAAATTGCATGCAAAACTTAGTTGCTGCCATTTTGACTCTATTTGGCACTTTTGTCCCAGTTGGAACCTAGATATAATGAATAATTTCGTCTCTCCAGTCCTTTTCCTCTCTTAATATTGAAATTCTATAGACTTCCAATATATCCTCTGATCTTTCTTGATCAGATTCAATGAGAGGTTCTAGGATCTTCTCTTGGAGAATAATATCTTCATTTTGTGAAGGTATTTCTTCTCTAGCATAAGCTATTTGGGACAGCTGATCTGCTACTTTATTTTCTTCTATAGGAATGTGTATGAAAGTGATTTCCTTAAATTGTTTAGACAATTTTTGTGCTTTCTTACCATACTCCTGAGATACTAGTGATATACTTTTGAATTCCTCATTTATTTGATGAATGACTAATTGAGAATCCCCATATATCTTTGTTTTCTTAGCTCCCAATTCTAGTAACATCTCCAGTCCAATTAATAAAGCTTCATATTCAGCTCTATTGTTGGTGCATGGACCCTTGAGGGTTACTGCTAGTTTAGTTGGGATCCCATCAGGAGATAGAATATATATTCCGGCTCTCCTTTGTTTCTCTGGTGTTGGATCCATCAAAGAACAAGACCCATGGAAGGATGTTCTCATCAATGATTCCTGAGTCACAGCAAGGATGGGTTGCTAAGAAATCAGCTAGAGCTTGTCCTTTCACTGCCTTTTGTGGCACATATATTAGGTCGAATTGTAGTAAATGTAAACTCCATTTGCTTAACCTTCCTTTTATAAAAGGCTGGGATATCATATATTTTATGACATCTGTTGGAGATACTACTTCCACTGTGAAGGCCATGAAATAATGTACGAGCTTGATTGATGCATCATATAAGCACAAACACCATTTTTCTGCCATGGTATACCTTTTCTCATTGTCATGCAGGATTCTACTTAGATAGAATATAGCCTGCTCATGTCCTTTCTCATTTTCTTGAGTCAGGAGACTACCAATGGAATCTTCACAGGCAGACAGATATAACCTTAGTGGCTTTCCATTCTGCCTTGGAGGTATTAATATAGGAGGACTTGCCAAATCTTGTTTGATTTGGTCAAAGGCCTTTTGATGCTCCTCGTTCCATTTAATTCACTAGTAGAATTTTTGCTTATTGCTGCGGTGGTATTGCTGCGGTTTTACCCATACGCAGCAATAAACCACGTGAAAAGAAAAGGTAAAATATAAAATAGACCTATTGTTGCGGTTTCGGGTGGAAACCGCAGCAATAGATGTCAACGGGAGTTTTTTTCAAAATTCATTGACTGGTTTGACCAGATCTATTGCTGCGGTTCCCACACAGAACCGCAGCAATAGAATAAAAAATTATTTTTTTATTAATATTTTAATCTATTGTTGCGGTTCCTTCTAGAAACCGCAGCAATAGGGTCATTAGGGTTTTTTAAAACTAAGGGCGCCGTTTCCTCACTATTTCCCCCTCAAACACTTCGTCGTTTCCCATCTCTCCTCACTTTCACAGTATCTCCTTCCTCCTCTATCTCTCATCTCCCTCTCTAGATCTCCTTCCTCTCTCACACTTCGCCCATTTCTATCTCTCCTCTCCCTCGCCCAGATCTCCTTTCTCACTCCCTCCAGATCGTCGGTCGATTCTCCAAATCTCCTCGTCGTTCTTCGAGATTTCGTTGCTCGATTTCACCTAACAACGACCAACACCACTACCGTACCACAACTTCCAACCGCCGAACACCGTCGTCGCTCCGACCACAAGAAAACCGGCGCTCGTCGCTCGACCGCGAGATGCCCGGCGTTCGACCACCGCAAGACCCAACCTCCTTCTTACTTTGTTTTGTTAATTATGTTGATGATTGTATTCAAAATGTTGAGGAAATTGGTGAGGGTGATGATGATGATGTGAAGGAGGTTTATGGGAGTTAAGGAGGAAAGTAAAGGGGAATTCTATGCCTCGAAAACGAGGGGTGAAGAAGGTAATTAATAATCATATTGTTTAATGTGGTTGAGTTTGTTTGTTGGATTGAATTGTCAGTAAGTTGTTTAATTTGAGATGTAACATTATGTTCCTGAAATTTTGGTTTTGTTAGTTGTATGAATGTGGTTCGTTAAAACAAAAAAGTATGAAGTTAGTCTAGTACTGACAATTTAATTATTGGCGATAAGGGTTGTGAAACGGAAAAGGAACGGTGATGCGAGGAGGGATATCGTCTTGCTGATGATTGTAGAGTAATTAATAATCATATTGTTTAATGTGGCTTGAGTTTGTTTGTTGGATTGAACTGGCAGTAAGTTGTTTGATTTGAGATATAACATTAAGTTCATGAAATTTGTTAATTATGCAGTAAATTCAACTACTTTGCGATTTATCACAGTGCTTTAGGTTCTATCTTCTTTCTTGCTCCTTGTTAAACGTACGTGAATATTTTTGGGTGGCAATTTGGCTTTAAAGTTTTTTTTTTTTAAAAAGCAAAAAAAATTTTTTTTTTGTTTGACAGCTACCTATTGCTGCGGGTTTGGCCCAAAACCGCAGCAATAGGTGCACTTTTTTAATATTAAAAAAATACATATTGCTGCGGTTATGGGAAGAAACCGCAGCAATAAGTTGGCTTATTACTGCGGTTAAAAAACGCAGCAATAGGTTAATTACCTATTACTGCGCGGCCAAAACCGCCGCAATAGGCCACTTAATGACCGCAGCAATAAGCAATAATTCTACTAGTGATTCTGATTCATGTTTTAATCTTAGTAAAGACGAAAACTTTTTAGTTTTTCCATTTAAATTCCATTTTTGTGAATGAGAAATTCTAAGAAGTTACTAGCTTTAACTCCAAATGCACATTTGAGTGGATTCATTTTTAGGTGATATTCTCTCATTCTAGTGAATGACTTAACCAAATGCTCTTTATGTCTTAAAAAGTCATTTGATTTTACGAGGATGTCATCCACATATACTTCCATGATCTTACCAATCATTTCCTTTAAAATTGCGTCCATTGCTCGTTGATATGTGGCTCCAGCATTTTTCAATCCAAATGGCATGGCCACATATTCAAACAAGCCTAATGATTTTGGACATCTGAAGGCTGTTTTGTTACAGTCTTCATGTGCAATCCTTAACTGGTGATATCCTACATACCCATCCATAGAAGATATATATATTCATATCTTAATGCTGCATCTATTAGGAGATCAGCCACTGGCATAGGGTATCTTTAGGTGTTGCTCAATTTAAGTCCCTAAAGTCAATGCAGATTCGTATCTTGCCATTTTTCTTAACTACTGGAACTATATTGGAGATCCCATCAGCATATTGGCAAGGCCTTATGAACTCTGCCTTGAGGAGTTTGTTTATTTCCTCTTGTATATGCTCTGTCAGTTCAGGCGCTAGTCTTCTAGGACTTTGGGCCACAGGCTTAAATCCTTCATTGATAGGTAGTTTATGCTCTACTATTCTCCTATCAATGCCATGCATTTCATGATGTTCCCAAGTAAAACAGTCTTTAAATTCTTTTAGAATTTTTATGATTTCCTGTTTTTCTTGGTTAGTGAGGAGCTTACTTATGTAAGTAACACGTGGATTTTCATTATCCCCTAAATTTATTTCCTCTAGTGGATCATGAACCTCTTGTTTAATATCCTCACTTTTAGCCCATACTTTCTCATCCTTCACTTCTAAGGATTCAGTTTCGTATAAAGTTGAGCAACATGCATTAGAGTTTATAAGAAAATCCTCTTGGTTTTTTTTAAAAACTAAATCTTTCATTACTTGATCAACGATAGGGGTAAACCCATTACAACATTCTTCTTGGTTTATAAACATAATAAACTTTTATGAGAAAAGTACATCCTCACTCTACAAACTAATGAGAGCTAAGGGTTGATCATAGTCTGGCGCCTGTTGAATATATTCATATTTTGATTGAATGTCTTCAACTTCTGGGACGTCATCGACTTCTTCAATGAGGATTGCACCTGAGTCTTCTACCTCTTGGTGAGTTTGTGACTCAAGTTGTAGATCAACCTCAATTTTGATGGTAGGAACTGACTTTAGAAAATCCCCAATGAAAACAGAATCAGGAGATGTAATTAGACAAACTTCCTCATCTGCTTGAACCATCTCAAAAGTGTCACCATTCCACAAGATCAAAACTTGGTGGAGTGATGATGGAATCGCATATTTATGATGTAACAAATCTCTTCCTACTATAGCATTATAATGAGTACCATTTTCGACTATGAAGAAACCGGTATAAGTAGTTTTAGTTCCTACTCTTATCTTTAAGATAGTAATTCCTTCCAATTTTTCGGATAAACCAGAAAAACCAGTTATGTTGATAGTCTTTCCTAGTTTTCTAAACACAAAGAGTGGCATAATATTAACAGTAGCTCCAGTGTCTACCAATACTTTGCCTAAACGAACTCCCTCAAAATCAACATTTAGAAATAAGGCTTTAGTGTGCTTATTATCAACATCAACTGACCTAAAGATTTTATCTATGATTATTTTCTCTAGGTTAGCTTTTAAGGATGTCTTATTAGGCACTTTCTTAAGAGGTGAATTTAAGTAAGATGACAAGCTTTGAGAAGAAGTAATTTTAAATTTACCTGCCCCCTCTTCCTTGTCAACTTCATCTGCCCATGATGTGGTATTGGTCTGGAATTCTGGTTGGCCTTCTGACTTTTTGAACTCTGTTGGTAGCATGACCACATTACACTGTGCGTTTTGTCCCTCTCCAATCTCCGTTAGAGGCTCGCTCATCAGTGGGTCTCCATCCAGAATTAAGTCACTGTCTGAAACAAATAAGTCCAAATCCTCAGATCCAAACTATGAATCATAGTCCTCACTAAAGCCATTTCCTGGTTTCTCTTTCATAAGAGAATCGCCTCCTTGAGGCTGCTGGTTATCATGCTTTGTAGATGATATACCACATTGCTCCTCTTCCAGAGGTAACAACTAAGTAATACCAGCTTGTAGCGCCTCCTCATCAATTCTGATGTTTGCTATAAGGGACTCCTGCACATTTTGAGTGCTAATCTGAGCCCTTCTTGCGCAGCCAGCTTTTTGCACTTAACTCCTTCATCTTGATTGTTCTACTTTTAGGAAAGTTTTGGACATCTTATAGTGGCCAAGGCCTAACTGCTGACTTGATCTTTGGCTTCCCTTGACCCCCATGGGAATTCACCCTTCTTTTGAGAATTTTGGGTACAGGAGTTTGACTTGGCTCCCTTTCTTTCCCTTTTAAGGGAGGGCCTGAACTGGGACTGTCTTGTTTCCTCGGCCCTTGACTTCTGGACCTTTTCTGGAATGGACGCCGGTAAGCGAGCACATAGGCGAGGATCATTTGGGGATGATCCGGGTTCTAACCATTTTAAAGGTCAACTCCGTTCGCACATAGTGAGCACATTTCATTTCTCAGAGCCTTCAACCCTTCTATCGCCCTAGTCTGCAATGGGAATTTTTGAGCAGCCTCCTTATAGGTTTTGGCTCTTTCCTCATGCATCACCAGGTTTGGCGTTGGGTTGGATTTATCAGGCGCCTTAGCTTTGGCTAAGTTAGCCTTGTAGGCTTCTAGCTCCATGGCATGATGTTCCATTTCTGAGACAACTAGTCTTTTGAGACTTAACTGTCTAGTTAGGAACCCTCTGAAAACTTGGCATTGGTCTGTTGTATGTGACCCATTCATATGCCATCTGCACATATCTTCCAATCCCTCTTCATTGGCTATCTTTGGCATAACCAAGATTCCTTCATCAAGCAATTTGTTGAAGAGTTGGTTACCTATTTCGGTAGCTTGAGATGCCTGCAAGGTAACAGTAAAAACATCATTAGTCTCTACCATACCACAGAATAGTCCAAATGGTTCGTCCATTCCAACTACATTAACATCTTCATCATCAGGAAACATGATATTTTTCTTATCAATTTCATCCTGGATTTTGTTTCTAAAGACAATACATTCAGAAGTATCATGGGTTACTGTATCATGCCATTTACAGTATTTTTACCCTTAACCTCTTCAGTAGTTCTTACTTTATGTCTCCCTACCAATTTTATCTTTTTGTTAGATTAAAACCAGTCAAAGATAGAGTTAGATTTCTTGGCATCAAAAGTATATGTCCTTTTTTGTCCAGATTTCATATCCTTTGGCGCTAGAAACTCTTTCTTTTCTAGGGGAGAACATTTATAAGGTCCTCCTTAAATGATTTATGCCACGTCCACTTCTGGTGCAGTCTCAAAGTGGAAGGGCTCTTCATTCTGAGCAAAGAAGTTTTGGTGTCTTGCTGCACTTTCAGCTTGTAGGTTCCTTTCATACCTCACAGCCAATTCTGCTAATTAAACAAAATCGCCAAAGGCATGACCATCAAACCTTTTTCGAAACTGAATTAACATTCCCTCTTGAGCCATTTGTACAAATTCTCTTTCAGGAATGCTAACATGACACCTGATCTTGGCCATTTTGAATCTAGATATGTAGTCTTCTTTAGACTCTCCTAACTTTTGTTGGATTCTAGCCAGATCACTTAAAGTCACTCCTGGTTCAGTGCGTGCAAAATGATTTGTAAATTGCACTTGCATGTCTTGCCATGAGTGAATGGAATTTGGTGGTAAATTAGTGTACCACCAAAAAGCAGTCTCAGTAAGAGACATGGAAAACATTCTAAGTTTTGAGAAATCATTGTCAGCTGCTTCCCTACACTGACAATTGAACCTAACTAAATGTTCTTCAGCGGAAACTCTACCATTTTCGGAGAACAAGGTAAAGTCAGGTATCTTAAACGTTCTAGGAAATGGATTGGCTCTATCAATCCATTCAGGGTAAGGTTTTTGACCTATTTGCCTCTGATTTTTCCTAGAATTATCCCTTGCTAGTCTTTGGACTAGTGCCTCAACTTGTGCTGCCAATGGATCCTGATGCACTCCTGGATAACCCATATTCCCATTCCCCATGTTTCCTGTTTGATCATATGCAGTATTAGGGTTAGGATTGAAAGGTTGATTTTGATAACCTCCCATAGGGATCTCCTGGTGTTGCATAAAGCGGGGATTGGCTGCACCTTGCGCCATTTGCGGTGGGAATGTGTGTCCATTTGTGGGCATCCTCTACTGATAAGCACCAGTTGCTTGGGAAATGGAGCTTGGGGTTGATTATAACCCGGAACATTCCCATAATGAGGTGTACCAGCCATAGTTAGTTGGTTATGAGGCATGTAAACATAGGGTGAAGAAGGAATCCCAGCCATATTTGGTTGGTTATGAGGTGCATATGCATGCGGTGTACTATTGTTATTTATAACAAAAGTATCTTGCCTCTGTCCTCCTCGCGATGGTCCAGATTGGTGTGTGTTGTCACCAACTTGTCCACCACCCATGGAAAACGAAGGTTGGTGATATCCTGACGCTTGGTGCCAGTCTGGCTCCACGCCCGCTGCCATTTCATCACTTCTCCTAAGGTTTCCATGATTGCCCTCTCCATGACTCAATGGCATTGCCCTTATTTGGTGCTCATGGGAGGAAGTTTGTGGATCGCCTGAAATAAGTATATCTCTAGTTTGAGGGTGGGAGAACTGTACCCTCGGAGGATACCCTAGTGGAGGAATATCTGGATATGTACCAGAATTTCCCCTTGCTCTATTCAACGGGGCCTCTTCTAAGGCCTTAACTAGTTTCTCATTTAACTGATAGTGTTTTTCGACTAGTGGTTCTAGACGGGTAACTACTTCAGTGGCAAGAGATGTTGTCATTGCCGAGAAAGTTGCACTCATAGTATCATTGATATCTACAAGTATTCTATCAATCTGCCTAGAGTTAATTTCTCTATTCTCTTCACTTATCCTTTGTACGATGTCTGTGAAGATTCTGGCAGACTCATGGGCTAGAGTCCTATAGTTGGAATCAAATTGTTGTCTCTGACTCTCTCTGGCTTCTAACAGTAAATTCTTTACTATTTCTGTGAACTTTCCATACATTTGTTGTATAAGTCCACGACCAGTACTACCTGGAGATGAGCCTTCCCTTTGTGGGGTCTCTCCATTTGACTCTTCATGACAATGGTGAATTGGTTCACCATTGTTACCATGCACCCTATTTTGTGGAGGAGTTGAATAACTCGTTTCCATGTTTTGGAAACTTGTTTCCTCCTGAGCAACTTCCTTATTCTTTTTAGAATGTGTATCAGGCATTTTCTTAAAAACAACTGTTTTTTACAGTTAATTTTTCGGAAGTACGAAGAAGAAAGTTCACAATTTGATTATGAATCTTCCTCTCCCACTGTGGTCGCCAAAAAACTTGTTAGTGAAAAATCAGTTGGTTGACTTTGCAAACAAGTCACTACACACCCAGTAGTTTGATACTGAATGTCTTGGGAGACTTAGCCCCTAGGGGTTACCGGTTTTAATTAGATAAAACCTTGCTAACGTACTTTGTTGCAATTTAATTTAGGATTAAACTACAACGCCTAATAAATTCAGGCGAAACGCAATAAATGGAGCAAGCAATAATTAATCTATTAATCAAAGCACAACATTCCCATACACGCCACAAACTTTAAGAAAGAATTTTACAACACATAAGGGGATAAGCCAGACTGGACAACTAAAGGGAAGACACAAAGGCTGTTACCTCCATGGTTCCTTGCTTCAATCGGAGAATTACAGAACTCGTCGCCAGAACATGTTCTACGTCTAAGGAACTAAACTATAACCCCAGAAGGGGGTTGGCTAGGCTAAGGCTAGGCTACGCTAATAAGAGAGTAAATGCAAGTTGTTGTGTGTTTGTGTCTGTCTGTGTTTGATGATCGTTCTTCTATTTATAGAGAAGCATGATGTGTAACTTCCGTGCTTGCTTGGAGGGAAAACATTTGAATCATCTTTGATTCAAATCTCAACCGTCTTCTGGCGCTGAATAATCGTAGCCTTGCACGTTCTTCCTTATGTGGATCTGTCAAATGATTGCTCTTTAACCACCTGTACGCTTATTATTCTTGACTTTCATCTCCTGATGGTCTTGACTAGGGGTGTGCACAAACCGGTCCGGACCGGAATTTGGACCGGACCGGAGATTCCGATCCGGTCCCCGGTCCGCCGAAAATCAGGATTCCGGTCCACCGGTCCGGTCCAAACCCGGAAAATTCCGGTCCGGACCGGTTGGACCGGAATTTATATTATTTTAGTAAAAAAAAAAATTTATATGTTAAAAAAAAATTAAAAGGTAGAAAATTAGAAACTTGAAACCTACTATTTTTTCTTTTAGGATTATTGACATTAAAATTATTAATTTTTAATGTATATAATTTATAAATATATTTAAATAAAATAAAAAGATTTTTTTTTTTGAAAAAAAAATTCCGGTCCAAGAGGTCAGGACCGGACCGGACCGGACCGAATTTTTCCGATCCGGTCCCGTTCCAAGAAAAACCCGGATTCGGTCCACGGTTCCGGCCCGGTCCGTCTGGCCCCGGACCAGGTGCACACCCCTAGTCTTGACAATCTTCTCCTATTGACTTTGACTTGTGTTGACTTTGTCCAATTGGCTTCATACTCTTGTTGGGCCTTCATGTTAAGACGAAATTAAACCTTTTGAGGTCTAATACAATGTACCATAATAAATGCTACTGGACATCTAAAAATGGTAGTAACAATCTTCATCGCATATTTCTATGCAGGTTCATTTATAACTTCTTTAGGAATCATTTTCCTTCCACAATTTGATGCATCCATTCTAAATCCTCCCCATTTTACAATGTCTGCAAAACCAAACAATATTAATGAAGATAACACTCTTATACCAGACAAGAAAATCAACACCAACCCAAAACAATTTAAAAAAAAAAACTGAATCGAACTCATATTGATAGCAAAAACATAAAACAAAGTTGAAGGTTCTTAAAGCTCAAATATTAGGAGAGAGAAAAGCATTTTAAGAGGCCATATAAAGAAATATTTCAAAAATCAAACTTAGAATTAAGAAAATAACAAAAGGAAATTACACAATCAGACATAAGTCACATAACCAACTTCAAAAAGAACAAATAAAGATCATCATCAAACTATTAAGATATGAGACCTAAACATATAAGAGGATTGGGCTTCAATCAAGTGGGCTCCTCGATATCTTACACTATCTTATGAAAGGCCAAGGCCTTACACTAATTCAAAATTCCCCATTTTTCTTTACGCAATTTGTCTTTGTGAAAACATAAATGACTTTTCCAAACGCAACGCTACAAAATTAATTCGTCCGCCAAAATGTTCACCATCGCGCGAGCGTAGTTGGGCAAAGAAAAAAAAAACTCGACACTGTACTCCACAACACTCAGAGGTTTGCAGCAGAAGAGAGAGAGAAATTCTCCGAAGATAAAGAACAAAACCCTAGAAAATTTTCTCAATTCAGTGTGATTTCTGCAGTTTGACGATCGAATTTCTCGTTTTTTCTGGCAATTTCGCACAATATAGTGGTATAATTCTACGCAATTCTGATGTTTCAAGGTTCAATTTTTTACTTGTGGTTCACTAGGTGTCGAGATTTGGCGTTGTGCTTGTTTTGTCGAGGTTTTTGTGCATAATTCTTGCTTCTTTAAGCCGTATTTTGTTCATGAACTGCTTGAGAAAGATGGCTTGTAAAGGGAAGGTTGGAGATAGAAGCAAGATTGCTGAAAAGGGTGAGCATTGTTTGGTAATTTTGTTTATTTTGTTGAAATAATTCTTGAAATTGGAGGTGTATAAGTGTTGTAATTTGTGTTTCTTTTGTTTTGTGTGTTTTATTTACAGTGTCTATGCACATGATGTTAATGGGTTATAGTGGTGATTATCAACTAAGGATTTCTCAAGAACTTAATCGTCGCAAATGGAGGAAAAAAAGGAAGTTGAGTCGAAAGTGGAATCGAAGGCTTCAATATCTTTTATGTACTGCTGATAGTGCTACCTTGCTGTCTTTCACTGTTGCATTGGGGAGATTGCTTTGGAGTGATAATTTGAATGCGAAACGGAGGCAATTTGAGAAGAAACTCTCTGAGAAGATTAAACAATGGCGTGTTAAGAAGAAGAAACGAACAGGGAAACCGGGGAAATTGAGGACAAGAAGGAGGGTGAACATGGGGAAGAGGTGGAAGGAAAGGAAAGGAAATGCAGTGGGGCCAAATGTAGTTATAGGGTTTCAAATGAGGCCGGTCTTGGGGTCGAGGTTGAGGAAGGTGGTTCAGCGTAAGGTGACGAGGCATCATGCTAAAGTTGATAATGGTAGTTTGATGTATAGGTTGGCAATGTCTATGAAGTACTTGTCTGTAAGAAATGTTAATATTACTTGTGAGTGGGAGTTTTGGGTGATTTGTTTTGTTAAGAAATTCTGTGGTTTCTGGGGGAGCATTGCTTTTGACAAGGGCTTGAGTGATCCTCTGATGTCAATTGCCAAGGAGTTTGGTCTTCCTGTGGTGTCGTCCGAGCATTTGGAGCGGCTGGAAAGCTGTTTCAGGTGTTCTTCCAGCCTTCGGTGTTTAGGTAATGGTTTACTCCCCTTACTCCCTGTTAAGCTACTATGGTACTAGTAAGAAAAAGTTAACCTGATGAGTTGACATTGAATTTGAAAATCTAGAGAAAATTTTACTTTTGGTTGTTGATACTGTTTTGATGTCTTTGAGTTTTGACCTTTCCATGTCTGTTATTGATATTTTAGCATGGACCTTTTTGTGGGCACTTGGATACATTAGTTTAGCTACATGCAAAGTGTTGGGGAAAATCGCATTGATATCTATAATTTGACTCAGGCATATTGCTCTAATTTTAACTTGAACAGCCCAGTATTATGCAGATGAAGTTGCTTACTTGTATAACTTTAGGCTGAGGACTGTTGTTTTGATGGTTAATAATCTTATATCGAAGTTTTCATATTTCAAGCCTTGACTTTGATGTGCTTTTTTAGGGCTATCCTAAGGAATTTGTTGCTAGCGAAGTTAGCTGTTAGGTGGTGCCGTGGTGGGCATTGTTCAGCTCAATGATTTACTGCAGTTAGGAGCATTCTGCTGTTTTTGTTGTTTGCTCACAGAATTCTGCTGTTAGGGTACTACAGTCTGTTGTACTTGTATATTCTACATTGTACATATAGTTATGTTTGAGTTAAGCTTATTCTAGAGACCTGAACTTTGCTCAAAGTTACTGTTTCGGACCTGAACTTCTAAATGTTATTATTGTTAAGGACTTGAAGATGAATGTCTGTTAACTTGGCTGTTAAATTGACAAAAAAACAGAAAAAGAAAGAGATTTGTCTCAAGTGGCTTCTGTTTCAACTCTCTTTCTCACTATCTGCTTCTTCTCACTCTCTTATCTCTCTGTCAATACCTCATCCTTAGACCACAATCATTGGACCATATATTAACAATGGGTACAGTGATTCTAACATGGCCACACGGATCAAATACCAATTATTAAGAAAAAGAACAAAATGGGAAGAAATCCACTAGAAAAGTGGGGTACAGTTTTGCAGCAAAAGTTTCTATCAACAAGAATAAAGGTAGAAATTGAAGGAAATGGTGGGTTTAGAATGGATAATCGGTGTCAACTTTTTGGGTTGTTTCCTTGAATTATAATCCAGACACTTTTTCTAATTATAATTTCGGATGCAATTGATAGGAAGCTGGGAATAGAGTTTGAAGCCCAAGTTGTACTTGAAGTGTTTGGAGTTAATTCAAGATCAAATTAAGTTGTCTGTGGAGTTTAGATCCATGGGAAAAAATTATTTCCATTAGGGTGTTAAGAAAAAGGGGAGGTCGCGGTGGTACAATGATGGTGATGGGAAGCTAGGAGAGAAATTATTGGGGAAAAGGAGTAGCTGAAGGAGAGAAGGGAGAAAAAACTATCGAAGTTAACAACCATTCACAAATTTTAAGAGACATCCATTTTGAGCTCTTGAACAATAACTTTGAGTAAAGTTTAGGTCCTTAAATGTGTTTGCATTTGCTGGATGCTGGTTGGTCTTATATAATCCATGAGTCCCCTTTGTTGCTTCATGTTTAGAGGTAAAAGACTACAACTTTTGAGCCGCTACCCCTTTGATTTCTCTTAATCTTACTACCATCTTATTATCTTCCTGTAAAGTAGTTACAAAATCCTTGGAACATGAGCCTGTAAGATGCATGCTGCTGCTTGATGATTTTTTCCATGGTTATCTAATTATGTCAGACTAGAGAGATAGTTAGAGCTCTAGTCTCATTCATGAACCTATAAGTCATCTGTGCAAAATAAGCAGAAAAAGTCCTTGCAACTCAAGTTGGTAACGTGCATGCTGCTGATTGATGACTTTACCCATAGCTGCTTAATCATGTTGAGATCGAGATACAGGTTATAATCTAGCCTTTTTAAGAAACCTATAAGTTACCTTTACACAGACATCAATTGAAAAGACAAGTGTTGACATATGCTAGGCATCTTCATGATCCTCCTAAATTGCATTCACTGTAAGTGTTGACAACTTCACATATGCTAGGCATCTTCATGATCCTTTTAAATTGCATTGACTGTAAGTGTTGGCATATGCTAGACATCTTGTTCATCTTAGCAGCACTTCTAAAACGAAAGGAAATAATACCAGGGTAGGAGGAATTAAAGAAAACAAGAAAAAAGGGATTAAAAAAAGCAGGAAGTTCATTGATATCAGAATGCTTTTTTAAGTTCTACCTTTTCATGTCTCACGTCACGTTTGCTATAAAGTTCAAGGCTTCAAGCTATGATATGTTATACATATTGTTAGTAGTTATGTTGTTAATAATTAATTAGCATTAGTTTGTTTCCTCCTGTATTGTTGATGTTAGTAAAATAGTAATGACGTGTTCTCTTCTCTGCCTTATTTCCCTCACTGGTCTTTCTCCATTTTCGTCCTTCCTTTTGATGAGTTTAACTTTTTTGCAGGTTGCCGAGTAGAATAGTGCGTCAGAGATAGTAGAACAAAGACATTTCTACAGAACTTGTGATTGATTTTTGTCCCATGCAATCATTTTCTGCTTAATGCTTGTATAAGATAGCTGAAGCAGGTCGAAGAATATCAGTTCTCCTGCTTCTGTAGTTAGGATGTACATAAGATACTTTCATCTCTATCATGGAAGATATCGAATTAGTATATGACTTGGTGTCTAAGACAATTCCTCGCAGGCATAATGGTTTGTTAGTCAAATTCTTACATACTTATGACTCCCATGTCTTTCCGTGGACCAATTTAAAAGTTACATAACTGTGAGAATCTCGTGTAAGATATGGCCAGAAAACAATATAAGTATCAAATTTCAAAATGCAAAACCCCAAGTGATTAACCCATCAAGGGGACACATAAAGCTTCTTGATTGATAATGTTCAATTTTACCATAACTGTGAAGTTTGTCTTTTGCTCCTTGGAATGAGGCATGGAGAAAGTCTCCTTTGCACATTTTTGTAAAGTGGAAGTGCAAATCACTGGACCACACTCTCAGTTATGGATCCTTTTGACCACCTAAAACTTGACCATGGTCGAATATAGAATTGCTACTATTCAAGTTACCAAACATGGCAGTTATCTTAATCCAATTAAATAAAAGATAAAAGTGGAAATACTAAGCATTAATTGTGCTGATGGAATGAAGTGTGATTTTATCATCAATTCCTAAACGAATGCCATTTAGGAAAGTATATGATGTTTATAATAAAAACTGTCTATATCAAAATCTAAAAAAGATTCACAAAACATGACAATATTCTTATGCCTAATAGATATGAAACTCTTCACATGGGATGGAGCTACAATTTTTTTGGTAAGCAATAGAAATCTATTGCAACTCAAAACCGAGAACCACAATTACAACTCACGTTTGTAATGAATGGACAAACCTTCTAAAAGGGACCCAACCAACACCATAAACCAAAATTTATGAACACACACGCTCAAGGGAGCTATGATTCACTTCAACAAAAGAGAGTAATTCAACATCTAATCACAACAAGAAAACAATACAAGATTACAAAAGAGAGTGTCCAAATTCACTTCAACCCTAGAAATAATTTTAATCACATCAAAGAGAACACCACAAAATTTGCTGCCTACCATATCCTAGCCCTTATTCTCTTAAGTATAACAACATCACTCAATAAACCTTTTGTTTTTGGTTTTTAGCTTTTTCACCAACACCATAAACTCTTTGCTCCACTGCAATTAACATAGCCTTTCACAATTTTATTTATTATAGTAATCTCAAATTTGGTGATATCTGTTCTATAATGAAACCTGATGAACTATTAATAGACCTGTTAAAGTTAACCCGAACTCGACGATCCAATTCAAATGACCCAAAACAAGACCCAGTTCAGACCCTAAACAATGACCCTTTTTTATATCAATTTGCCTATTATCTTTTTTCACATATCAAAATTTATAATTTTAAATTGTTATTCTTCTCCTTCTCTCCTTCTACCATATAGGCTGCCATGATTATTATAGCATGTTACATGTATCCCTTTTATTTGTAAAATTGTTTAAATTTAAATTGGATCATATCCAAAGAACATCACTAAATTTGGGAAGATTAATAAATAAACCAAAATGTAAGATTAATATGAGAATACACAAACTTGGAATTTATGTTGATAATTTTTATACACAGAAGAGAGATGAACTGATTGCTGCTGAGTGCTGACTGCTGACCGACCAAACTGTACAAGAGTTGCTAATGTAAAAGCCAAGCAGACAATTAAAACATTTTTGGCATCTAAAGATAAAACTGTCAGAAATTTTATCATACATTGTTTCGGCTTATCTTAGAAATATGTAAGAAGCATTTATGGTCCAATGTTCTCATAACCTCTTTATCTATAACATGTGGCCCAAAGCAGAACACCTTGTCTTCCTTCAAAGTACTACATTTGACAAGGAGAGACCAAACTGAGACTAAATAACCAATCTCTTTCATCCCATATCCTTTTAATTTAGACCCAATAAGATGCAACGTACCACACTTCGGCCCATTTTATATTGGAATCAGCCAATTTGACAATTTTTTTTGTCAGATCACTAACTTATAAGTTATACTATAACTTATAACCACTTCTTTAACAACTTTTGAGCTTTTTCCGCAATTAAGTTTATATATTATAGATATATTGTGTGGGACCTTAATTGGGGGTGGATAAGTGACGTGGATAATATTTTATTGTTATTTTATTATTTTCAATAAAAGTGTGGGGCATAACTATAAAGTGAGAAATGATAAAATAATACTTCCTCCGTATCAAATAAGATGCTACAGTTTTGGTTTCACGGACTCTGATGCAATTTTTCTTAAGGGGTGATTAAAGTTTTGGGGTATTGTTAATAAAGTGGTGAGGACAAAAATTAGTGGTAAAGTTGGAGGGAGAATATTTGGGACCACATAACTTTTGAGGGGGAAGAGGTGGGGGCTGACCACGTAGGAAGGATGATTTCTGCTTTTTTTTTTCTTAAGAATCGCTGCTGCTGTAGTGGGAGCGAGGAATTCCCTCCAAAACTGTAACACCCGAACCATACGGAGTCGAGTATATCGTCACCAATGCGCATCCAGGGCCAACAAATGTCCTCAATAACCAACACAAGTTCTTGCGGCGCATTTTGTCCTCACTCATGCGCACCTCGAGAAACTTCTGAGGAGGTCACCCATCCCTGGACTACTCCCAGCCAAACGCTTAACTGTGGAGTAACTAAGGAATTAAGCTCCCTAAAAGAAAGATGCATCTTATTGGAATGAGTAGCCTTCTAAATCCCTTTAAAGCAATCATGAGGGGTATTACATACACCCCCACTTGAGGACAGCAACACCATCGTTGCGCCTGAGGACTCCACATATTCGGCATACGGCCTGTGGGTCGCCCCAGCCTGGAAGCTAATCACATATTCGACACGCAGCCGGTGATATAGCCCAGAATCCTCCCCCACTAGGCAACTAACCTTGGATTAATTATCCACTCGATCAGCATGCGGTCGAAGGGTTGCTCTGATACCATTTGTAACACCCGACCCATACGGAGTCGAGTATATCGTCACCAATACGCATCCAGGGCCAACAACTGTCCTCAATAACCAACACAAGTTCTTCCGGTGCATTTTGTCCTCACTCATGAGCACCCTGAGAAACTTCTCAGGAGGTCGTCAATCCCAAGACTACTCCCAGCCAAACACGCTTAACTGTGGAGTAACTAAGGAAAGCTCCCTAAAAGAAATATGCATCTTGTTGGAATGAGTAGCCTGCTAAATCCCTTTAAAATCAATCATGAGGGGTATTACATAGACCAAACCCCAAATTGTACACTTCCCAAAAAGCTGAAAATTTACGTGGCAAATATGAGAGGGAATATTTCCCTCCAAAACATAAATTTTTGGTGTTTAAACATCAACAACAACAAAGCAGAAATCTCCAAAAAGAATTGGGAGGGAATTTTTACCTCCAAAAATTAAGTTGGAGCCAACAATTCATACACTTGCCAACCAAGTAAACACCCCTATTTAAACCTCAAACATAGGAGACAACCATAAATGTTTAATCACCCAAAAATCAGCAACATTTAAGATGAGTTAATAGAGGCAAACATTAGCTAGTATAATTTACACAAAGATAATTTGTTCATTTCCATCCCAAAAAAATCAAAAAACAAAAAATCATCTTCTTTATTTCTAGATGCGCTAGGGTAAGATGCGAGAATCGGCAAGATGATGGGTTCTTCGGTGTAGATCAGTTGTTAAAAGAGGAGGGATGACATGCTTTGCTTGATGAGAGCTCTGATTCAGATGATGTGGCAGCAGGTATGCAAGAACATGCAACACAAGAAACAACAGAGGAAAGAGTTAGAGGGCCAACATTCAAAACAGAATTAAGTCTACAGAAGAGAAGGCAGTTAGTGGAGAAGCTTCTTGAATTAGAGCATGCTAATAAGTTACCTTGAGGCACAAAAAAGAAACTGTCAAGAGAGTTTGGTATTCACAGAACCACTCTTGACAGAATTTGGAAACTTGCTAAAAAAAGTTGGAAGAAAGCCCCTAGAGTATGCTGAGGAATGGCTTCAATAATGTCCACTAAGTTATAGATCAACTGTGAGGGCATTTGCAGGACACCTTAAGGTTCCTCACTGCACTATATACATGCTACTAAAGAAAGGCAAGCTTAGAAGTCACACTGCCAGCAACCATCCATCCCTCACAGAGGCTCATAAACTTGAAAGGATGAAGTGGGTTCTTTCCCACATCATACCAGCCACTGCAACTGAACCAACAGTGTTTGGAAGCATGGAAAATGTTGTTCACATTGATGAAAAATGGTTTTATTTAAACCCAGACATAAGAAGATTCTACTTATTGCCAAAGGAAGATGACCCATACAGACGCACACAGTCAAAGAGGTTCAAGATCAAGGCAATGTTTATGGTTGTCACTTCAATACCACTATATGACATAGATGGGAACATGATCTATGATGACAAATTTGGTATCTACCCTTTTGCGGAAAGGGTTGTAGCAAAGAAAACAAGCAAAAACAGAGTTGCATGCACTAATGATAGGGGTGTAAATTCAGTTTTCGGTTCGGTTCGGTTTTGAGCCAAAACTAAATTCGGTTTTCAACTTTCAGGTCCAAATCCAAACCAAATTTTATCATAAACCAAACCAATCCAAACCAAATTTCCAAAACGAAAACCAAACCGAACCGAAAAATCGAATTCATTCCTCCAACGCTTACCCATTCTACCAAGTCCAAATCTTCAACAAAACATAAAAACCAAACTAGATTTGCAATTAAAATGTCAGAATTCTAGCGAAGTATGAAATTTAGATATTACAAGCTAGAACAAATAATTCTCAAGGCAAAAAAAAAAAAAAAACGACATTAGGTTTTGTTAATTTCCGATTGTAAAATGACAAAAAAAAAAATTACGTAGCGTCGCAGCAAACCATGAAGATAAGGGCGAAAAAAAACCAAATGCAAATCAAGAAAATAAGAAGGAAAAAAAAAGATCTATTAATTGACAACTTCTTCTTCCAGCACTTTGTATCAAAGCAAGATCTAATTTTTCCCCATTGTTAGAGGTTTCAAAGAGAGAAAATGAGGAGAGAGAAAATGACTTGTTGTAGTGAGGCGTGAGAGAACTGAAAGAATGTGAGGAGTTACTGAGTTAGGGTTTTGAGCTTTCAAGTGAGGGTTTCTTATTTTATTGGGCCAATTAAACAAAGAAGACATAATCAAAGCCCACATATGAAATTTCGGTTTGGATTCGATTTTTTTCGGTTTTCTAAAATCAAAACCGAGTCCAAAACGAAAATCGAAAAAAAAGAATTTCTCAGTCCAAACCAAACCAAATTAAGAAAATAAACAAACCGAATTGTAATTCCGGTTTGGTTTGGTTCAGTTTTCGATTTTTAATCAGATAATTTACACCCTAACTATTGAGACCAAACCAATAGAGAAAATCACCAAAGAGGTCATCAGAGATGTCATTGTCAACAAAGTCATACAAGCAATCATGCAAAAATGGCATGGTCATCTTTCAAAAGGCATTGTAATCCAACAAGATAAAACAAGGCCACATATTTAACTAACAGATCCAGCTTTCATGGAAGCAGCCACAAGGAATGGGTTCAACATCAAACTGGTATGTCAGCTCCCCCAGTCCCCTGATCTTAACATTTTAGACCTAGGTTTCTTTAGTGTCATACAAGCATTGTAGGATAGTTCATTTCCTAAGAACATTGATGACTTGATTGAGAAAGTGCAAGCATCATATGAATTCTTTGATCCAGACGTGTTAAAGTACACATGGTTACAACTAGAATATGTGATGGTTGAAATATTACAAGTCGAAGGGGGAAACAACTACAAGAACCCCCACCATGGGATGGTAAGATTAGAAAGGTTAGGACTCCTACCAAAAAAAGTCACAATTGATCAGGAACTCATTGATGATGTAGTGGACTATTTGGATGACAACTTGAAGTTAGTTCAAGATGATCCAATGGAGTTTTTTGAGGTGGATGCAGACTAGTGAGTGTGAGAGGTCCTGATTAATGGAACAAGATGACAAATGCAAGTTTTTGTTTTCACTGCTACAACACAGGTTTGACTTCTGCACAAACCTTATCCTGAGAGTGTCAATTAATATGGTTTTTTTTTGAACTGAAATTGGACGGACAACAACTTTTTGTGTATTGAAATGCATGGTATAGGTAGATGCATACCAACTTTTGTGTAGTTAATTGGTATACATATAAAGTTAGGTATTCAAAGGAACTTTTGTATAGATTAATGGTATGCATATCAACTTAGGTTTGTAGATGCAGTGAAGTTTAATACAGTGAAGTTTAATTTCAGTTTGTGTTCTATCAATGCTTATGCTCAAGTGTGGTCCTAATATGAATTCATCAAGGATATCTTGATTTAACTCATTGAAAACAAGGTTTGGTACCTTAACAGAGTTAACTCTGGAGCAAATCAAACCTTGTTTCAGAGTTAATGAGTCCCTTCATCATCTGGATTAGTTGGAGATAAGGGACTACCAACTATAACACTAAACCATCCAACCAGGCATGGGGCTAATCAAATTGACATCATGGATCATTGAATGCATTTCACACAAGCATGATCTTAACCAATGAAGCATTAACATCATAAGCTAGCAACATCAGCATAGTAACAAAGATTGCTCATCATTTGACCTCTATGAATCCATCAGAGGTATCTTGATTTAACTCATTAAAAACAAAGTTTGGTACCTCAACAGAGTTAACTCTGGAGCAAATCAAACCTTATTTCAGAGTTATTGAGTCCCTTCATCATCTGTATTAGGTGGTGATCAGGGAGTCTCAACTACAACTCTAAACATCCAACCAAGCAGGGACTAACCAAATTAGGGACATCCATTAATCATGGAATTCATATAACATAAGCATGAGCTTAATCAATCAAGCATTAACATCATAAGCCAACAACCTCATCATACTAACAAGGGTCCATCACCATTGCAATTCAGGGACTCATCACATTTAAGGGACAAAAAATTGAATTGCAATCAACAAGTTAAATGATCAAAAGAGGTAAAGGAGTCAGAAATAACCAATGCAAAGAATGTTGTGGCTTGATGAGGGACTCATTCACATGTAGTTATTCCTAAATGCAGGGACATATCCCTTCATGAACTTCAACAATTGAGGATCCCATTCATCCTCATCAATTTGCTTCCATGGCCCAACCCTATTCTTCCTGGGTTCATTATGTTTGACAGGAGGAAGTGGAGTTCTGCTCCAATAAACCTCATCTTGTGGCACAGGGGAACAATTGACCTTCCCTCTTCCCTTTACCCTTCTTCACTTGCTGGCCTGCAGTCAGGCCACATACCACTATCCTTCTCCCACCCTCAACAGAAAGCCCCTTCACATTATCTACAACCACCTCCTTCCCTTTACTCTCAACCACCACCTTCCCTTTTTCCTCTTTCTCACCACCCTTTTTCAGTAACTTGCAAAACTCATTGCAAGATCTCAACATGTACGGCCTACGAACAAAAGAAGGTCCTTCTTTCTTCTCCTCCACCGCATCCTCCATGAAAGAATCCTCCTCAATCTTTTTCTAACTTTATCACCCTCTCCCAAACCCTAAAAGAAAGATGCATCTTATTGGAATGAGTAGCCTTCTAAATCCCTTTAAAGCAATCATGAGGGGTATTACATACACCCCCACTTGAGGACAGCAACACCATCGTTGCGCCTGAGGACTCCACATATTCGGCGTACGGCCTGTGGGTCGCCCCAGCCTGGAAGCTAATCACATATTCGACACGCAGTCGGTGATATAGCCCAGAATCCTCCCCCACTAGGCAACTAACCTTGGATTAATTATCCACTCGATCAGCATGCGGTCGTAGGGTTGCTCTGATACCATTTGTAACACCCGACCCATACGGAGTCGAGTATATCGTCACCAATACGCATCCGGGGCCAACAAGCGTCCTCAATAACCAACACAAGTTCTTCCGGTGCATTTTGTCCTCACTCATGAGCACCTTGAGAAACTTCTCAGGAGGTCGTCAATCCCAAGACTACTCCCAGCCAAACACGCTTAACTGTGGAGTAACTAAGGAAAGCTCCCTAAAAGAAATATGCATCTTGTTGGAATGAGTAGCCTGCTAAATCCCTTTAAAATCAATCATGAGGGGTATTACATAGACCAAACCCCAAATTGTACACTTCCCAAAAAGCTGAAAATTTACGTGGCAAATATGAGAGGGAATATTTCCCTCCAAAACATAAATTTTTGGTGTTTAAACATCAACAACAACAAAGCAGAAATCTCCAAAAAGAATTGGGAGGGAATTTTTACCTCCAAAAATTAAGTTGGAGCCAACAATTCATACACTTGCCAACCAAGTAAACACCCCTATTTAAACCTCAAACATAGGAGACAACCATAAATGTTTAATCACCCAAAAATCAGCAACATTTAAGATGAGTTAATAGAGGCAAAAATTAGCTAGTATAATTTACACAGCATAATTTGTTCATTTCCATCCCAAAAAAATCAAAAAACAAAAAATCATCTTCTTTATTTCTAGATCTGCTTGGGGTAAGATGCAGAATCAGCAAGATGATGGGTTCTTCAGTGTAGATCAGTTGTTAAAAGAGGAGGGATGACATGCTTTGCTTGATGAGAGCTCTGATTCAGATGATGTGGCAGCAGGTATGCAAGAACATGCAACACAAGAAACAACAGAGGAAAGAGTTAGAGGGCCAACATTCAAAACAGAATTAAGTCTACAGAAGAGAAGGCAGTTAGTGGAGAAGCTTCTTGAATTAGAGCATGCTAATAAGTTACCTTGAGGCACAAAAAAGAAACTGTCAAGAGAGTTTGGTATTCACAGAACCACTCTTGACAGAATTTGGAAACTTGCTAAAAAAAGTTGGAAGAAAGCCCCTAGAGTATGCTGAGGAATGGCTTCAATAATGTCCACTAAGTTATAGATCAACTGTGAGGGCATTTGTAGGACACCTTAAGGTTCCTCACTGCACTATATACATGCTACTAAAGAAAGGCAAGCTTAGAAGTCACACTGCCAGCAACCATCCATCCCTCACAGAGGCTCATAAACTTGAAAGGATGAAGTGAGTTCTTTCCCACATCATACCAGCCACTGCAACTGAACCAACAGTGTTTGGAAGCATGGAAAATGCTGTTCACATTGATGAAAAATGGTTTTATTTAAACCCAGACATAAGAAGATTCTACTTATTGCCAAAGGAAGATGACCCATACAGACGCACACAGTCAAAGAGGTTCAAGATCAAGGCAATGTTTATGGTTGTCACTTCAATACCACTATATGACATAGATGGGAACATGATCTATGATGACAAATTTGGTATCTACCCTTTTGCGGAAAGGGTTGTAGCAAAGAAAACAAGCAAAAACAGAGTTGCATGCACTATTGATAGGGGTGTAAATTCAGTTTTCGGTTCGGTTTTGAGCCAAAACTAAATTCGGTTTTCAACTTTCAGGTCCAAATCCAAACCAAATTTTATCATAAACCAAACCAATCCAAACCAAATTTCCAAAACGAAAACCAAACCGAACCGAAAAATCGAATTCATTCCTCCAACGCTTACCCATTCTACCAAGTCCAAATCTTCAACAAAACATAAAAACCAAACTAGATTTGCAATTAAAATGTCAGAATTCTAGCGAAGTATGAAATTTAGATATTACAAGCTAGAACAAATAATTCTCAAGGCAAAAAAAAAAGAAAAAACGACATTAGGTTTTGTTAATTTCCGATTGTAAAATGACAAAAAAAAAAAAATTACGTAGCGTCGCAGCAAACCATGAAGATAAGGGCGAAAAAAAACCAAATGCAAATCAAGAAAATAAGAAGGAAAAAAAAAAGATCTATTAATTGACAACTTCTTCTTCCAGCACTTTGTATCAAAGCAAGATCTAATTTTTCCCCATTGTTAGAGGTTTCAAAGAGAGAAAATGAGGAGAGAGAAAATGACTTGTTGTAGTGAGGCGTGAGAGAACTGAAAGAATGTGAGGAGTTACTGAGTTAGGGTTTTGAGCTTTCAAGTGAGGGTTTCTTATTTTATTGGGCCAATTAAACAGCAGCACATAATCAAAGCCCACATATGAAATTTCGGTTTGGATTCGATTTTTTCGGTTTTCTAAAATCAAAACCGAGTCCAAAACGAAAATCGAAAAAAAGAATTTCTCAGTCCAAACCAAACCAAATTAAGAAAATAAACAAACCGAATTGTAATTAGGTTTGGTTTGGTTCGATTTTCGATTTTTAATCAGATAATTTACACCCTAACTATTGAGACCAAACCAATAGAGAAAATCACCAAAGAGGTCATCAGAGATGTCATTGTCAACAAAGTCATACAAGCAATCATGCAAAAAATGGCATGGTCATCTTTCAAAAGGCATTGTAATCCAACAAGATAAAACAAGGCCACATATTTAACTAACAGATCCAGCTTTCATGGAAGCGACCACAAGGAATGGGTTCAACATCAAACCGGTATGTCGGCTCCCCCCGATCCCGATCTTAACATTTTAGACCTAGGTTTCTTTAGTGTCATACAAGCATTGTAGGATAGTTCATTTCCTAAGAACATTGATGACTTGATTGAGAAAGTGCAAGCATCATATGAATTCTTTGATCCAGACGTGTTAAAGTACACATGGTTACAACTAGAATATGTGATGGTTGAAATATTACAAGTCGAAGGGGGAAACAACTACAAGAACCCCCCACCATGGGATGGTAAGATTAGAAAGGTTAGGACTCCTACCAAAAAAAGTCACAATTGATCGGGAACTCATTGATGATGTAGTGGACTATTTGGATGACAACTTGAAGTTAGTTCAAGATGATCCAATGGAGTTTTTGAGGTGGATGCGGACTAGTGAGTGTGAGAGGTCCCGATTAATGGAACAAGATGACAAATGCAAGTTTTTGTTTTCCCTTTGCTACAACACGGGTTTGACTTCGCACAAACCTTATCCTGAGAGTGTCAATTAATATGGTTTTTTTTTGAACTGAAATTGGACGGACAACAACTTTTTGTGTATTGAAATGCATGGTATAGGTAGATGCATACCAACTTTTGTGTAGTTAATTGGTATACATATAAAGTTAGGTATTCAAAGGAACTTTTGTATAGATTAATGGTATGCATATCAACTTAGGTTTGTAGATGCAGTGAAGTTTAATACAGTGAAGTTTAATTTCAGTTTGTGTTCTATCAATGCTTATGCTCAAGTGTGGTCCTAATATGAATTCATCAAGGATATCTTGATTTAACTCATTGAAAACAAGGTTTGGTACCTTAACAGAGTTAACTCTGGAGCAAATCAAACCTTGTTTCAGAGTTAATGAGTCCCTTCATCATCTGGATTAGTTGGAGATAAGGGACTACCAACTATAACACTAAACCATCCAACCAGGCATGGGGCTAATCAAATTGACATCATGGATCATTGAATGCATTTCACACAAGCATGATCTTAACCAATGAAGCATTAACATCATAAGCTAGCAACATCAGCATAGTAACAAAGATTGCTCATCATTTGACCTCTATGAATCCATCAGAGGTATCTTGATTTAACTCATTAAAAACAAAGTTTGGTACCTCAACAGAGTTAACTCTGGAGCAAATCAAACCTTATTTCAGAGTTATTGAGTCCCTTCATCATCTGTATTAGGTGGTGATCAGGGAGTCTCAACTACAACTCTAAACATCCAACCAAGCAGGGACTAACCAAATTAGGGACATCCATTAATCATGGAATTCATATAACATAAGCATGAGCTTAATCAATCAAGCATTAACATCATAAGCCAACAACCTCATCATACTAACAAGGGTCCATCACCATTGCAATTCAGGGACTCATCACATTTAAGGGACAAAAAATTGAATTGCAATCAACAAGTTAAATGATCAAAAGAGGTAAAGGAGTCAGAAATAACCAATGCAAAGAATGTTGTGGCTTGATGAGGGACTCATTCACATGTAGTTATTCCTAAATGCAGGGACATATCCCTTCATGAACTTCAACAATTGAGGATCCCATTCATCCTCATCAATTTGCTTCCATGGCCCAACCCTATTCTTCCTGGGTTCATTATGTTTGACAGGAGGAAGTGGAGTTCTGCTCCAATAAACCTCATCTTGTGGCACAGGGGAACAATTGACCTTCCTCTTCCCTTTACCCTTCTTCACTTGCTGGCCTACAGTCAGGCCACATACCACTATCCTTCTCCCACCCTCAACAGAAAGCCCCTTCACATTATCTACAACCACCTCCTTCCCTTTACTCTCAACCACCACCTTCCCTTTTTCCTCTTTCTCACCACCCTTTTTCAGTAACTTGCAAAACTCATTGCAAGATCTCAACATGTACGGCCTACGAACAAAAGAAGGTCCTTCTTTCTTCTCCTCCACCGCATCCTCCATGAAAGAATCCTCCTCAATCTTTTTCTAACTTTATCACCCTCTCCCAAACCCTAAAAGAAAGATGCATCTTATTGGAATGAGTAGCCTTCTAAATCCCTTTAAAGCAATCATGAGGGGTATTACATACACCCCCACTTGAGGACAGCAACACCATCGTTGCGCCTGAGGACTCCACATATTCGGCGTACGGCCTGTGGGTCGCCCCAGCCTGGAAGCTAATCACATATTCGACACGCAGTCGGTGATATAGCCCAGAATCCTCCCCCACTAGGCAACTAACCTTGGATTAATTATCCACTCGATCAGCATGCGGTCGTAGGGTTGCTCTGATACCATTTGTAACACCCGACCCATACGGAGTCGAGTATATCGTCACCAATACGCATCCAGGGCCAACAACTGTCCTCAATAACCAACACAAGTTCTTCCGGTGCATTTTGTCCTCACTCATGAGCACCTTGAGAAACTTCTCAGGAGGTCGTCAATCCCAAGACTACTCCCAGCCAAACACGCTTAACTGTGGAGTAACTAAGGAAAGCTCCCTAAAAGAAATATGCATCTTGTTGGAATGAGTAGCCTGCTAAATCCCTTTAAAATCAATCATGAGGGGTATTACATAGACCAAACCCCAAATTGTACACTTCCCAAAAAGCTGAAAATTTACGTGGCAAATATGAGAGGGAATATTTCCCTCCAAAACATAAATTTTTGGTGTTTAAACATCAACAACAACAAAGCAGAAATCTCCAAAAAGAATTGGGAGGGAATTTTTACCTCCAAAAATTAAGTTGGAGCCAACAATTCATACACTTGCCAACCAAGTAAACACCCCTATTTAAACCTCAAACATAGGAGACAACCATAAATGTTTAATCACCCAAAAATCAGCAACATTTAAGATGAGTTAATAGAGGCAAAAATTAGCTAGTATAATTTACACAGCATAATTTGTTCATTTCCATCCCAAAAAAATCAAAAAACAAAAAATCATCTTCTTTATTTCTAGATCTGCTTGGGGTAAGATGCAGAATCAGCAAGATGATGGGTTCTTCAGTGTAGATCAGTTGTTAAAAGAGGAGGGATGACATGCTTTGCTTGATGAGAGCTCGATTCGGGATGATGTGGCGCGAGGTATGCAAGAACATGCAACACAAGAAACAACAGAGGAAAGAGTTAGAGGGCCAACATTCAAAACAGAATTAAGTCTACAGAAGAGAAGGCAGTTAGTGGAGAAGCTTCTTGAATTAGAGCATGCTAATAAGTTACCTTGAGGCACAAAAAAGAAACTGTCAAGAGAGTTTGGTATTCACAGAACCACTCTTGACAGAATTTGGAAACTTGCTAAAAAAAGTTGGAAGAAAGCCCCTAGAGTATGCTGAGGAATGGCTTCAATAATGTCCACTAAGTTATAGATCAACTGTGAGGGCATTTGCAGGACACCTTAAGGTTCCTCACTGCACTATATACATGCTACTAAAGAAAGGCAAGCTTAGAAGTCACACTGCCAGCAACCATCCATCCCTCACAGAGGCTCATAAACTTGAAAGGATGAAGTGAGTTCTTTCCCACATCATACCAGCCACTGCAACTGAACCAACAGTGTTTGGAAGCATGGAAAATGTTGTTCACATTGATGAAAAATGGTTTTATTTAAACCCAGACATAAGAAGATTCTACTTATTGCCAAAGGAAGATGACCCATACAGACGCACACGTCAAAGAGGTTCAAGATCAAGGCAATGTTTATGGTTGTCACTTCAATACCACTATATGACATAGATGGGAACATGATCTATGATGACAAATTTGGTATCTACCCTTTTGCGGAAAGGGTTGTAGCAAAGAAAACAAGCAAAAACAGAGTTGCATGCACTATTGATAGGGGTGTAAATTCAGTTTTCGGTTCGGTTTTGAGACAAAACTAAATTCGGTTTTCAACTTTCAGGTCCAAATCCAAACCAAATTTTATCATAAACCAAACCAATCCAAACCAAATTTCCAAAACGAAAACCAAACCGAACCGAAAAATCGAATTCATTCCTCCAACGCTTACCCATTCTACCAAGTCCAAATCTTCAACAAAACATAAAAACCAAACTAGATTTGCAATTAAAATGTCAGAATTCTAGCGAAGTATGAAATTTAGATATTACAAGCTAGAACAAATAATTCTCAAGGCAAAAAAAAAAGAAAAAACGACATTAGGTTTTGTTAATTTCCGATTGTAAAATGACAAAAAAAAAAATTACGTAGCGTCGCAGCAAACCATGAAGATAAGGGCGAAAAAAAACCAAATGCAAATCAAGAAAATAAGAAGGAAAAAAAAAAGATCTATTAATTGACAACTTCTTCTTCCAGCACTTTGTATCAAAGCAAGATCTAATTTTTCCCCATTGTTAGAGGTTTCAAAGAGAGAAAATGAGGAGAGAGAAAATGACTTGTTGTAGTGAGGCGTGAGAGAACTGAAAGAATGTGAGGAGTTACTGAGTTAGGGTTTTGAGCTTTCAAGTGAGGGTTTCTTATTTTATTGGGCCAATTAAACAGCAGCACATAATCAAAGCCCACATATGAAATTTCGGTTTGGATTCGATTTTTTCGGTTTTCTAAAATCAAAACCGAGTCCAAAACGAAAATCGAAAAAAAGAATTTCTCAGTCCAAACCAAACCAAATTAAGAAAATAAACAAACCGAATTGTAATTCCGGTTTGGTTTGGTTCAGTTTTCGATTTTTAATCAGATAATTTACACCCTAACTATTGAGACCAAACCAATAGAGAAAATCACCAAAGAGGTCATCAGAGATGTCATTGTCAACAAAGTCATACAAGCAATCATGCAAAAAATGGCATGGTCATCTTTCAAAAGGCATTGTAATCCAACAAGATAAAACAAGGCCACATATTTAACTAACAGATCCAGCTTTCATGGAAGCAGCCACAAGGAATGGGTTCAACATCAAACTGGTATGTCAGCTCCCCCAGTCCCCTGATCTTAACATTTTAGACCTAGGTTTCTTTAGTGTCATACAAGCATTGTAGGATAGTTCATTTCCTAAGAACATTGATGACTTGATTGAGAAAGTGCAAGCATCATATGAATTCTTTGATCCAGACGTGTTAAAGTACACATGGTTACAACTAGAATATGTGATGGTTGAAATATTACAAGTCGAAGGGGGAAACAACTACAAGAACCCCCACCATGGGATGGTAAGATTAGAAAGGTTAGGACTCCTACCAAAAAAAGTCACAATTGATCAGGAACTCATTGATGATGTAGTGGACTATTTGGATGACAACTTGAAGTTAGTTCAAGATGATCCAATGGAGTTTTTTGAGGTGGATGCAGACTAGTGAGTGTGAGAGGTCCTGATTAATGGAACAAGATGACAAATGCAAGTTTTTGTTTTCACTGCTACAACACAGGTTTGACTTCTGCACAAACCTTATCCTGAGAGTGTCAATTAATATGGTTTTTTTTTGAACTGAAATTGGACGGACAACAACTTTTTGTGTATTGAAATGCATGGTATAGGTAGATGCATACCAACTTTTGTGTAGTTAATTGGTATACATATAAAGTTAGGTATTCAAAGGAACTTTTGTATAGATTAATGGTATGCATATCAACTTAGGTTTGTAGATGCAGTGAAGTTTAATACAGTGAAGTTTAATTTCAGTTTGTGTTCTATCAATGCTTATGCTCAAGTGTGGTCCTAATATGAATTCATCAAGGATATCTTGATTTAACTCATTGAAAACAAGGTTTGGTACCTTAACAGAGTTAACTCTGGAGCAAATCAAACCTTGTTTCAGAGTTAATGAGTCCCTTCATCATCCGGGATTAGTTGGAGATAAGGGACTACCAACTATAACACTAAACCATCCAACCAGGCATGGGGCTAATCAAATTGACATCATGGATCATTGAATGCATTTCACACAAGCATGATCTTAACCAATGAAGCATTAACATCATAAGCTAGCAACATCAGCATAGTAACAAAGATTGCTCATCATTTGACCTCTATGAATCCATCAGAGGTATCTTGATTTAACTCATTAAAAACAAAGTTTGGTACCTCAACAGAGTTAACTCGGAGCAAATCAAACCTTATTTCGTAGTTATTGAGTCCCTTCATCATCTGTATTAGGTGGTGATCAGGGAGTCTCAACTACAACTCTAAACATCCAACCAAGCAGGGACTAACCAAATTAGGGACATCCATTAATCATGGAATTCATATAACATAAGCATGAGCTTAATCAATCAAGCATTAACATCATAAGTCAACAACCTCATCATACTAACAGGGGTCCATCACCATTGCAATTCAGGGACTCATCACATTTAAGGGACAAAAAATTGAATTGCAATCAACAAGTTAAATGATCAAAAGAGGTAAAGGAGTCAGAAATAACCAATGCAAAGAATGTTGTGGCTTGATGAGGGACTCATTCACATGTAGTTATTCCTAAATGCAGGGACATATCCCTTCATGAACTTCAACAATTGAGGATCCCATTCATCCTCATCAATTTGCTTCCATGGCCCAACCCTATTCTTCCTGGGTTCATTATGTTTGACAGGAGGAAGTGGAGTTCTGCTCCAATAAACCTCATCTTGTGGCACAGGGGAACAATTGACCTTCCTCTTCCCTTTACCCTTCTTCACTTGCTGGCCTGCAGCCAGGCCACATACCACTATCCTTCTCCCACCCTCAACAGAAAGCCCCTTCACATTATCTACAACCACCTCCTTCCCTTTACTCTCAACCACCACCTTCCCTTTTTCCTCTTTCTCACCACCCTTTTTCAGTAACTTGCAAAACTCATTGCAAGATCTCAACATGTACGGCCTACGAACAAAAGAAGGTCCTTCTTTCTTCTCCTCCACCGCATCCTCCATGAAAGAATCCTCCTCAATCTTTTTCTAACTTTATCACCCTCTCCCAAACCCTAATTTTTCATGTTCCTCCTCCTCACTATCGATATCAATAATCTCACGGTCACCCTCGTACGATGAGTCATTAGAATCCATAAAATCATTGAAGATATGACAGTCACTATCATCTTTGGTGTTTTCCGCAGCCAATTCGGGTGGTAATTTGGGCCTCGCTTCCCCCAAATGAAACGCCTCCATTTTCGCCACTCCGCTCCTCTAAAGCATATCCAAGAGCCTTCTTCGCGTTGGGACCCATATGATTTTCCGCACCTCCGGTTTCGTAAAACCGTCGTGGCCACGGAGATCTCCGTTCGAAGGAGTCAAAAATGTCCTTGATTAACAGGGTTTCCCCATCATCATCAGTCTCGAACAATGCATCAGTCAAGGGACTCAAATTGGGGATGAAATTATGGGCCATAATTCAAATTTCGTGTTTAAGGTTGAAGAGGAGAGGAGGAGATCTGGGTTTGGGACTCAATTTCTAGGGTTTCTGGGTTAGGGTTGAAGAACAGGGAGGAGAAAAGAGGAGATAGAGTAGAAAGTTCGAGGGATGGGGGGGGTTGGGTGATTTAATTGGGTGGGTTGTTTTTAATTGGGGAGGGGTTGAATCTGAAAAGTTGTTGAGTTTAATGAATTTTGGTGGGAATCATTAAATTGCGCTAATGTATTTAGGGATGTCATTAGGTTTGGCAAAGCAGTTTTAAATTTAATAAGTAAGGGTAATATGGTCATTTCACAGCCCAAAACTTACCAAACAAGGAAAGAAAATAAAGTTTAGCATCTTATTTGAAACATCCCGCTATAGAAAGTGTAGCATCTTATTTGATACGGAGGAAGTAGTGGATTTATACCTAAGCTAGGATTAGTGTAATTCATATGAGACGGTAAGATATGAGACGGTCAGATATGAAAAGTGTTACGAGTGATATCGAATGAAAATAGTAACTTTATAGCCTTTTTGTTTAACTAATTAACAGTATGACCAACCGACCCTTTCATAAGACTTTGCCTATATATTTCATGCATTCTCTTTGAGTTAACAACCTATCACTTTTCCTCCCACAAAATGAAGCCCCTCTAAAAAATAAGGAAAAGCAAGCGGCGCATAAAAGCCTAGGGGAGTTCGGCAGCTGCCAGTCACCAGTGGCCGTCGAGCGCTCCCCTTTCCCATCTTGTTCTTTGTACCTTGTTTAGTTCTCAAATGCGCCACAATAAGTTGGCCGAAGTAGTCGTTTACTCTACCACATCGTCGTTTCAACCATCAAAGGTATCTCAATTCCTGCCCCCTTTGTGGATTCACTGAAGAAACGAATCAAGGGTTTCGGGTTGGAAAAATCGGGAAGATAATTCTGGATCTTAAGCGAGAGATGGTACACGAGTATATGGAAAGGTTGAAGATCAAGAGAAATGGTATGGAAAGGTTGAACGTTAGATAGGCGTCGATTTCAACATCTCAGTTCTTCTGTTACTTTTGATAAGTACACGAGTAGACGTCGAACGTCGTTGTCCCGTTGGAAATGGTGGTTAGTTCTTTCATTTGCTTAAATTATATTCTTTGTTTTAGCATAAATTTAGTTTTAACGAGTCCTAATTTTTCTTGTTATTTTGATGTGGACGTGAATCCACACTTTAGTGAAATTTTCAAAAACCCAAGAATCTTGAAAGAAAGACGAGTTCTTTCTAGTTTCTTGGTTGAATCTTTAAAGAGCACACTCGAACACAATTAATAGAACTATTTGATTGAACACTCCGGAACACTCAAATAAGATCTTGATTCAATTAAGTCACTCCTAACTTAACTAATCATTCACTGAACTCAATTCACTCCTGAATTAAATTCAATGGTTTAATTTGTAAGCAATTAACTCACATGCAAGTATAAAACTCACGAAAATTATAAAACTCAACTACACTCTATTATGTATTATTAATGATCGAAATAAAGCCTTATATAGGCATTACAGATACCTAATTATACTAGGACTAGAAAACATAAAAGATAACTAAGATAAACTAACTAAGACTCCTAATAACTAGCTTAAAACAAGTAAAACCTATCCCAAGTAGGATAGTAAAACCCTGTAAGGAAAAAACTTCTAATACCGCTAGAATTCTAACTAAATTATAATTCTAATCCAATGAGAAATCCTCATCCAACTAAGATTTGGATTTCTAATTCAACTATAATTAGATAAACTAAACTTTTATACTACTAATAGACCTAGGAGTTTTAATCCTACTAGAACTAGGATTTCTCAAATCCTATTCCTACTAGGATTAGGATTACAACACAAATCCTAACATAACTAGGATTTTTAATACTAAGAGAGATTAAGCTAGATTAAGCTCTTCACATACACATCAATTTTGTCTATGGTTGTTAATGAGCTTTATTAAGTGTTGAGGTGATAAGTGGCCAATAGAAGGACCTAGTTTTCCTATGACAAGGAAAGATCTAGAAAATTAGGTCAATAGAAAAATTACTCATGGAGTTTGCAAAATCTTGGTAGGTGCAACTTTAGGAGGTTCGAGTGTTGGAGAAGAAGAGAGGTTCACAATTTCTTTTAGAAATTATATCTATTGTGTTTCGATGTTCAACACTAGGGATTGCGAGTTTGGATCTTTGGAACAGGATATTGGGTGATGAATTGAAGCAATTCACACTAGTAGAATAATTGTATATTGCTGCTATTATATTGGTGCGGTTTTACTCATACGCAGAAATAAAATGCGAGAAAATAAAAAAATAAGTGAAAAAAATATATTGCTGCGGTTCCAAGGGAAACCTGCAACAATAGATACACTATTGCTGCGGTTCCAAGGGAAATCCGCAGCAATCGATACACTATTATGTGGCTTTTAAAAGAACTGCAACAATAAATTCAAAAAACTACTGTTTTTTCACCCCACACTTATAATCCCTCTCACGCCTCACTTAACAAACATCAGCTCCTCTCTCTCCCCTCTCATCCTTTCTCTCCTCTCTCTCCCCTCTCGTACTCGCTCCCCCTCACGCATCTCTCCCCTCACAACGTCTCTCTCCTCTCTCCCCTCACAACTTCTCTCCCCTCTCATTATTGTTGGTGGCCAAACACCAGCACCAACACTCTCGTCCACGCTGGTGGCCAAACAAAATAGCTCCACAACGCCGCATCCTCAAATTCGCTCGTGGCTCCTGGATCGCCGTCGCTCGTGGCTCGTGGCTCGTGGGTCACCGTCACCCGTAGCTCGTGGCTTGCGGGTCACCGTCGCCCCTCGTTCGTGGCTCGTGGGTCGCCGTGGTGAGTCACTCGTGGATCACCGTCGTGGCTCGATTTTCTCAAGTTTATTCTGTAATTTTTTGTTTAATTTTTTTCATTTTTGTATGTAATCAGTTTCAATTTGTTCTTTAGTTCTAGTTTCATTTCCTCATTACGTTATTTGGTTTTTTTATTTTATCTTTTAGATATTGTAATTTTTTATTTTTAATATTTTTGATTTTCTACTCAATGCATGAATTCAGTGTGATGTACTAGTTCGTTTTAGTTACTTTTGGATTTAGTTGCATTTAAACGTTGAAAATAGTATGAAGATTTAAATTTCAAATTTTTTATTATAAAAAAAGTGCACCTATTGCTGCGATTTCTTCCCAAAACCGCAACAACATACCAGTTTTTTAATATAAAAAAATACCCATTGCTGCGGTTTTGGGATGAAACCACAGCAATAGGTCGACGTACTGTTGCGGTTTTGCGGTTAAAAACCGTAACAGTATATTTACTTATTGATGTGCTCTTATTTGCAGCGCGGCGAAATCTGCAGCAATACCCCACTTAAAAAGCGCAGCAATATGATAATATTTTGCTAGTGTCAATTCACCCCGAGTTCATGGGATGTCGTTAGGAGTCATCACAGTACACTTCAAAAATGCATCTTGTGGGAGGTTCTCTAATTTGATTTGGGGCAAGTTTCAACCTCAAAATTTTTTGAGTTTCAGTCTCGTGAGGAGAAATCCATGAGCCCCTCTGAGTAGGGTCTGAAGTCACAAAAGGAAGTGACTTCTTTGTTAATTCAATTTGTAAAATCCAGGAGGATTTCTCTTTTCAAGGGCCTTGGAATTTATCATCTTGTGAACATATGGTTCTACAAGATAAGATGTGGCAATTTATCTTTGACGATCCAACAGTCTCCATCACACTACATCGGGTCCTTTTCAGCAAGACATACAACCCATATCACCCAAGAAAAGTTCTATTTGGAATGATAAGGTAACAAAATGGTTTACAACGTCTTGTTGGTTTTACTTCATATGGTATGTAAGAGCAAGTAAAGCTCATTTCAGTGTTATTTTATTATCTGTTTATCATTTGGATGTACTATCCCTAAAATCTAATTCGAGTTTTAATTAATGCAAATTTTACGGATGTTAAAAAAAAAAAAGCACTTCCAAATTTTGATGGTTTCAATTTAGTTACAATATTACATATTTTGGATACTCTCCTTATTACATGAGTCTCTCTTTTTATTTCTCTCTTGACCTTAATTAATATGTCTCGCCCTATAATACAACTAAAATGAAAACGGAGGATACACTCTCACATGTGGTTGTGGCCCATATGAATTAATCAGGCCATGTTTTGTTGTCTTTTTACTATCAAAAACCTTAAAACCAAACAAGTACTTGTGTACACTGAACAGCTTGATAATAACACCAGTTTGTTTCAGAAAAAGAGACCCTCGTTTCCTTCTTTCCTTTTGGCTTAACACTTGTTGCCTCTGCATTCGTTGGAACTTCTTTTCCACCAATTATAAGGCCGTTTGAGTTTGGAAGACGCGTAGAAATTGAGAATTGACGTAGATTAGCACTCTTCTTTCAATGGTTTTTCTATTTTTGTGCTATGAATATGCCCTGAACAATTAAGGTGTAGCGAACTCTAATATCCTATAGAGGCGCATGCAAACACAGAGAAGGTCTTTGTCGGGACATTTTAGATAATTGCCGTGGCAGATGTTCATACGTAGTGAATTAGTGATTGTGGTGATGTTTCGGAATGTTTTTTTTTTTTGGCAACGAGAAATCGTACATTAATTAAAAGAGGAAGTACAGCCTAATGCTAATACAACCCAAACTAAAACAAACAAATAAACGTGAAGGAGCTTTAAGAGCTCGTACATTCCACCTAATACAAAAATAAATAAAAACGAGACAAAAGCGCGTAGTAAGGGGGCGCGTCGGTCGCCGTCGGCCTTGATGATGGTGGATGCAAACCTCGGATGGCTGATGGAAGTGATTGATGAAGCGATTGACGATCACGATTTGGACAACGAACAACCAACATCGAGTGTCGCGTCTCACCGTATGAGCAATCCCAACGATCTGTCATCACTTGGGATTCTGAGCTCATGATTATGTATGGAGTCACGTTCCATTGTGACTCACTACTCTCAAGCGAGAGTATGACAGGTTTCTCCATGATGAAGGAGAAACGCTGATGAGTGGGCGTGCTGTAAACCCCCATATGCAACTGGAGTGCCGCCTGCAGATTTGAAGTTTTCAAGGCAAAGACCATGAAGATCAATGCCAAGCTAATAGGAGAGCCAAACAAGTTGAGCCCTCGAACACACCTCCGGTTTTCAAAACCGGCAAATACACGTCCCAACCATGAAAGCCTATCATCACCTCGTCCTTGCTCACGAACATCGTGAGTCACCTTGTCCCTCAGCACATATTCCAAAAAACCGACATACTCAAATGTGACTACTTTGAACCACCAAACTTGACCCAACATACTAATATTTTCGATGGCCACAACCAACCACTGATAACAACTGTAAAAACTCGGAAACAACGCACTCCTTTTATCCGGAGATTTAATACACTGTTTAAGAAAAAACCTGACTTAACTATTTGGAAACTCCAACAACCGGGGGGAAAGGGAAGGGGAAGGCCGACACTAACAAGGGGGGAAGGGGAAAGGGAAACCCGACACGAACCGGAGGGAGGGGGGTAGGGGAGCCCGACACTAACCGGAGGAAGGGGGAGGGGGAAGCCCAAAACAACCACAAACCTAACTACGGACTGTGCATACAAGACATGAGGACGGGGAGCGGGGACCGGAAACCTTCAAACCAAGCAAACCGATCGCGACCACACCCTAGGAACACGAACACCCTAGGAACACCCAACAAGCAGCACACAAACCTAACAAACCTAAAGCACAAACTGAAAACGAAAACGTGAGACCGGTGAGTAAACACCAGTGACGACGAACTAACAGAGACTACGAACACAAACACGACGACTAACCGACCCACAAACAGGGCGGTTAACAGAGGCTACGCGAAATACGGCGGAGGCTACCCGAAAATCAAACGCAGCGAGCCAAACACCATCGAACAGGGAAGGGGGGAGGGGAACGCACCCAAAAAGGATGGGGGGCGGGGTCGGGCGGGGAACAACTAGCAAGGGGGGGGAGAAAACTTCGGGGAGGGGCGGGGAGAAGACCCGGAGAACAACCTAATCTAAAAGGCGACGACGGGGAGGCTCGCCGGCGACTTGGCTGAAGAAGCAGCCACCGGCGAGCCTGGGGGAAAGGCGGCTGAAGGAGTTTTGTGTTTTAGGGTTTGAGGAGAGGAAACTTTAGAGAGAGGTTTTTTTTGTCAAAGTATTAGTGGAGGTGACCTTCCCGATGTTTCGGAATGTTGCTATGTACTGTAGTACTGTACCATAATAACATTTTTCGAAGTTGAAGAGAATAATTAAGTCTTATTGAGTAGCTTACCAGCATTCCCTCCCATGGAAAATATCACAATAAACATGATATATAAGCAACCCACGTAGTGGGTGCCATCTAGGTTAGTTGGTAAAGTCTTATGAGGGTGGTATCCAATACTCGGGATCGAATCTCATTTACATCACTGCACTTAGTCGCTCATTTACACAAAAAATATAAGCAACCCATGTAAAATAGTGTCACTTTATCTCTATTATATAAGGGAAATGGGAGCTATGGTGTCCCCCTATAAATTTACTTAACTGGCCATTAGTAAATCAAATAAAAAACAAAGTCAAACTCAAATATAGAATTAAAAAATTAACTTAAATGTTGAAGGTAATCAAGTTATAATTGAGCCACAAAAAAAAAAGAAACATTGACTATAACATTTAGTCCATTTATACTGAAAAAAGTAAAAAAGAATATTACATCAATCAAATATTTTATCAATCAATGCACACACACAATCAAGCATTAAATCAAAACGGAAAATTCAATCAATTAACAAAGTAAAATGATTTATTTAACACAAAAGACTATCTTAATACAACATAAGAAATCCTCAATAAATTCACTTAACATTCTTTTATCGTTCATCAAGTTTAATTTTAAAAACATAAAATAAATAATAAGTAAAAAAATTAATAAAAGAAGGGTTAAGTGATAAAGCGCTAACCTTTATGAAATTTAGCAAAAAAAGTCTAATGTTCAAATTTTTTACCCTTGTTTTACGCCCAAAAAAGTTAGAATTTTGTTTGAAAAAATTCAAAAAAATCGAGCACGCATCGTGCGCATAATTTCTTAGTAAGATATTAAGCTAAGCCTATAACTTATTATAGTGCTCGATATCTTATGAAGTGGCGCGATTTTAGATGGGTTGCTTGATTGTTGGCAGCTATCAGATTTGTTATCCTGAGAGAAAATATCTATTGCGATTTATTATGTGTTGACGTTCTCTAAATTTTTTTTTTGAGGGGATGACGTTCTCTAATTTGAATAAAGTAAAACAAGTGCTTTATGGATACCATAATAATTAGATGTGGGCATCAAGGCATTTATATCAGGTATGGGATAGGTCATTTTGGGTTTGGCCATTTGAGGTCAGCTATTTGACGTTCAGTCCATTCAAGTTTGGGTCTAATGGCATTCAGATCGGGTCTATTTAGGTTCGCTCATATTCAGGTCTATGGTACTCGAGAGTCGAGACAGGTCAAGTATTGTGTTGTACTCCTTCCTACCTCAAACTTGCGGATAAGTGCCTTCATATATATATTCCGAAAGCAGATCATATTATCGATATCCAAAGGAAGGAAGAAACATTGCATAGAACATGAAGCAAATTGATCGAATTTAATAATTCCTTGGATCAAAATTTTGTTAAGCGAAGCTTCAAATATAAAATGGGTGTGCTAGAGAAAAAGGGGGAAGGGGGAAGGGGGAAGGGGGAAGATCAACTCATCTCAGTACAAAAAGCTTGACTTAAATAAGATCAATTAAGTTTTTTCGATTCTTATAATACTGATGAATTTACATAAATCAAGATAGTGAGGAAGTCGCTTGAATTAAATGCGTCATATTTTACAATCTTTGGCCAAAAGTTTGGTTTATTTGATTCATAATACATATTTTTACCAAAGTGGCAATGAGTTGCTGTTTCTTTTCACCACTTTGTTGGCACGATTTTTTATATTTACCAAAGTGACCATTGTGTGTGTGTTTTTTTTACAACTGCAATTTGGCCAAATTAAGTCTTGTTTCAAATTAATAAATTAGTTTTATTTTTAAGGCTCCGTTTGGTCGGGTGTAACATATTTTCAGTGTAAAATGAGTTTCATAGAAAAGAATTTACAATGGAAAATACAATTCCAAAATTAGTTCCCGTTGTTTGGTTCCATGTAAGAAAAATGATGAAACGAAAGGAAAATGAAGGGAAAAGTAAGGAGGAGTGAGAATGGCAGGTTGCATGCAGATCGGTGAGAGATAAGGAAAAAGAAGGAATATAGTTTTCCCATCATTTTGAAGAGAAAATAGTTTTCCATCATTGGGAGAGCAATTTTACTCCTAGGGAAAATGATTTTACAGTCTCTTGCAAACCAAACAATGTAAAACTGAAAATAGAGGAAAATAGTTTTCCAAGAAAATGATTTTACGTCCTACCAAACGGAGGCAAAAAAAAAATACTTAAAACATACGTATAAGATGTAAGTGACTCCTTAAAACATACCTTATTATAAGATATAACTGTACATCAGCAAGAATCAAAATTTGTTATCATTTAGAACATGATAAATGGAATATATAACCTCCTACTACAAATCTGTTTCATGAAAGAGAGACAATGCTATATAATTCAATATTTAGCTTATAGTTGGAAAAGAAACAGAGCAATTATACAGTTAAAATCACAAAATTACGGGGGATATTTGACTAGATTTTGCTAGTTACAATTTCAAAGGAAATCGAAAATTCAAATGGATATAAATGAAGCTTAGATATTTGAAATTGTCTGCAGTGATAATATACAAAAAAGAATCCCCTGCAAGAGATTTTTTACTCTATGAAATTAGTCTTCTTCTCCTCACATCAGTCCACCATTTCACCCATCAGTCTTGTCTAGACCCTATGCTCAAAATTATCCATTACCATCTACATACATCACATTCTTCACTGTATCATAGCTGATCCACCTCCCAGCACATTTTGGAAGCTACACCTTCATGGCAAGGAATATACTCCTAAAATAGAAATATAAAACCATTAGACTAAACTGAATCAATTATTTTGACCAAAGAATTGACATCAATAATCCCAACCTTCACCCGTCTTCTCACAAATAACCCAAACTTTAATAATCCAAACTGTTATTTTTCTTACCTTCGCTAATCCGTACAAAATTCATAGTTGGAATCATTTTGAGATGATTCCAATATGTTTGGAATGAGGGTATTAATAAAAGATGAGATTATTGATGTCAAATTTTCCTTACGTTTTATATACAACATAACTAGGTTAAAACACAACAAAATGAGTATAAGATCAGAACAAAAATCGGCCAAATTCTGCTGAGACTAGGTAACTACCTCCAATTTCTTAACCAACTCTTGAGCTGTAGGAGCAGAAACAATAATATGGCGTGCACTGGGACTAATGAACCCTTCTTCCACAGCTTGGTCGATGAAAGTGAGTAGTGAATTATAGTATCCATCCACATTAAGTAAACCAACCTGCAATTATTAGCATTATTAATCATCCATTCACTGCTGCAACTGACTTAATTCCCATTATTAACTTTTGCAAGAAAATGTACCGGTTTGTCATGAATGCCAAGTTGAGCCCATGTAATCACCTCTAGTAGCTCTTCTAGAGTTCCATAACCACCTAAAAACATTTATGAAATTCATTAACAACTCATGTAGTTGTGTTACACTGGCAAGCTAGACATAGAACTATTCTATATCACAATTGTAAAGAAGCTAATTTAATTGTCTTACAATAGTTTTTGTGAGACATTTGCACCTAAGACGTATTTGAATCTTTGTTGTTCTAGATTTAAAAAGTTTGCTAACATTCTCATGCACTTATGAATGATAAGTGGTCCGAAATTATAATGTATTTGAAAATAGTGCATATATCAATGGTATTTTTGGAGAAACTATGGGTGTTATAATGGGAATTTCCAGAAGAAAAAGAAGTGTTTTGAAAAGTTATTTTCACAACATTTACAAAACACGCCATTAATATATGTACTATTTGCATATAATCGGATACTCAAAGTTTCTAGAATAATCATATGGCCAAGTATTTCCGTATGTAAGATGGACACGTTACACGTATATGAAACCGATGAAAAAACATGAATATGAGTCTGTTACTAACTCTTATGCAACCCTGAATAGTTGTTCACTAGTATACAAATTACAAGCCTTTTAATTGTCAAACTTGACTGTCCCAGAGAAAATTGTTTGATTGTATAAAACTGTTGTTAAATTGAATATATAGTTATATACTACATCATCATTTACAAGACTGATTCAACACAAATTCTCTATCACTCATATGATGAGTAAGTGTGATAGGTTTTGATGAGGAGATAGTAAGAAGAACAGGAGAAAATGACTGGCTGGTCCCAGAAACTCCTGCAAAACTACAGTTTTATTAAACTTGAATAGGGATGAGTTTTGGAAAAGTGGGAGCATAATTGCGTGTGATATGTCAGTTGTAGAAGCAGGAACATATCTATATATATTAAAAATAGCTACACATAACCTAATGTTTTCTACCATATAAGGGTGAGGCAAAATTGTCACAGTAACATGGGGTGAGAGTACATATTGACTTAAAGGGTAGGTTTTTCATTATATTATTCAGTGCAAGATGTTGATGGGTCAAGGACAAGGGTTTCAATTCTTGTTCTCTAATTATGGTTCTTGGGTTGTGTGAATCATATTTATGGAGTAAGTTTTTCTAAAGTTAAATATTAAGGAAAATTGTCTAAAAATGGAGATTTCTATATGTAGACTTTTTTGCTTTATGTGTAAAAGGAGACTGTATTATTGAATAGTGTTATGTATAAAGTCTGAAATGTAGTTTTCCTTTCAAAATGTGAATTATTTGGTACGCTGCCTTTTTGTTATACACTATGTAGCACGGAAATGATTGGTCTTTTGAAACGGAAATGTTTCATGAACCTCACGTCGAAGAGGTTTCCATGATTTACAGGATATGCAACTTAGGTTGAGTATGATACGAGTGTATGACGCTAAGTAAGAGTAGACATCCTCACTATATATGCAAACAATGATGGGATACAATTAAAAGTGATTTATCCTCGTAAGAACGGTCTACCATTAGGCTAGTTCCTGAATTGGGATCACCATGATAAAGATAGGTCGAAAATCCTCTACTAGTAATGTGTGATTGTAATTGATAAAGTGAATTAACACAATCAATCAGAATAAAAAGTAGTCTTGTTTCATACTTTCATCAGAGATTGGAGAACATAATTGGCAACTCCTCCCAAAAGGATGACATGATGGAACAGTAGTATGCTGTATGCTTATCAAGGAATAGCCTCACCTTTTTTTTTTTTTGCTAATTTAACAAAGACTATTGGTCTGACTAGGCCAAGGCCCAAGAGTTCATAGTACCATGCAGAAAGTTGATTAGAGCACTACTTAGGAGACACAATATTAACCAAATGATGAACTTTATGGCAACTATAAAAGATTAGGTGGTAGAAAACGACCCGATTCCCTAAATACGACACTATACATTACATCCCGACCCTATATAATTCAAGTTGTACTATCAACGTGACAACTAATACTCAACGAAGAAAGTTTTTTAAGAGAAGATTAATGGCAGAGTGTTAAATTAAACAACCTGGTAGTGCAATAAAAGCATCAGAATGGCGAGCCATTTCTGCTTTTCTTTGATGCATATCTGCCACAGCCTTCACTTCCCCTACAGTTTCACCAGTTATCTGCAAAAACCAGCAAACAGAAGCAAAGAAACAAACAAAACAACTTTTTAAACTCATAAAATTTCAAAAAAGAAACAACTAGACATTTTATTGGAGTCCTAAGCAGAAAAGGTAATGATGAGGCCTGCAACAAGCCTAGACTTGACCTAGTTTTCTTTATTTTTTTTAATTTTTTTGAAGAAATTCTTGAGATATCTTACTTTCAGCTATTCCCTGACCACTAATTGATTCCCTTACCATTTGAAAGAATACAAAAAGTTCTGATTTAAGAAGAAGCCAAGGCAGAAAAGGCACAAAAAGGGTAGTGCTGTAACTTCACTGATCACATGATCATAAAACAGAGAGAAAGATAGGAAAACACCCCCTTCACCCAACATATGTGAAAGAAAAAACAGTGATATGCCAGGAAACAAGTGGTATTATGGATAAGAGCACAAGATGTGCCACCATATATTTCTTCCCTTTCCACTACTCGCAATATTTCGATTTGTACACTTGTTTATAACGCAAAATTTAACTATTAATATCTTTTATTATCTATTAGTAAAAGTTACAAAAAAAATGAGATTCTTTAAAAATACATTGAGATTAATCTAATATGCGCTTAAGTAGTCAAAAAGTCCGATCAAGATTAATACATAGATAATATAAAGTTACAGTGTTGTAACTAATAAAAACAAAAGTAGTATTTGCTTTGGAATAATTTAATTGAAACTAGGCGCGGTCAACTCAGATAAGAGCATAATTACGCACAGGAGAACACAAGAGAAACAATCTTAACTTAGAAGAAAAGATGATGCAGAGTTAAAAGTAATCAAAAAGGTTAATTTTATCATTGTTATGGCATTTTATATATTAATATGACAGAAAATAATAAAATTAAAAAGGTTAGAGACTTTTTGTTGGGAGCACAGCACAGGGCAGCAGAAGACATACCTCTCGAGGCATGAGCGTCTTGGGAATCACTCTATAAAACAAAGACAAAAACATGACAAAAAAGAAAAAAAAAATTAGTTGAAAAATAAATTATAGCAACAAAAAATCAGCATGCTTTTCTTCACTCATTATGTTTTTTTTTTTTCTTTTTTCAATCAAGACTATGAAAATTTCAAAAAGAAAATCAAGCCACTAAATTATTTTTTAGAAAAATGATTAGAAAAACCACTCATGCCACTTACCCTATAACATGCCGACCTCCACTATGAACAGCTTGAGAAACCAGGCCCATTAATCCTATGCTTCCTCCTCCATATACCAGGTCAATGTTTCTTGACACCTACATTACATAAATGTATGATTAATTATAGTAATCATCATCATTTCAGTAAAATTAACAATAATGTTATGTAAACTCCTGTTTGATTATGGTAAAGTATGATCCTTTCTTTTCAGTTTTTTTACAATCTTAAATATGACATTAATCTTCAAAGTTTGTAGTAAAATTTTATTATGAAAAACCCACATTTCAAATACTCAAGAATTTTGCGTTTATCATAATGCAAAAAGAAAAAAAAAGGGGGAAACCCATTTAGTGAAAACAAGTTATGATTCCCACCAACATTAGGATTTTATGAATTAAGCTTAAAAAGTGGGAGAAAAACCAACCTTGTGAAAAACCCACAAAAAAAATGAGTTGTTAAAACATTAATAAACAATAATGTGATGATAGTTGATACTAATTAAAAAAAAAAAGTAATGGAATTCCCATTTTTACCAATTCTTTGCCAAGCTCAGTGGCAGCTTCTTGATAACTAGTCTTCTTGCCTTGACTACTCCCACAAAAAACACATATTCTCCCAAATTTAGATTGCTTAATCTCATTTTTTCCCTCCATTTTTTTTTTTAATATTTCTCTGTTTTCTATCTCTCCCTTTTTTTTATCCCCTTTTTAATTAGCAAAATGATGAAGTTTTACAAATACAAAACAATCTTATTCTTTCTCTCTCAGAGTGTCCCACTTTGTTGTCACTACTCTCTTATATGTGTGTCACAAAACAATGCAAAAAGTTGGGAGGTGTGGAAAAGGCTTTTTGCTTGCTAGTTTTGCAACTTCTTTGGCAATTTGGTGTTGTAAGTTTTTTTTTTGGGTTTGAGGAATTAAGTGCGGTGCATTGCTCTCCATGCGTTTTTATAAACGGGAGATGCACGTGATTGACCATAAGTTTTTTTTTGGCACGCTTAGTTTTCTCAACTCACACGCTCATACTCCATATACTTGTATATTTTGCACGCCTATACTCAATTGGTGGGAAATACTATATAGTTTTATTTAAAATATCAAAGTATGTAATTGTTGTATCACGTCATGCCAAGATTCAAGAATATACTATCTATTATTCCTATTTCTTGGGGACTTATAGTATACGGTCTAGATATATATGTTCCCCACTCCACCACTTCATTAGTTTATATTGTGTTATTTGTTAGGGAAAGTATTGAAATTAATACGAAATATTAGGAAGTGCTTTTAAACTCTTTTAATACAAGCGAGAAATTAAGCAATATGAATATGCTATTTTCTATAATAATATACACTTATTTCTACTACACTTCATAAGTTTCATCTTAAAAGTACTTAAACTCAGTTTAGATTCTATTTAATAAGGTCTAATGTACGTAATATCATTTAGCCTATTATAGTCTAGAGTAATTCTTGTACAATATTTTTTCGTATCATTTTTTAGCTTATGAGCTGTGAAAGAAAAGATACATAGGATATAACCTGATTCTATATTCTTCCTACTTTTGTCTACTACTGCTTAGGGATCCGCTAGCTACAAAGAGTGGGGTGTGTGGTGATTGTGGATTATCTTTGGAGAAATAATATTCTACTTACTCTTCTTGTGTGCTCTCATCGTTTCCTTTAAAAAAAACTCTTAGAACATTCCATTGTCAACATGATATGAGAACTTATGTTGTGAACTCGTGATGAAGCGGAAATCTTAAGAAACGAAATCAATAAGTAAAATAGAGTGTGTTGTTTCTTCTTCCCTTTGGAAACATCCTTCTATAGCTCAAATTACTCTTTTCCGATTCTTTGTGATTAAGAGTTCAAATCTTCATTTTTAATTTATGGGCGGGCGCGGATGTGTCGTCGTTGTGCACCGCACCCGGCCAAAGATAAAATTTCTCCTACTCTCTTTTACACTAAGGTAGTATAATGGAAGTAGGGGTCGTATCCTGAGGGAAACGAGGGACGAGTTTATATTCAGCGTGATTCGAAACCTAGATTAAGCTAAGGGCCGAGAAACCTAATAATAATTACAAAGGGGGGTTTCAAGTTGATTTATAACTAAACTACAACTAACTAGCATATAAACAAAATGAGAAATCAATTATAGGAAGATCTTGAATCCGATTAACATTCACTTCAATTCATTATCGATCCTTGAACATCCACTCTAATTATTTCCATAATTATCTATTGTCGAGAATTAATCTCGTGTTCTCCTTATTCCTAGTTGAATAGCACGATCAGCATGACTATAAAACCCTAACCAAAGGATAACCTAGTCCGATAGCGGCTAAGTTCAATCCAATAGCAGCAATAAACACAGAGAACCAACAGACCTGCTAACGCCATACAAGCGATAAACATTCAACAGTTAATTCAATTTCCCCAAGAAATAACCAAGATGATCTGCATCTGAGTTACTCCCTAGTTTGCTACCAATTGATAAAAGAATAAAACAATCCGATTCTATTCTTAAATCTAGCATTAGATTAATTACACAATCAAACTAGTAACGTTCCTAGCATAATCATGCAAAAATCATAGAAAGCAAGCATAGAAATTAAACCATAATCAAAGGAAATAGAAAGAGAGGAAAGATCTCACAATAATGCTTGAAGCTCCATATTAATCTCGTTCAAGAACGGTTCAAGCTACAATCGGAATAGCATAAGCCAATCCCGTAATTGAAATCTACAAAAACTAAACTAGAAAAATAAAAACTAAAAGTGAAGACAACAAGAGAGGAGTGGAGTTTTGGAGACTCCCTCTCCTTGTGGTCTTTGCCCCCTAGGTCCAAAATCAAGCTTGGTATTTATACTAAAGCATAAAAATCAGCCGACAATTAGACCGACCTAGGGGTCGCGAGGTGCGAAGTAGGTCGCACCGTGCGAGGAGTGTTCTGCCTACCGCGAACCGGGCCGGGCAAGCGGGTCGCACCTCGCGGGCGGAGTCGCGAGGTGCGAGCAAGCGGAGTCGCGAGGTGCGACCCATCTCGCGAGGTGCGAGATGCGAGCCGGGCGCTTGCTTCGAGCGCCGGGCTGGCTTGGGCTCTTGGGCGAGCATCTTTGGGCGCGCGCAAGGCTTGTGGTAGCTTGCTGCGATGGCTGGGCGTGCGGTGTTGAGCGTTGGGCGTGCGGTGTTGAGCGTGCACGCGAGAGCTGGGCTATGATGCCGAGCTTGCGGTGCACGAGAGCTTGGTGAGAAGCGCGCACGAGAGCTTGGTTGGTGAGACGATGTTGTGCTTGCGATGCAGCTTGATACTTTGCTTGGCTCAAATGCACTTCACCTTGGAAGCTCGGAACATAAGACGTTAACACCAATTATCTCGCAAAGCTCCGAACTTCCGCTAAGGGTTAAATAAAACACGAACGTTAACAATTACAATCAAACCCTTAGCAAAGTGCACCCAAAGTTACGTAAATACTACGTGTAACTTGAGCGTATCAAATACCCCCACACTTGAACTTTACTCGACCTCGAGTAAACTCAAAATGAGGATCACCAAATAAATCATCACCCAAGCTAACGACACCAACCTACACTCCCCATCAACTACACCATCATTATCACATCCAAACGAAATACGCTCAAAACCTAAACGTAAGGGACGATGATTCCCCCACACTTAGATTCAAGCTACTATCAGAAATACAGACGCGACAACAATAATCACCAAACGACAAACAAAATGTGAGCTCAAATCCTGAAGGATCTCAAAGGAGTTGAACTCACTCAAACGCCACAATGAAAATGACAGCTCGCCTAAAACCTCAAAAGATAAACTAAAACTAATACTACAACAATTAATTTAAAATAGCAAGCCATGGAACAAAGACAAAAAGGGATAAATTCCATGCTTACTCCCAAAAACAAGCAATCAACCAAAAGAATGTGAAAGCCAAAACAAATCTTCACAAAATCAAGGATGAAATAACCAAACCAACCCGAAAACGCTTTCAACCTTATGACACCATCTCCGGCAAATGAGTTTTCAAAGTGTATAATTCTCTCTTAATCTCTCATTTTGCCTAGGAGCCCTTTCGGGTTTTCATCCTAGCTTTACACATTTCTTTTTGGTTGCATCTCACCATCTTACCCGCTCAACTAGCTCTTTTTTGCATAGGCCGCCCTTTCGGGTTTTCGACCTATCCGAGCCCCCATTTTTGCCTGAGTCGCCCACCCTTGTGGGTTTTCAACTCAGCGGGTTTCATTTCATCACTTTTTTTTTTTTTTTTATTCTTTTTCATTTTTTTTTTCATTTTCATTTTTTTTTCAAATTGAAAGTGATATATACAACATAGATACATGAGAATGAGAATACCCTCCCCCCTACTTAAACTACACATTGTCCTCAATGTGTCGACAATTAAAAGAAAAAGTATACTGAAAATAGGGGGGAAATTTGAAAATCGGGTAAATCGAAGATCGAATGCTCAAAACTCATGACAAACAATCCGTCAAACTCAAACTTCTTAACAACACCAACTCAAATCTCATAAATCAACTCACAACCCTCTCCCTCGAATCACTCAAACAAATGACAAGTTCAAAAGTTTTGAATTTTTGAGATTTGCACCTAGCTTAAGAGATCGAAAAGATACATTAACAATCTCAATCCTCTAGTGTTACCAACTCCTAGCTATTGAAGTCCTCCCAATGGATTTTCTTTTGTGGATTTTGGTTCCAAGCGGATTAAGATGTGTTGTGGTTCGTTTTATAGTGTGTGGGCGGTGGGTGAAAGAAAATTTGTTGTGGTGGTAGAAATTTGATGAGAAAATAAAGGAAAAGAAAGAAAATAAAAGGGATCTCGGGTTGCCTCCCGAGAAGCGCTGTTGTTTAAAGTCGTGAGCTCGACTTAATACCTTAAGCTTAATCATTGGGTTGTGCTCCATGTGTGACAGTAGTGGTTCCATGTCAATCTCCACTTCAAGTAACTGCAAAATTGATTGAGAAGAACCCTTGCAATGCATTGTTAGCGCTATGAGTGCCAACCAAAAACAAAGAGCACAAACAATACCATCCAAAAATCACGCTAAATATAAACAAGTAACACCGTTTCCCCGGCAACGGCGCCAAAATTTGGGCGGGCGCGAATGTGTCGTGTGCACCGCACCCGGCCAAAGATAAAATTTCTCCTACTCTCTTTTACAATTAAATGTAGAAGGGAAGTAAGGTTCGTATCCACAGGGAAACAGGGACAAGTTTAATATCTAGCGTGAATCAATACCGAGATGACTCTAAAAGGTCGAGAAACCTAATAATAATTACAAAGGGGGGTTTCAAGTTGATTTATAACTAAACTACAACTAACTAGCATATAAACAAAATGAGAAATCAATTATAGGAAGATCTTGAATCCGATTAACATTCACTTCAATTCATTATCGATCCTTGAACATCCACTCTAATTATTTCCATAATTATCTATTGTCGAGAATTAATCTCGTGTTCTCCTTATTCCTAGTTGAATAGCACGATCAGCATGACTATAAAACCCTAACCAAAGGATAACCTAGTCCGATAGCGGCTAAGTTCAATCCAATAGCAGCAATAAACACAGAGAACCAACAGACCTGCTAACGCCATACAAGCGATAAACATTCAACAGTTAATTCAATTTCCCCAAGAAATAACCAAGATGATCTGCATCTGAGTTACTCCCTAGTTTGCTACCAATTGATAAAAGAATAAAACAATCCGATTCTATTCTTAAATCTAGCATTAGATTAATTACACAATCAAACTAGTAACGTTCCTAGCATAATCATGCAAAAATCATAGAAAGCAAGCATAGAAATTAAACCATAATCAAAGGAAATAGAAAGAGAGGAAAGATCTCACAATAATGCTTGAAGCTCCATATTAATCTCGTTCAAGAACGGTTCAAGCTACAATCGGAATAGCATAAGCCAATCCCGTAATTGAAATCTACAAAAACTAAACTAGAAAAATAAAAACTAAAAGTGAAGACAACAAGAGAGGAGTGGAGTTTTGGAGACTCCCTCTCCTTGTGGCTGCTGCCCCCCTAGGTCCAAAATCAAGCTTGGTATTTATACTAAAGCATAAAAATCAGCCGACAATTAGACCAGGCCTAGGGGGTCGCGAGGTGCGAAGTAGGTCGCACCGTGGCGAGTGTTTCGCCTACCGCGTAACCGGGCCGGGCAAGCGAGGTCGCACCTCGCGGCGGAGTCGCGAGGTGCGAGCAAGGTGTCGCGAGGTGCGACCCATCTCGCGAGGTGCGAGATGCGAGCTGGGCAGCTTGCTTCGAGCGCTGGGCTGCGGGGCTGCTGGGCGAGCATGCTGGGCGCGCGCAAGGCTTGTGGTAGCTTCTTTGCGATGGCTGGGCGTGCGGTGTTGAGCGTTGGGCGTGCGGTGTTGAGCGTGCACGCGAGAGCTGGGCTATGATGCCGAGCTTGCGGTGCACGAGAGCTTGGTGAGAAGCGCGCACGAGAGCTTGGTTGGTGAGACGATGTTGTGCTTGCGATGCAGCTTGATACTTTGCTTGGCTCAAATGCACTTCACCTTGGAAGCTCGGAACATAAGACGTTAACACCAATTATCTCGCAAAGCTCCGAACTTCCGCTAAGGGTTAAATAAAACACGAACGTTAACAATTACAATCAAACCCTTAGCAAAGTGCACCCAAAGTTACGTAAATACTACGTGTAACTTGAGCGTATCAATTTACAATGCCAAAATTAAAGAAGATACAAAGCCTTTATTACATTCAACATCCCTTGTACCTTCACTTTTCAAATGGAACAAACTCTTTTTCAGTTGCAAACTTCAAGACTTTACATGTTAGTTATAATGACGTACGTAGATCCATAGAATTTTCTCTGGTTGCTAAAAGGAAGCTAGGTCTTGTAACAGGAGCCATCAAGAAACATATAGAGGATTACAAAAGGCATGACAATGGAAAACTTGCAACAATATGGTGATTGCTTGGCTCCATGCATATGTTCATAGAGCCATAAAGCCTACCTTGGTCTCTCCATCATTCAGCTCCTACTACACAATCGAATGCCATAATCCTTATCTTGGCATTTCAAACTCAAAACCCGTAAAGGTCATAATCCTTATATTCACATTTCAAATTCAAAACCCATAAAGGTCATAATCCTTATCTTGGTCCATACCATCTAATCCAACCTTCAAAATACCAAATCTCAAACCCCTCATATCAATCCTAACTTCATCCCCGAGGTATGTCCAAGCCCGTTAGGTTAAAAACCCGAAAGGGTGGTCTAGGCAAAAGTTAGGGCACAAGATAAAATCAGATCAAGAACTACGACTGGTCTGATTCCATAAGCATATGTAGGAATCCTCATCTCAAGGTCCGACCTCTCCAATGAAATAAATCAGTCAAGGTATCATGATTTGACTTTCTCGAATTCTGAAGCATTCCCTCTCTATACCCCGACATAGACACGATTCTGAACCTTGGTATGTCAAACCCTTTCCCACATACATTCAATCTCAAACCACAAGTTTAAACCTTCACATTTTTCAATCCAAAATCTTATTGTCCTTGAAGGACTCTTCGACACTTCCAAGATCACTAGCGCTATTTGACTCCACCTCAATCCAGATCAAATGTCCTCTAATCTAAACTCCAAGTGCCTAATAAAGTCAAGCTTTCTTAAAGTGGGGGCTTCATACATTTGTGGTGGTAACCGCATTCATCCAAATCAAAGTCACAAAGAGTTGTAATCTACAGATTTCACTTGCGGACTCCAAAATTTTTCACAATCAATTTACCATTTAGCTTTGAATAAGCCTTACCTTGCATAGAATCCAATGCATATTTAGGTCTAAGTTTGCATCAATATTGCATCATCGTCGCATCTTATGTCAATTAACCGAATTGCATCTCTTTTGTGAACAAATCAAATGATTTGCAACCCTTTCCCCTTTGTGTTAATCGAATGACTAAATCTTTCTGCTTAGACTTATCGAATTGTCTCAAGTTTTCCTCACATGAATTAATCCCCCCGAGGGCTGCCTACTTCTCTAGTTCACCTCCGGTATCCCATGGGCCATTTGAAAGTTTTTTATGGATTAGTACCAAGGTTTCTTCAACCAAACTCATGGACTACAAGGAAAAGAGAGAACAACGCTTCTTATAATTAGTCAAGGGTGCGCTTTTTTCAATCCCATGGTTCGTTGGATGGAGGTAAAAAATTCATAATTGTTGCATTAAGTCATCGTTCAGTCAGATCATCCCCCCGCACTCGCCCATTCAATTTCCGAAAGGAAATTAAATGAGGGTGTTCCGATTAATCGGCGAAAAAAAAGTTTCACTGGAACAATCACTATTTAGTTAGTAAGCGGGGCTACAATACAAGATAATGAAAAAGATTGCTGGAAAAATCCATTTTATGCTAGGTATACGACCGAACCGAAGAGGATACTTGCGTCTTAAGAATCCAACTCTAACTAAATGAGGAAAGTCACTTTCTGGGACCAGTAGTGGCAAAGTTCAAGTGTGTGTTATGAGCTTAGTTTTCATCTTCTCATTGTCCGATCGCCCAAATAAATCCTTCTTTATTTAGACCGCTTGATTTAGCTCGAGCCTCATCCCTTTCATCAACCGAAACCTAAAGATAGATTCGAAGGGCTACGTTAAGTCGTCGGATCAGTTGGTACTCCTTAAAAATATATGAATATACCCTATAAATACTTTGATAAACAAATCACAGAGCACTTTACCGGTACCGATGAAAAAAAAGAAAGAGTTTTTAGATTCATATATATAGTTCTCACATTATTCTTACGTGAACTAACCGAATTATTTGCAGGTCTGGAAGATAAACACATTTCTTGTCCTTTCCATACATCATACCTTTATTATCTAGCAAGCTAACCAAATTAATTGCAAGTTCAAGACAGATGAATTTCTTTCCTCAATCCCTAATATACTAAATGAATGGTCCCTTGTAGACTAACCAAATTTCTTGTTATCTTCATTTTCGTCTTTCAAAATATTTTTAAGACTGATTCAATTGTGTTTTTTATGGCAAATTCATCGAATAATTTGCTTCTCTGGGTGAGTTAAACGAATTTCTTGCCATTCTTATAAGCTTTAAGTTTCATTTACAAGATAAATTAATTTTCTCTAATCTATTTTACACGATAAAGAATTTCCTCCGGACTATTTCATAGCATAATCGAATTTTCTAAAACTATTTCCAAGGATAAACGAATTTAAGCTAACTTTTCCTACATGATAAACGAATTTTATGAAACTATTTCCAAGGATAGACGAATTTACGATAAACTTTCCTACAGAATAACCGAATTTCCTTTAACCAATCTATCATTTCCAACATAAACAAATTTCGTAAACCTCGCATGTTAATTAAATTGCTTGCTCTCACTCTATTTTTCTTGTTGGATTAATCGAATTTCTTGCAAATTTATCACATTACTATAGCTAACACTTCCTTTTTGCAGGCTGATTGCGGTTTCTTGTGCTTATCGTCTTGATTACTAACACTGTTTTGCAGGTACTGGCGATATACAGAGCGATTTCGGATTTCTGAACTCTAGAATCGTTTTCCTACCTAAAGGGATACTTTTGAATTTCGGTTCTTAAACCTCGGTCAAAGTATAGGCTTACGTAGACATACAATTTTGTCTCCCGATTAACACCCATTGATGAATATATTGTCATACTAATTGGTCCGGACCAAAAAGGAGCAATTGAAAACCTAATCCAAAACCATTTTTGAGACAAAAACATGTTTAAAGCCCATTTCAAAGGAAAATCAAATTCCAAAGCCCAATTAATTATTCATGATAATTAATTGAATTTATGAACAAATCTTTATTAATTTAATTTCATAAAATCAAATTTTAAGGTTTGAATCCGTCATTCTTGAATAATGATTGATCAAAGATAATTTAAAACATTTTTAAGGATAAAACGAAAATCGGGCAAAAGCCAATTGCCTGCGCAAAGCGCAAGACTTTTCGTCAACCCAAATTATAGGCAATTTAAACACTGGAAGCACGCGAACAAGACCTATAACACCCCGTCCTTCTACTACTAAGATACTAGACATTAGCAATTCAAGGAATACTAAAATGACGTTAGCGGAAATAACGTCGGGACGGTTATGCTACTCTAAAACAATAAATAAAGATAATAACTCAAAATTCACGGCTTAAAAGGGAATAAATCTCCGAGTAAACATCATAGTTCTAACATAAAAGAAGTATCCCAAATTGTATCATACTATCAAATCCAAAATACCATGAGACATGCAAGTCCCCTAAAATAAACTTAAATAAAACTAATATCCTTGAAAGCAATCCAAAAATAAGTCTCCCTATGGCCTATATAGAGTTCATCTACCAAAAAACGAGAACTAGAAGCTTCTTCTCACAACCAACTCTCACTTTGCTAGCCCAGCGAGTCACAAGCCTAGCATTCATTTCCATCTGCAAGATTATATTACATATTTCCACGGTCGGTGGGGAGTAACTAGCGATTATCCCGGAACAATAGCAATCAAAGCACCATTCAGAGGTAGATTACTAAGAAAGGAATAACATGCAATCATTACATCATATCATGCACATAGAAATCTTAAAGCTCATAGATAAATCAAGAGATCATCAACAATAAGTAAATATAGTGAGTGACATAATTCCAATATAAATAAATAATAATAATAAATCAAAATACAACAAGTTATTGAGTCAGAAACCGAACGCCAGTGATTCGCAAATCACTTCCTAAGGTTTGTCAGATCGCAATCTCCAATCTCCAGGTCAGTCTATGGGCTTACGTTCCCCCTTTGCCTGTGTCTAAGAATGGTCAAACTCCCGATGCAGGGTAGAACACGCAGAACTCCCTGACCTCTCGGACGACAACAATTAACCCAGGTGTACCCCTAGTTCGCAAACCAGGTGGTTGGCATGTTCTTAACCGGGGACTACATCTATCCCACCGGATATTCTTATCTCAAAATACAATCATGCATACAAACTAAGTATCATTCATCAAAAATATTCATCAAAAAGGGGATGCCACCCGGCCTTATACCCACAGTTCATCAAACAGTTCTTCATAATTCCTCAAAATAAATCACTTATACAATAATCAACAAATAACTCTCACAATAACACTTGAACATTCCCAAACATCATCAATGACAATATACTGGTTTTTACAGCAACCACACTCAATCACAAATACATCACCAATTAACTCTAAATCATATTCATTAAAAGAGTAATAACAATTAAATCATTTTATTCCATAAATCAAACCTAAACATGTGGTTACCGAAATGATGCATACTATATACTACTGAAAATCAGCAACCCATAATATATTAAATTATAAATTATATCTGATTTACAAGCCTTCAAACAATTTAAAAGTGTATCCTCAATTTCATCACAAAAACACCATAATAATTGTGAAACTAACAAATTCGAGCATGAAAATCACACAAATATTATCATATAACCCTAATAGCTCTACTGACATGGTATAATTTTTATTTATAATTTTCGGACTCAAAAAGTATTTTTAACAGTTAATATACAGATTCCTCAAATAAGCCATTATAATAATTACAAATATAAACAGACGCCCAAAAATTACCAAAAATTCACATTACACGTAAAAACTCAAGGAAATACATATTATTCGATCAAATTAATTTTTCTGCCTCTACAAATAATTTTCATGAATTATATATTGACAGAACAGAAATTACAAAAACAGATATATCAATTAATTAAAACAGTAAACTGTATATAAAAATTATTCTAAGGCATGTAATACATTATACGCATGTTACATGATCTAAGAAAAATGATTTCATCAATTTCAACAGTCGTTCAATAATTATTATGAAATTTAGCCAAAAACGCACAAAATACTAATTAAATCAAATAAATATTAACAATCATGCAAAAATTATTTTTCTCTACACAGTGTTCACATACCATGTGTCACGTATGTTCATGTAAAATTTCGTCAAAAATCTCATTCAAAAAGTATTTTAGATAATTCCTAACGTATTAATCTAATACCGAATACTACTCTAATCACTATGATTCTAGGATAACAACTAGTTACCTGGATCGTCGGAGGCGAGCTGAAAACTTCTGGAAATCCCCACAATAGGCGTGTGACCCTCTTCTTCTTCAAATTCCAAGCACCAAGTATAAGGAAAAAAAACCACAAAAACAATTCACGAACAATTATCAAAGAGAAGAAATGAAGAAAATTTGAGAGAATGAAAATGGTGATGATGGCCGAAAATATGGAGAATGGCAGCCAAAGGATTCTGATTTTCTAATCAGAATTTGAAGTGAATTAAGAGGTTTAATGAGGTTTTAATTAAAGAAATCATTAAGGGGGGTTATGGGGGTTATAAGGCATCAAAGAGTCTTAAGGAAAACAAAAGAGAAAAGAAAAGGAGAAGGCTCTCCTATTACTTCACTTGGCCGGCTGCCCCAAGCCCAAAACCCACACAAAACTTTCGGCCCAAATTCAACAACGATCCATGCTCCGAAAGCCCGATACGCGATAAAACGGTTAATTACTAAATCGCGCCTAAATACTAAAAAAAATAATTCTAATAAAGTATATTATAAATATAAATGAAATAAACACATTAACATTCCATAAAAATAAAAATAATAATTCGGCTCCCAAAATTATAAAATAAAAATAATTAATTTAGAGAAAATAATAGTTTTAGAGAAATTTCTTGCGAAAAACTAGGAGCAAAATTATGGGTTGTTACAATCTCCCCTCCTTAAATAAAGTTTCGTCCTCGAAACTTCAAAAACACACAAACAAGACAAGAACACAACTAGTACCTGAAACGAATAGTTCCGGGTATTTCAGTCGCATTGACTCTTCGGTTTCCCCAGTAGCTTCTTCGTACTTTTGACTTCTCCAAAGTACTTTAACCAAGGGAATCACCTTCCTTCTAAGAGCACGGTTACGACGGTCCAATATACGAACGAGTCGCTCTTCAAAAGTCGATTCGGCTCAACCGACACCGACTCAACGGGGATCACATGCGAAGGATCACTACGATACTGCTGCAATCTGCGACACATGAAACACATCATGAACCTTCGACAGCTCTGGCGGCAACGCCAAACGATACGCGACCTCCCCGATTCTTTCAAGAATCTCATAGGGTCCTACGTACTCCGGACTCAACTTGCCCTTTTGACCAAACCGCATCACTCCCTTCATCGGAGAAACCCTCAAAAGCACCTTATCCTCCACCTCAAAAGAAATAGGTTTCCGACGCAAATCAGCATACGACTTCTGCCGATCTTGAGCAGCCTTCATCTTCGCTTGAATTACTTTCACCTGCTCAACTGTATCCTGAATTAACTCCGGGCCCAAAATCAATGAGTCACTGATGTCGCTCCAACAAGTAGGACTACGACACTTCCTTCCATAGAGAGCCTCATACGGAGCCATTTGGATACTAGCTTGATAACTGTTGTTATAAGAAAACTCCACCAAGCTAAGAGACTTGACCCAAGGCTATTTGAAATTCCAAGGCACAAGCACGAAGCATATCTTCCAAGGTCTCGAATAGTCCTCTCGGTCGACCATCGGTAGTTGCATGAAATGTAGTACTAAGCTTCAACTTCGAACCAAAAGCCTCTTGCAAAGCAATCCCGGAAATGGGATAGGAATCGCGGATCACGGTCGAGACAATGTCTTTGGGAACCCCATGAAGACGAATGATCTCATTAGCATAAGCTTCAGCTAACTCTTCCATAGACCAAGTGTTCTTCATCGCAATAAAACGAGCCACTTTAGTCAACCGATCCACAATTACCCACACAGCATTCAATCCACCAGCAGCTCTAGGCAAACCCATCACGAAATCCATCGAGATCGAGTCGAACTTCCAAGCAGGAATAGGCAAAGGTTGCAACAAACCACCGGGCCTCGATGCTCAATTTTCACCTTCGACGGACCAAACACCTAGCTACGAACTCGGCGATCTCTCTCTTCATACCGGGCCACCAAAAATTAGCCTTGGGATCCTTATAAAGCTTGTCACCCCCAGGATGAACGGAATAAGGAGTACTATGAGCTTCCTCGAGAATCCTTCTCTTAAGCTCACCATCATTGGGCACACACCAACGCCCCATAAACTTCAAGCTATCATCAGCACAGATCTCAAAATTCTCTGCACGACCTTGCATCTTTGCTTCGCGGATCTTCTCCAGCTTAGGATCACCCTTTTGCTTGCTTCTTAACTCCTGGAACAACTTAGGCTCAGCACTCATGGAACCCAACAAAGCAGACACATAACCCTGAGGAACAACCTCGATATCAAGCTTGCGAAACTCTTCACACAATTCACGAGGCACCACCATAGCGGCGTTTAATGAATGCTTACTCTTGCGACTCGAGCATCCGCTACTTTATTCGCCTTACCCTCTTGGTAATCCAAGGTCAGATCATAATCCTTGATCAATTCAAGCCACCTTCTCTGCCTCATGTTAAGATCACGCTGAGTGAAGATGTACTTCAGGCTCTTGTGGTCAGTATACACCTTACACGGAACACCATACGGATAGTGTCGCCATATCTTTAGTGCAAACACCACGCCCGCTAACTCCGGATCATGGGTCGGGTAATTCCTCTCATGCACCTTGATTGCCTCGAACCATAGGCTATCACTTTCCCTTGCTGCATCAAAACACAACCCGGACCATTCTTCGATGCATCACTTGAACACTTCATACCCAACGCCCTCGGATGGCAAGGTAAGAACGGGAGCGAGAGGTCGAAACTCTTTTTCGGCTTCGAAATGCCTCTTCACAATCCTCGGACCCGGATGAACTTGCAGTCCTTGCGCATCAAGCGAGTCAGAGGTTGAGCTATTTTGGAGAAATTTTGAACGAACCTCCTATAATAACCAGCCAGACCCAGAAAACTCCGAATCTCGGTCACATTCTTAGGACTCTCCCACTCGACAACAGCCTTGATCTTAGCGGGATCCACCTTGACTCCCTCCTTGCTGATTACATGCCCTAGAAAAGCAACTTCCTTCAGCCAGAACTCGCACTTAGACAGCTTTGCGAACCACTTTTGCTTGCGCAGAACATCCAACACCAGTCTCAAATGCTTCTCATGCTCCTTCTCATCCTTAGAGTAGACGAGAATATCATCGATGAACACGACCACACAAGTATCCAAGTACTCGTGGAAAGTGCGATTCATTTGATCCATGAAAATTGCAGGAGCATTCGTGAGACCAAATGGCATCACTTCAAATTCATAGTGCCCATATCTGGTGCGAAAAGCAGTCTTCGGAATATCCTCCTTCTTCACGGGAATTTGATGATATCCGAATCTCAGATCGATCTTGGAAAATGCCCCAGCACCTTTTAACTGATCAAACAGATCCTCAATGCGAGGCAACGAATATTTATTCTTGATCGTTACCTTATTCAGCTCACGGTAATCGATGCACAGACGCATACTCCCGTCTTTCTTCTTGACAAACAGAACAGGAGCACCCCAAGGAGACACACTAGGCCTTATGAAGCCCTTATCGATCAACTCTTGCAATTGAGTCTTCAACTCTTGCAACTTAGACGGCGCCATTCTATACGGAGCCTTGGATATAGGAGCAGTACCCGGTACTAAATCAATGCCGAACTCCACATCTCTTTCGGGAGGAATACACGGCAACTCTTCGGGAAACACATCGGGATAATCCCGAACTACCGGAATACTCTCGAGCTGATCTTCGGATGACAAATCCTTCACCATGCAAAGGTATACCACATCACCTTTTTGACGCATCTTCCGCATTCTCAGAGCGGAAACCCACTTAACACCCTTCTTCACTACAACACCCGAATAAGAAATCCTTTTCCCCTTAGAATCTCTGAGCACCACCTTCTGATCACGGCACTGAATGCAGGCATGATACTTCGATAGCCAATCTATTCCAAGGATCACATCAAACTCTGACATAGGAAACTCTTTAAGATCGGCTGGCAACTCAGAACCCAGAATACTAACAGGCACGCCCTTAAACTCAGAATGACAGGGATAATTCTCACCAGACGGAAGAGAAATTAGGGACTTAATAGGAGATCTAGAGGAAAGATTAGCTTTTCGAACAAAGGAACTAGCAACAAAAGACACTGTAGCACCAGTATCGAACAGAACAAAAGCAGGAGTATTATTTACAAGAAAAGTACCAGAGATGACATCAGGATGGACATCGGCTTCAGCTTGCGTCATCACATAAATCCTGTTCTTCGGAGGAGAAGAAGAACTAACTGGCTTAGCAGGACCAGCAGAAAAAGACGGAGCTCTAGGATTCTTAGCACACTGAAAAGACTTGTGCCCCATTTCCTTGCAATAGAAACAGACAACGGTTGATCCATCACAGTTCTTCCCCGGATGAGCAGCTTTACCACAGATTCGGCACTTGCTCGGATCAAAACTCGGACGATAACCAGATCCAGAACCCTGTTGATAACCCCCTCGACCAGACGGCTCATACCTCGGCTTCTTAGCGGGAACCGAACATAGGTAGCAGCGGGGCTTCTTGGCGCGCGGCGGCCTTAGCAGAATCTTCCTCTTTCAAAGAGGCATGAATACTCAGGGCTATCTCATAGGCTCCCTGGAAAGTCGAAGCTCCCGAACTCAGAACATGGGTCCTCACCCTAGGATCCATTTTCTTGATGTACCTCTTCACACGCTCAGCTTCAGTAGGTACAACTGAGGTAGCAAACACGGGACGGCTCGGTGAATTTATCGGTGTACTCCTGCACACTCGAGTACCACGAGACGAGTTAAGAACTCTTCACCTTCGCCAACGGAGCTCATCAGGATAAAACCTCTCCTTCAGCTTAACACGAAACTCATCCCATCCAAATCCCGGTGTAGCCATGCAACTTGCACGAACAGTACTCCACCAGTTATCTGCTTCCATCTTCAAATAGTAGGTACCAATAGGCACCATTTCAGCGAACGGGGGCATCCAAGAGGCAAAGCAAACGACTTCTCCATCTCCCTTAACCACCCTTCCAGCATAACAGTATCAGAAGTCCCGTCAAAAGTAGGCGGTCGGTGACGGTCAAACCGATCAAAAACAGATTGCCCACTAGGCGGAGCAGAAGACCGATTAGCCATAGCTATGATGGCGTTCTCAAGTGCTTGACGCCTTTTCCGGGCAGCCTCCTTTCTAGCACTAGTCAAACCTCGAGGCGGCATTCTACAACACAAGTTAAACATTCGTTACTGAACACGTTATTAGTTATAAATTAACAACTTATCACATCAAAATAAGAAAATTATTTTCCCGTGGTTTCCTACCCAAGTGACCTTCTCACCACTACTTTTCTTGAAGCCTAAGATTCTAATGACCCTAGTTACTTCAACTACACATTTCCCAGGAGTTTCTTAGTGGCTAAGTAAGGGTCTCGGGTAACTTTACTCTGATACCAACTGTAACAACCCGTCCTTCTACTACTAAGATACTAGAAATTAGCAATTCAAGGAATACAAAAATGACGTTAGCGGAAATAACGTCGGGACGGTTATGCTACTCTAAAACAATAAATAAAGATAATAACTCAAAATTCATAGCTTAAAAGGGAATAAATCTCCGAGTAAACATCATAGTTCTAACATAAAAGAAGTATCCCAAATTGTATCATACTATCAAATCCAAAATACCATGAGACATGCAAGTCCCCCAAAATAAAGTTAAATAAAACTAATATCCTTGAAAGCAATCCAAAAATAAGTCTCCCTATGGCCTATATAGAGTTCATCTACCAAAAACAGAACTAGAAGCTTCTTCTCACAACCAACTCTCACACTGCTAGCCCAAGCAGTCACAAGCCTAGCATTCATTTCCATCTGCAAGATTATATTACATATTTCCACAGTCAGTGGGGAGTAACTAGCAGTTCTCCCAGAACAATAGCAATCAAAGCACCATTCAGAGGTAGATTACTAAGAAAGGAATAACATGCAATCATTACATCATATCATGCACATAGAAATCTTAAAGCTCATAGATAAATCAAGAGATCATCAACAATAAGTAAATATAGTGAGTGACATAATTCCAATATAAATAAATAATAATAATAAATCAAAATACAACAAGTTATTGAGTCAGAAACCGAACGCCAGTGATTCGCAAATCACTTCCTAAGGTTTGTCAGATCGCAATCTCCAATCTCCAGGTCAGTCTATGGGCTTACGTTCCCCACTGCCTGTGTCTAAGAATGGCCAAACTCCCGATGCAGGGTAGAACACGCAGAACTCCCTGACCTCTCGGACGACAACAATTAACCCAGGTGTACCCCTAGTTCGCAAACTAGGTGGTTGACATGTTCTTAACCGGGGACTACATCTATCCCACCGGATATTCTTATCTCAAAATACAATCATGCATACAAACTAAGTATCATTCATCAAAAATATTCATCAAAAAGGGGATGCCACCCGGCCTTATACCTGAGTTCATCAAACAGTTCTTCATAATTCCTCAAAATAAATCACTTATACAATAATCAACAAATAACTCTCACAATAACACTTGAACATTCCCAAACATCATCAATGACAATATACTGGTTTTTACAGCAACCACACTCAATCACAAATACATCACCAATTAACTCTAAATCATATTCATTAAAAGAGTAATAACAATTAAATCATTTTATTCCATAAATCAAACCTAAACATGTGGTTACCGAAATGATGCATACTGTATACTACTGAAAATCAGCAACCCAGAATATATTAAATTATAAATTATATCTGATTTACAAGCCTTCAAACAATTTAAAAGTGTATCCTCAATTTCATCACAAAAACACCATAATAATTGTGAAACTAACAAATTCGAGCATTAAAATCACACAAAAATTATAATATAACCCTAATAGCTCTACTGACATGGTACAATTTTTATTTATAATTTTCGGACTCAAAAAGTATTTTTAACAGTTAATATACAGATTCCTCAAATAAGCCATTATAATAATTAAAAATATAAACAGACGCCCAAAAATTACCAAAAATTCACATAACACGTAAAAACTCACGGAAATACATATTATTCGATCAAATTAATTTTTCTGCCTCTACAAATAGTTTTCATGAATTATATATTGACAGAACAGAAATTACAAAAACAGATATATCAATTAATTAAAACAGTAAACAGTAGACAAAAATTATTCTAAGGCATGGAATACATTATACGAATGTTACATGATCTAAGAAAAATGATTTCATCAATTTCAACAGTCGTTCAATAATTATTATGAAATTTAGCCAAAAACGCACAAAATACTAATTAAATAAAATAAATATTAAAAATCATGCAAAAATTATTTTTATATACACAGTATTCACATACCATGTGTCACGTATGTTCATGTAAAATTTCATCAAAAATCTCATTCAAAAAGTATTTTAGATAATTCCTAACGTATTAATCTAATACCGAATACTACTCTAATCACTATGATTCTAGGATAACAACTAGTTACCTGGATCGTCGGAGGCGAGCTGAAAACTTCTGGAAATCCCCACAATAGGTGTGTGACCCTCTTCTTCTTCAAATTCCAAGCACCAAGTATAAGGAAAAAAAACCACAAAAACAATTCACGAACAATTATCAAAGAGAAGAAATGAAGAAAATTTGAGAGAATGAAAATGGTGATGATGGCCGAAAATATGGAGAATGGCAGCCAAAGGATTCTGATTTTCTAATCAGAATTTGAAGTGAATTAAGAGGTTTAATGAGGTTTTAATTAAAGAAATCATTAAGGGGGGTTATGGGGGTTATAAGGCATCAAAGAGTCTTAAGGAAAACAAAAGAGAAAAGAAAAGGAGAAGGCTCTCCTATTACTTCACTTGACCGGCTGCCCCAAGCCCAAAACCCACACAAAAATTTCGGCCCAAATTCAACAACGATCCATGCTCCGAAAGCCCGATACGCGATAAAACGGTTAATTCCTAAATCACGCCTAAACGTCGAAAATACTAAAAAAAATAATTCTAATAAATTATATTATAAATATAAATGAAATAAACACATTAACATGCCATAAAAATAAAAATAATAATTCGGCTCCCAAAATTATAAAATAAAAATAATTAATTTAGAGAAAATAATAGTTTTAGAGAAATTTCTTGCGAAAAACTAGGAGCAAAATTATGGGTTGTTACAAGACCGCTCTACTGCAAGGCGCGTGCGCCAGACGCAGAATCCCTGTGCCAGATGCATGAGCTGCGCGCTAGACACAACTCCCTGTTTTCCTCTGCGGTGTGATTTTGGAAACCCTAACCCTTGTTTTCCCCATATATAGTTTTCATAAACTCTCTCAAAATATCCACAAGACTTTTCACAAACATATTCAACTACACAAACAAGTATACTCATTCTTCCTTTTTCATGTTATTCATCCATTTTCCAAGGCTAAAGATTAATTTCTTTAAGGCTCCAATACCCATTATCTAAGACCTTGGTGTCAAAGGTATAAATCTTGAGGATCAATTCCAATGTGATTCTTATTTTACTAACTTTTTTATTTTCATGATGTAGGAATTAAATTGCACTCGATTGTACAATCTTGCATAAGTTTTGTATATTCTTCTTAATCTCTTCTGAAATGGCTATTTGGAGATCTTAATGATTTATAATTGCTTTTAGTTGCGATTACGTGATCACCATTATTATTATTTGTTAATCAGACCTGCAAATTAGTTAAATCACGCCTAATAAGATAAATTGGACAACCGGATTTAGGCAACTATTATTCTTGTGATTTAATAAAGTGATTACCAATAATTAAATCTTATGTTTTAAAAAATCGACCTTTAATATGTTTGTATTTTTGTGCAATTAATTGAATATGTGCATCATTGTTTTGCAATTAAGTATCTCCTTGAATGAAGTAAGGAAATTCATCGCGAACTAAAAATCTCATATTTTATTGGTTTATTAGTTTTTCCTGAAGACTGATTTTCGACTCTATTTTTGAACCAAAATTAAAAGTTATGTACGCAAAACATGATTTTTACACGCCTACAGATCTATAAGGTCTTTTTTTAGGTTTTGTAAGATTTTACTTTCCTTTAGTGCATATCTTAAGTTAAGCTAGTGAAGATAGCATATTAGACTTGTTAATGATTCATTGTTCTCCTAACGTGATAGATAAAAGCAGAAAGAGCAGCATAATAGACTTGTGTTTTCCTTATGCATGTATTTCCACCCTTATTTCCTTCAAGAGGTACGAATGACTTCATTTGCAGCAACCCTGATTCCCAACCAGTGGCGGATCCAGGAATTTATGAATGGTGGGTCACTATCTACTATGTTGCACAGAAACGGATACGGGTACGGGTTCGAATACGCGTACCCATACAGGATAATCCATGATTTTGTTCATTGGATTGAGAAGGGGGAGGATTTTGTTCAATGGATTGAGAAGTGAGAGAATTTTGTATAGAAGGAGGATTTAGAGCATGTATTGGTGTAGTTTTAGTAAAAAAACTTGAGATTAGAGGGAAATCTCATATCAACGCATTATGCATATATACCAAATAATTTCACATTAGAGGGAAATCCTATCCATCTCCAACTAATTCCACCAGCACATAAAACACACAAAACCAAAGGCTCATTCGTGGCCTCTCCGAAAACTTCACATGATAGGGCCAATTCTAAAAATCCTAAAACAAGGGTTTTGGTGCATTACCTGAACACAATCAATCAAACCTTCAAAGCTAATCCAATGTTCATAGCGTCATAGTCATCATTCACCAATTAGCCAATGTAACAAATTATATTAAATTAACAACAATAAATATAACAATAATAAATTAACAACAATAAACTAACAACAATAAGTCAATAATATAACAACAATAAACTAACAACAATAATATAAGTTATACCATCAATTACCAACAATAATATAAATTAATAACAATAAATTTAGGCATTTAGCCACTGTAAATCTATAACTATAAGGTAATGAAGTTTGGAACTCTAAGTGTTTAAATACATTGCTCATATTGAATTCTAGGTGCTAATTGATATTTAATTTCTCACAATCTTTGTACAAATTAATCAAGCAAGCAGACGGTAGCAAGTATGCAAGATTAAACCCTAAATCTTCAACATCAAACGATCCGTCGAAAGTCGATTCAGGCGCTTCACGACTCAGGGGTTTCAGGCGGTAGCCAAAGTGCCAAACACCATGAGTACTGAGTCCGAGTAGAGAAGTTAAAGGATGAGAGGAAGAAGAAGACTGAAGAGAAGAGTAGGGAGATGTCCGAGTAGAGTAGTCATCTTGATAAATTTTACAAATCTGCATTTATTTGATTTTAGGAGAGGCAAAGGAGATTCATAAAGAGGACAGAGAACAGAGAACAGAGGAGAGAGGAGAGAGATTCAGAGAGAGGGGACAGGAAGAGAGGAGAGAGGAGAGAGGAGAGAGGGGAAAGGAAGAGAGACTTAGCGTGTAGATTGGAGCTTGCAGACTGCAACTCTGTTTCTTTTCTTTTTTTTCTTTTTTTTTTTTTATATAAACCGCTCCATTTTTTTGAAAAATAATGGTGGGTCACGTGACCCACCATGACACAACGTGGCTCCGCCACTGTTCCCAACCATGCCATGATTTTGGATCATACCAGGCCAGCTTACTAGATGTACAATGAAAAAACAAATGTTGACAAGAGGCAACATCCTAACCACAATGAACACAGTGAGTAACCTGACATATGCCAACTACAGCTAATCTCTCTCGTGTTTTCAGTCTATTCAAAGCAACCAACAAGGAAATGAAAATGTTTTGGAATATTTAGCTTATTGACCAGGCCTAGTGATGCCAACCAATTTCAACTCTTACCCCTCTATCCATTTATATCCTCCAATGCAGAATAGCTTTTACTATTATCAAGCCATTATTGTTGTTATAAGCAGGCCTTAGCAACTCTTTCACCCTGCACACAACTTTCCACACCCATCTAGAAGACTTGGGAAGTGTACACTAGTGAAAAAAACCTTATATGACACAAACAAACTGATGTGGTTCTCCCAAAACCGAATAAGTAAATTCAATATTTTTTGGGCGCAATTTTTTGGGCTAATAGATTGATACGGTTTGGAGGAGAACCGTATCAGTTTTGTAAACTGCTCCGATTCTCCTCCAAACGGGATCAGTTTATTAGCCCAAAAATCATAAGGCCCAGTCCCTCCTGGCCCAACGTTCCCTCATATCCCTAATAAATCAGACGCACATCGATACAACTCATTAACCCTAAAATTCCCTAACACTCTCTCACCCTCTGTCCATCTCCCTCCTACCTCCTCCCTCCTCCCTCCTCCCTCCTCCCTCCTCCCTCAATATCACAACAACACAACTAACGCATCCACCAACGAAGACAACGCCACCAGAATTTTCAACTCTCACCATCAACAACACCACCATCTCTACAATCCTCCTCCCTCCTTTCTCCTCCCTATTCGCTCCACAACAACCAACAAACCATCTCCACAAGGAGTCAACTACAACAACAAAACGAAGAACACGCCGCCACCAAATTTTCGTCTCTCACCATCAACACCACGCCAGCCACCAGCCACGACGCCACATAATTTCGTCTCTCACCATCAACACCACAACACCGGCCAACCACCAACGCACTAGTTTCATTTCGTTTGTTTGAGTTTTTTTAGATCTATGATTTGAGTTTCCTTTTTTAATTTTCATTTTCGTTTGTTTTTTCCCGTTTTTTATTTTAATGTATATAATTCTTGTATTTTAATTTTATAAGTTTTTAATTTCATTAAGTTTGTCATATTTTTGTTTTTTAATTTTGCGTGTAAGTTTCTTTTTTTATTTTGTGTATATTTCATTTTTTATTTTTATGTATAGTTTATATTTGTTGTATTTTGTATATATGTGAAATTGTTGAAAATATTATTATATATGTAAAATTGTTGAAAATATTATATATGTAATTTTTTGTAGATTTTATGGTTTTTAATTTCTCTATATACGTTGGTGTGAAAATTTGGTTTAATGAAAAGTCACCCATCAGCTTACTGGATGTCAGATGTGTGAAGTGAAGCTTTTTCTTTTAGGTCATTCTACACCTATCTGATCCGGTTTTTCAAAGAAAACCGGATCAGTTAGTGATCAACTGATTCGGTTTTTGACCGGATCAGTTAATCCCTAAGAGCTGCTCCGTGCCCACCTGATCCGGACCAAAACCGGATCTGTAAGCCCGGTTTTCACCGGATCCGATGGGCTTTTTTCCACTAGTGGTATACTCCCACTAATTGTATCTTTGATACACACATTATATTACTGATGAATTAATCCACATCAAATCATCCTTCTGCAACACTTGCCAAACATATTTTCTAATTGCAGCCAGATTTCAACTGAAATAATCTCTTATCCCCGAGCCACCATTATTTATAGGAAATCATCCCCAATCCCAAGCAACAAGAGGAGGTTTAGACAAATAGATCCTACCCTCCCATAAAAAAGCTCTACAAATTGGCACGTTCTTATGAAGCGCTTTGTTTGGTACCAAGAAAACTTAAGCTCAATAGATGTGAATGCTAAGCAACAAAAAATTGACCAAGGTAATCCTAACAGCATATAAGACAGATGCCTTGAACTCCAACATAAATTTCTATGCAAAATTGTATCCACCAAGACATCACAATCAGCCCTAGAAATTCTTTTAGCTGTAATAGGTACACCAAGACACCTAAAAGGGAAGGAGCCTTTTTGAAAGCCTATAAACTGAAAAATTCTTTGCTGAATATGATCATGCACATTCCCAAATTAAACAACAATTTTTTTCGCTATTGGTACAAGTAGGCATATTTTTATTGCCTACGCGAGATGAGCCCGTATTTGACTACCTTATTGTAAAGGTTTTAGTTTTGAAAATATTTTGAAATAAAGAAGTCGCCAACAAGTATTTAAAGGAAGACTCATTAACCCAATTGAATATTGGAAAATCATAGGGACAACTTAGGGAATTATCCAATATAAATTTCCTCGTCATGACATCATAATTGGTTGTTGAACCAAATATAGAATTCGGGGGTGAGGATACGAATATGATCAGGAATCAAATTCGCCCATTGCTGGCCTCTACCTAATACGGTTCATGTTCGATTTTTATGAAATTAAACAACTAAGCAACATGTTTAAGCAGTCTAAGTATTAATCTATGTTGGTTTATTAAACAAGCAAAAGACTAATTTTTGTGATATGTTCTTTAAGCAATCAAATTACTAGGAACCTAATCCAATTATCCAAATTAACTTACTAGGCATGAGAATATTTATTTAGGTCTTGATTAGAAAAAATAAACATGTGCGGTGATGAAAGTGATACGCACATAGCATGCATATGAATAATATATAATGTATAAGAAAGGAGATAATTATAAGAAAAATATACAATAAGACATGAATTCTTTGAGGATCTATATCATGAATAGTATATTATTAGTATCATAAGAAATAATAGAATTGACCCTCCGAAATATACCTTTGTCGCTTGGGTCTTTTATAATGATCCACAGCAGGAGCAATCTTGAAGCTTGAATGGAGAACGAATGGAAATGGGAGTATTTAGGAATGTGATTTGGAGTGATTTTCGTAGTAGGAAGTGTATGTAAGTCGTAGGAAAAAGTGTAGGAAATTCTATTGAATATAAGGAAAACGGAAGAAATCATATAAGATTTGTGGATGCGTTGTGCGTGAGCTTGTTGCGCGGCACACATTTGCTTCTACGCTTTTGAATTTTACTGACTGTCTTGTTGTCGCTTATGCGCAACGTTGGCGTGCGACGCATTCGAGTGCGCGAAGCGCATCCACAGATTTGAACGGTTTTTATTTGTTATCCGAAATCAAAAGATTTTTTTTATCATGCATTAAATAATATCATTTAGATACGGAAATTTAATATTTAAAAGATAAAATCTGATTTTTCATAATATCTTTTAATTTATAAAATATTTATTAATTATCAGGAATAATTAATATTTATTAATTATCAGGAATAATTAATATTTATTAAAAATACAATTAACTATCAGAAATAATTAATTAATATTTTTAAAAATGGGCTTAAAAAATAGTTAATTATCATTAATAATTATTTGGGCTTTTAAAACTGGGCTTGGAATAAATAAATTGGAAATTTCCATTGGTAGGCTCCTACTCTTGAGAATTTTCATTAACATATTGAACTTTTTTTTTTCTTCTTATTGCTAGGCCTGACCTTAGTTATTGTTAGTTTGCTAAATGTGGAATTAGTGATGATTTTTCCATTAATAATTGGTGTTTTACATTAAAAAGGCTACTAACTCCCTAACTATGGTTAAACCTAAATTAGCTACACCACCCCATTACTCTCCCCCTTTTTTCTTTTCTGTTGCTGAATTATTTGCTAAATTGCTACCCAGCCCATTATACTCCTCTTTATTCACTTTCCTCTTTTAATTGTTCATCTTCCACATTCAAACACTCATGTTCCTTCAACGTTCAACTGATCATCACTAATGGGAAATTTAGCAACGTAACAGTAACTAAGGCCTAGAAATAGGAAACAAAATTTGAATATAGGTTGGGAATTCTCAAGAGTAGGAGCCTACCAATGGGAATTTCCCTAAATAAATAGACTTGATTGTCCTTCTTAAAACGATTTTGGGCTTAGTTTTTCGATTGCTTCTTCCTTTTGACCGGACCAATTAGGACTATAATATCATTGGGTATTTAATTGGAGAGATACGATTATGTGTCTACATCACACAGTCCAAATACCTCAGTAAAGCAGGTGGAGCTAACATCCCCTTTAGAAACAACAAACAACCTTAAATCATCTACAAACACTAGAAGATTTAATTTTGACTGAGAACATCTATAATAGATGGAGAAACCATATTTCTTACTCTTCTTTAAAATTCCAGACAAGTACTCCATAGCAAGAACAAAGATCAAAAGAGTGGTCCTCCATCTGAAACCCTTCTTCGGCTTTATAAGAAACCACAAAGAGCTTCGTTGATACTAAACGAATAGGAGGGAATGGTGCATGTCATAACCCACTCTATAAACAGGAAAGTGCAATGTAGTAAGCACCTCCTGTATAAACTGCCAATTATAGATAGAATCGTAGGGTTTCGTAAGATCCACTTTCAAGGTACATCTAAGAGGATGATTCTTCCTTTTATAATGCTTCAACAAATCTTGACAAATAAATGAATTATGCATATATGATTACCCTATTCTCAACAACACTACTCTGTACAAAATCAATAACAGAGGGGTAAAACCTTCTTCATTCTACAACATAACATCTTAGAAATTATCTTATAAAACACATTGGTCTATACTGAGTGATATTTACAAGTTTAGTGGTCATAAATAGCGGTAATGATAATGAAATTTAGTGTAAATCAGTACAAAAATTCTCATGTCAATGACCATGGGAATGAAACTTTATCACAAAACATGGGTTTCCCTTTATAAATTTCCATTACCACCTAATACCACATTCCCAAGTGGTAAAGGAATAGTAATGAGATTTTAGGAAGCAAATGGATGTCTTGGAATGAAGTAGCATTACCATAGGTGATGACATTGGATTTCTAGTACAAATTTACACTATAATGCATTACCATTCCCACCATTTATGGCCTCTTAATACCAAATGGGTCGTTAAGAGTAGGGGTGTTCATTTCGGATATCCGAAAATTTCGGATCAGGGACGATCCGATCCGAAAAATTTCGGATCGGATATCCGAAATTTCGGATCATCGGATATCCGAAAACAAAAAAAATTGAAATTTTCAAAGGAAAAGTTCATAAAATATGTTTCGGATCGGATCATCGGATAATTCGGATATCCAGCCTTAAAAACGGATATTTTGGATCGGATATCCGAAAAATTTCCATGTTTCAGATATTTTCGGATATCCGAAAATAAAAAAATCCGATCCGAAATATCCAAAAACTAAAAAAGCGGATCGGATATCGAAAAATTAGATCGGATCGCTAGGGATCGGATATTTATGAACACCCCTAGTTAAGAGCAATGCACAAGGTGGTTGCATTACTCGTTTAAGCGTCTTACTAGTGTCGAAGAAGTTCAAAACTGCTTGAACAATATCACCACTACATAACCTAAATGTTTATTGAAAAAAACCACTAGAGTAGCCTCAGGACCTGCAACCTTTTTTCATCAATTTCAGATAGGGCACTCTTCACATCATCACCAGTAAAAGCACAACACCATATTGATCTACCACATATTGGCTAACATGACTGAAGTTACTTGGCCGAGGCATATAAAAGAAAGGGATGTACAACCAGTCGAGATCGGTCCAACTCTGAAGTTGGTCATTTTTACTGAAGAGTTGCCGGATCTCAGGGTCGGAATTGCCCTCATGACTCATAAGGCTGGTTTTATTCGAAGATGATGAAGAATGCATATATTTATGGATTGTCACATCACATTGAATAGTAAGCGATTACTCAGCCCAAATCACTCCAAAAATTTTCTCTCTAGTACTTTCTCTCATGACTTCCCTAGCGTAAATACTAAACTTCAATTTGGACAATTGAACCGCCCACACCAACAAAGGTATCTCCTTTGTTTCAGGTAGCAACAAGGAGGTTTAATTTGTTGGCATTGTCAAAGTAGTCTCCCATAACTAGAGGTGTCAATTCAGTTACTCGAGTTGGGAACGGTCGTTATTCGGTTAGGTCTGCCTCGGTTTGTTTCTTCTTTCATGTTCGGTTGGGTTTGACACTATCAATTTCGGAACAGGTCATCTTTCGTGGTCATGTGGTGTCAGATCCAGATTATTGCAGGTTTGTAGCGTGTGCTTTCAGTTTCAGGTCATGCGTGGGTCGGATACTCATTATGGCAAGACAATAGCGGTTTGGGTCAGGTTCGAGTTAAGTCCAGGTCAGTAGTTATCGGGTTGTGTTATAATTGGGTTGTACCATACTTGGTTTCGGGTCACTTTCGGGTAGCTTCGAGTGCGGAACGGGTCATGAAACTTGTGTGGCGCTGCTTCAAATTTGTATCATTATTTAAGATTTCATTGAAAATCAATGCTTAAATAGTTCATCTTGTTATATGCCTTTTTGTAATAGTGTTAATTTATGATTTATGCTACTATGTGGTGAAATCAATAACAAGTCGAATTATCAACAATCAACAAATCGGGTAAAATCAGGTAACATGTAGCAACAAGTCGGGTAAAACAATGTACCGGGTAGCAACAGGTCTAGTAAATCAGGTAACGGGTCGCAATGTGCCGGATAATAAAAGTTGCGTCGAGTTATAATTGATTTCAGGTCCTAATGAGGTCAGGTGTCAAATCGGGTTCGGATCGTTGTCAGGTCGGATCACTTCAATTATCGGTCTTTTTTGGGCGGGTGTCGGTTCAGGTTCAAGTCATAGAGTATTGGGTCAAGATCAAGTATCAGTTATTATCAGGCCGGGTACAGGTCATGTTACAGGTGACCTGTTTTACCAAAATTTCAGGTGCATGTCAGTTACAAGTCATTACAGATTCAGGTCGGTTTCTCAGATCAAGTCATTTGCTGACTGCTTTACCCATAAGTATCAACTCTCAAGACATATGAACAAGAAGATTAGTCAACAAATCAGTTACACTACCCACGACAAGTACAAAATAGGGACACTAGATAGCCTAGTCCATCTCACGTTGAATGTTGAGATGTGACTCTGAAACTCACTTAACAAAGCAGCAGTAATGTTTTGATTGAAGCCCACTCCGCGCAGCACCCTACGAGGATGGCAAATATCAAACATGGACCCCCTTCTGTTACAAATTTACGACCTACTACCACACCTGTTCTTAAGTATTTCTTTTAGACTTGGGAAGTGTGATAAGCCATTAGCTCTTGCTAAAACAAGGCACATGAAGCTGTTACTCTTGGATAAGGCAGTTTGAGTGCGTATAATTTTTAAGTAATTCTCAAGCCACGAGAAAAAGGTTGGAATCCAAGAAAACCTTTTGATTTTTAACACAAGACGTTTGAATTAAGAAATAGTAAAGCATAATTCTAATCCCTATAAAGCATCCGGCAATATTATGACTTGCATTCAAGAATCTAGGAGTCAATAAAACTTAAAATTAACACTTGAAAAGGTTCAATATGGACGTCATTGAGGACCAGAATAAGCAATGTCATCATATGTGATTATTTTGGGACGTTGCATGAGAATGATGTCGAAGGTTGAGTTTTAACCAGCTTATCATACATTGCGTAAATTATTTCATGATTTCCTACCATAACTTAGCAGGCTAATTTGTTTGAGATGTTCTCGCGGAAAAATAAAATGTTCTCAAAAAGGGTAACATCCACTTATTTTTTTTTTTTTTGTTTAATATTTATTGCTGGTGATACTAGAATTTTTTTTGTCAAATTGTTAATAGAAACCCTTCTAATAAAGAAAAGGAGAATATACATGAAATAATCTACTTCACTACATGTCTACATGGTCTGGTATTTTCACTCAAATAAAAATTTACCTCTTGTATAACATACATTATGGAAATGATAAATAGGATATCCACTAACAATTTTATCTTTCACGGTCTCCAAGACTATTTTAACCAAATTATTATGCCAAAATTTGTATTACTACGATTACTAATCTCTGAAAAAAATTAAAAAAATAAACATTGTTTCAAATCTAATAAAATTATTACTTCCTCCTTCCGTGGAAAAATCGTTACAATTTGTCTCTTGGTTTTGTCGATGTGCAATTTTGACCATTAATATATATTATGTAAAAATTATAAAAAGTTGATAAAATCTTACATTTAGACAAAACCAATAGCTTCAGATTCTTATATACTAACATTTGTTTTTTAAATTTTAGTAAAAATAATATGGTCATAATTTCAGCTTAATTCAAGCTCAAGCCAAAGGGTAAATATAAAAATAAGGGAGAAAGGATATGTTAATATGTAGGTCATGTTTCATGTGACAAACATGACACTCAATGATCACTTTCCCAACCTTCCCCATATTTTGTATGGGTTGTGATAGAACAATCGTTATATAGAAATCTTACGGTCCTTGAAAGTCTTCAAGTCCAAAAGCATTGTCCCATGCAACCAGAACATAGGATGGTCATGCATGGTAGTAGTGCTCTTTTATCATATGTATCTTTCTCCCTATGTAAGGCTTTAAACGTTATTTGGAGCATGTAGGTCCATGGCCTACATATATAACTATATAACTTCCACCTCTTTTGAAGTATGACCGACTCTGAGCTTGTTCTTACTTGTTTAGTTGTTTATGATGGTGCTTGTTTCACATAGCAAGGAAATAAAGCAGCTTTGACGAGGCTTTTATGATTTCTTGGCATCATTGTCATGCATTTTGTTGACTTGGTTGAGCCTGAGAGTCTCATGCCATGTTGGGGGAGCTGTGCTACGTACGCTTGAATATGCCTCGCTATACGTTGCCCATATAGCAGCCATGCATGTTCTATTAATCTTATCTTGAATCTTTCTATATTTCGGTTTACTGCTCATTGTACAAAAATAATGTATTAATGTAAATGTTGTCGAATTTGTACAAATTTACATTTTCAAAATATCAATTATTTCCATATATTTTCTTAATTGTTAGAAAAAAAAAATAGTCATAATAATACATTGGCATGCAAAAGTAACATTTAAAGTGAACAACTAAAAACCGAGACATGAGACCCTTAGCTTGGTGTTTATTGTTGGTTACCCTATTATCTCCTACAAGAAGAAGATCAAAGTTTAGAGAAACAGGAGGGAGGGGGAAAGGGGAGGATGTCTTTAAGTTTAGGCCTTGACTGGAGCCTTGTGATAGCATAGGCGCAGGTGTTCTTTGTACCTGACAAAAGAAATACTATAATATGGAGGGAGTCATTTGCAATAAAACAATTTTAATTTGTCAAAAAAAATAATCTCTATTAGTACTAATCAACTTTATTTAGTAGAGATAATTCGTTCCGTCAAAAAAAAGTAGAGATAAGATTTAATCGATATTGAATTGTTTTAATAAGTGTTAATGTGTCTTAGTTTGTATAACTTAATTCCAATTCAATTTAAATTAGGTGAATAGAAGAATATCCCAAGGGTCGGTTTGGGATCCATCATTTGAAATGAATTGACCCAATTCACTTACTTCGGTAATATATTATATTTGGAATCGAGCCAATTCTAATATATACAATTCCAACTTAAGTTAAAAACACACTATCTAAATCCCACCCCTCCTTATGTCATCTCAATTTCTCTCCCATACTATTTTCTCTTTCTAAATTCCCCATTATGTCCTCCCCCCATCCGCCAACAACCCCACCACCCACATCCGAATTGGAATTCAATTTTCATACTCCCTCCGATTCCGAAAGATCCTCCTT